>CM053783.1:222112552-222717552 GCA_028749045.1 Cupressus sempervirens
AATTAGTAGACTTAAAAAAATTATAATTGCATAGATAGATTTTAGATGTGCTCTATAAAATAGACCATCCATAACAATTTTCATCCAAGAGAACTGTCCAACATGTAGAGAACTATTTAACATGTAGAAATTGCAAATACTGACCAATGCTAAATAATTTATGAAAACAAAGAGAGTTTCATAAATACAAGAAAACCTTCTAACACAAGGAAATCTTTATAAACTATTCATGCTGATTAGACTGATGTTAAAAATAAAAATAAAACTGTCAACAAAACATAGATCAAATATCTTTGAATTTCAATACTTACCAACCCATGATGCTCTCCAACTTGAAAAGCAAGCTTTTGTGAGAGTATAGAAAATTTAATAATAAAAAAATGAAAAATGTACCTCATACTAGTGCAGGCTACCCACATCAATATATCTCTATAGTTTCTAAAAAATAATTTTTACACATGCCCAAAAATTTGTTGATAACATTAAGAAACTCTATACCTATCTAAGGCCTTCTTAATGAGTATTTCATAACCTATAAGTTCCTCAATGTAGCGAGAGATTGGCTCAAGCTGGTATTAAGATCTAGGTTTTGACTGGAGATAAAGTGGAAATTGCCAAGGGCTATTGAATTTTTTGACTTGTGATGGTTTCAATTTTTTAAAAGTTTCCTTTCTAGATGCTTATAAAAGATTTTGGTTTTTCTAGATACTTTGATTTGTTACACGTGAATTATGCCTGTAGATTTGCATGCAGTTTGTTTAGACAAGGAATAGAACAATTGTTGATTACGTTCACACTTGATATAAGTGCATTAGAGGCATTGTAGGCATCAAGAGATAACAAACAAACTGCAAAGGTAAATAATTGAACTATTTAATATTTCTCACCAAAATAGAAAGCACTAGTGAAGCAGTCGCATTTTTTTAGTTTAGGGTTCCATTAGTAGAAGATGCTATTAAATGTTTGTAAGGAATATAATGTTTGAAGATTGTTTGATTTTTTAAGCTGGAAAATATAGAATCCCAAGCCTATTAAATGTTTGTAAGGAATATAATGTTGGAAAATTGTTTGATTTTTTTAGCTGGCAAATATAGAATTCAAAGCCTATGGAAACTTAGCTTTAAAACCCTCATCACAAATCCCACTACACCCACAAAGCTCGTAAACCATGCAATTCCATATGGGTTCTTTCCAAAACATAATCCACAAATTTTCCTGATTGTTGATGTATTCAACACTGATTTCTGCTATGAAGGAGAGATGTTGTTTCCCATCCATTTGACACCAAAATAAAACAACTAGAGGTACATAACATGAGATTAATGTCCACAATCTAAAAAAATTTGAAACAATGTTGCAGAACCCAAACCAGGTAAAAAGAGACAATTGTTTGAGTGTAGAAATACAACCATAAAACTATGAAAATCAAGGCAAACACTTTTGAAATAAAAAGACTTTAACCTAACATTTTATGGGCACCATTAATTCAGGGAAAAAATGAACCAAAACATAAGAATTGGAGAAAAAAAAGCAAGTCCAGTCTCAAATTTACCTTAGGTTGCAATACCCTTTTCTTCAGATGATCACCTAAAAATTAGGTCTTCTAACTTGCACAAGAGAGTTTTATCATAATGAGAAAGTAGATTTAGTTCAAAGGATTTGTAAGGAAAATATTTATTTATTGCAACTTATAGAGAGAGAATATTTCCTTTAGAAGCAATAAGGGTTTCATTGAGAGAATATCATTTAATAGAAAAAATAATCAGACCTAGGTTCTCCAACTTATCCAACTTTAAGAAAATGTACTCTATTTTATGCACCATATTTCTCATTCTCCTACCACTTCATTACATTGCAATAAATATTTCAGAGAAAAATAATTTTCTCTATAGTCATTATATGACTATAGTCAGAAGTGGACAATGTATAAAATGGAAATAGAGGTGTAATTCACTAAGATATGCCAACTATTCTTGCAATAAATTTTGTAGAATTCTTACCAACTATTGGAAATCTCCCAAAGGCCGCTAGGACGGTTCTTAGAATGTTGTTAATTAAATCCTTGTTGCCTAAAATGTAATTAACAAAACATACAATCATTTACTATAGAGAAAAGATGGGCCTAAAATTTAATTAAGAAAGCATACAACCATTTACTATAGAGAAGAGATAGTTAAGTGTTGGGTGAACATTAGGGTGAGAAAGACCTAGTAGAAACCGTAAGAGTGAGTGAATGCTGCCGGGAATGTAAGGAGTGAGGAAAGGTCCTCCCACAGCAATTGGCCCAATTGTTACAAGATCTAAATTATTCTTGCCAGCGAATCTCCAAGCTGTCTTCTCTGCTAGTGTCTTTGACACGACGTAGGACTGTTGTGTTCAATGCATTAAAGAACCCACATTAGAAAACCTCTTCCGAGATTTATATTTCAATTAAGGAAACCTACGAATTAGGGTGTGGTCCCATGAGGGGGGCTTAAGCTCTATTTTCTAGGAAGTGGGTGGTCTCATGAGGAAAATATAATTTTTGCTACGAGATTATTTAGAATCTTCTCCTAAAAAGTAGAAGCCCCACATTTTTATGAACCAAGTGACAAAGGGGTGGGGCTGGAAATAGCCCCACCAGCATAGGAATGCTTTTTGTTGTTTGTCAATAATCTAAATTTTAGATTTTAATTAAAATGTAATTTTGGAGGGAATTTAAATTTTCAACTTATTTTAAATGCATATCTTCCTTAAATTTCGGAGCGATAATTTTGAGCAGCATAAATCATGGGACCGCTAGCTTTAAAATATTTCCTAAAAAATAGCAAGCAGCTTCTGCTCTATTTTATAAAAAGCCCCCTTCCATAGAACCCCAGCCTTAGGCCATTCAAGCTATACCCAAATTTGGATTCGTTGTGTTGAAATCCAATTAAATGCGGGCACTACCATATTTGTAAGTATTGTAATGAGATCAAATAAAGAACTAGAGGCAATATCCAAATAAGATCGAATGAGACTACTCTTTTAAATATCAGCATATAAAGTTAACAATCGACTTTGATGCAGTCTATACCTCGGGATCTTTGGAGGCATGGTTCACAGGAGTTGCAACGAAGAAGACGCCTTGGCAGCCCAAAATGGGCGAGTCAAAGCTACCTTCCACTCGCAGATCTGCATTGAAGGGTTTGAGCCTTTCATGCGCACCAGGAATTTGTCGTAGATAGGACATGTCCTCATTCCCTGTGAATGCTCCAATTTGATATTTCAAAGTCTAACGTTTGTAATATACCATTTACCCTAATCATGAACATGTAATCGTTAGAAAAACGGGGGTAATGGGTATGCCTGATGTAGGAAGAATGGTTGCGTGGACAGAAAAGTCTCTGTTGAGAAGCGATTTGACAAGTGAGGAGCCGATGAAGCCGTCTCCGCGCACTACGCAATACCTTGCTTCCATTTCTTATTCGAGTAACTCAGTATTCCAGTCAATGGGTGACCTGGTTTATATCTCTTTGTTCGTTAGGAAACTACAGGGAGCCTCTCAGGATATAATTAAACAGAATTGCCGGCACGACATATTTAAAACCGATAATCGGCAGAAAAGGACATATAGATAGCTGAAAAGCATATTTAGATGCAGTTCAGAAAAGGCGTAATTGAATTCGCTGCCGCCCGAGGGTTTTGTCAGCTAGAGAAGGGAGCGTCCGAGCGAGCATCCAATTCCAAAAAGATACTCGGAAGGATATTTGAAATGGAAAGTCTTTTTTGAAAGTACATAAGTTATTTGTGTTTTTGGGTCTATAAATATGGTGATATCGATATAGGATAATAGAACACCCTGGTTTGAGGGGGGCATCTAATTCAGCTACGAAGTATGAGCAAAGTGAGTGTTGTAAATTCGTGTGTACAAAAGTACGAAGTGTTTTATATTAGAACGCTTTTTATGATCTGTATGTATTTTTAACTTGATTTCAATTTTGTACAACAATTTATTTATAATTTTCTTATTTGCATATATTTGCATTAGACAGTAAAATTTGGTTTTCTTGCTTTTTAATTGAAGTATATAGAGTAATAAAAAAATATAAGAATAATAATTTTGTACTGGATCAATAATTATGCACCCACTTGTATTATTTAGTGTGCTGATCTGATACTAGATAATTGATCGCTTTTTCAGATTTAAGGAAATTGATTTCTATTAGCCTTGTTTCATTATGGACCCCCCTCAAATAGTGCTTTCAATAATTTGAAGGTTTTTGGGATGCAATGATGTTGAGTTTTTATGTTGCATGAGAAAGAACAAGAAGTTGTAAACAAAAAAAATTATGATCCTTCCATAAGATGACCAATTGGGTAATTTGTGTTCATGTTTGCCACTATTTTCACCATTGCATTTGTTATGCCTCTTTCATTTTTCTTTTAATTTTATTTTTTGTAATCATTGGACAACAAGACATTAAGAAACACCAAAATTGAAAATGGAATCAAAGGGAAGTAGGAAAGAAAAAATGTGAACATCAAATGAGAGGATTTATTAAAACAAACTATTTAGGGTGGGTAAAATATAGAACCTTAATAAAAAAAGGAGACAAAAAATGAATTAAGGTACATGTCATTATTTTTGTTGTTTTCGATATTAAAAAAGCTATTAAAGTGGGGGATGACCCAAAGACAAAGCTTAGCTCAAGATCTATTGTAAGTTATTACCAGTACACTTAACTTGATGGGGACACAACCCAAGCACTGAATGGACACAATAGGAAAAGGAAAATTGTATGAACTGTGAAAATAAGTTAGTACATTCAGTACAAAGAAAATAGACTTCAAAACATGCCCTAAGGGCTTACAATAGCATAAAACTGGAGATCATTTCTCCTTTTGGTACCTCCTCTCAAATTTCACTCCAAACTGCCTTTTACAATGCCAGTAATGTCCTTAAATAGACCCCAGAGGGTTAAGGACTAGAAGTACATTCTAGAAAGTTCTAGTAGGCATCCACCAACCAAGTAGAAGGCTCTAGAAGCCGCGTTAGGAGTTGGTGCAAATCTAGAAGAATCCAAAAATGGTAACCAAACTTCTGGGAGGCATAACTTTTGAACATAACTTCTAGGACGAATCGTTTACATTTTCGAAAATCTCTTGAAGCACTCTATAGCCCTATGGACCAGTTGTGCTCATCCTCCATTTTTTGGCCCTTTTTGAGGTCATTTAATGCCCCTAACCTGACTTTGAAGCATTCTTATGAGGTCTCCAGAAACTGAAAAACTGCAATTACTTTCAAACCGTGGGACCTTTTGACCTGATTCTTTTTCTGGAATGCTCTAAATTACAATTACATTCATCCAGCCAATTTACACCTTCTAGTTCACCAAAATGATGGCTTGATTACATACTCCTATTTTTTTGGCATTTACACATATCCCAAGGTGTTCAGATACTCTATCCTAGAACACTGATAGTGGAACTGTGAGAGTTGGAACCTTTATTTGACCCAAATGGGTATCCATAAATGAAAACACATATAACAGAAACTAAGTCTAAGTACATTTTTTTTCGGGTGACACAAGATTGCCCTTATACCTCTGGATGCTCCTGCATCATAACTACTGCCTTCTTTAATATAAAAAATTCCCACACTAACATATTACTATATCTATATATTTTGCAATATAAAATTAACATATTAACATAATAACATATAAACCTTGCCCAATTTAAATTATAGGGCATAACTAAGGTCCAAAAAGTATTAACCAAAAAATCACTACGAGCACAACAAATAACCTTAAACATTAAAACACAAAAAAATAGAAGTTTGATGTCTAGGAGAAGTCACAACCAATCATCAATAGGAAAACCATAGAGTGATTGATTAGTCTCCATATCCTTGGCATTATTAAGCTCCTCTTTATCACCCTGCATGAGGTAGAGAGCCATGGTTGTTAAATGCATGACACACATCGATAAATTCTCCACTAAATCAAATTCATCCTCTAGATCATCATTCTTCTTAATTAGGATAGTAATAAGCTCCTCTAGCTTGATATTATCTTCTTTTATAGTGGGATTTTTACCAATAGAACTTGGGCTTAGTGTTCCTTTCCTTTTATTTTTTTCCATCCTTAGGATCCTACTACTAATTATCACCAAGATTCCCAATCTCCTTTTTTATAAGGTTCTATATTCAAGTTTTATGACTAGGAAGGGGATTGTCCCCCATATCATATCCCAGCTTATATTCTTGTGTCTTGGCTTCTGTCTTGGAGGTGTTTGAAACATGGGCTTTGAGAATAAAAAATCTTGGGCTTAGGGTTTGTAAAATAGCTCCCCATATCTTGGGCTTAGGGTTTGTAAAATGAGCTAAAACCCATGTCTTTACAAATTATGAATTATAAGGATACTATTATGCATAATTGACCACCAAATGAAATTAATCTTTGACAGAAAATAAAAGTTCCAAACATACCTCCATATTTTTTAGGAACACCCTATACTAATGATGTTTTTATAGGTCAATTTCACACTAAAATCTCCCCATGAATTTTTGTACCAAATAAGTATAACCCTATTAGGAAAAGTAGGGATGTGAATTTCATTCAAGAGATTTCTAATTTCTTTATATAGCATTCCCTCCATCAGATTTAAATTACCAAGATTCAATCTTTTCTAATTTCCATTCTCAATATAATTTGCCACCTTAAGACTATAGTTGACCACACTACAGTCCTTTGATGGGGAAAACTTGGTGCGAATAAGTGGGGAATTCTCAATCCACCTATCCTCACATAATCTAACACTATTCCCATCTTGAATACTATATCTCACCCCACCTCTTAAGAAATTTCTACATTTAACAATAGTTAGCCAATTTCTAGATCTAGTTGGGAGGTCAATTGGTTACAACCATTGGTTAAAATATACACTCATTTTTGTTAACAATGACAAAAAAAAGTATTGTTGTTGTTAACATATAGAATTTTTGGTTTCAAATAGGAACAATTAAAAAGAAAAAGATTTGAATACATTATAAACTAGTTACCTGCCACATCCATCACCAGTTGGAAGGATACACAAAGATCTTCTTGGGATGACTTGGTTTCCTATATAGAGCAAGATTGGTTATTGTCTTCAATATAGAGATAAGGATATTAGCTTCTAAGATGTTAAGTCACAGTGCATATCAAGATTACTTGTTAATTTAACAAGTCATTATTGTAAGAAAGAATGGGATTCCTTGTATTGGATGATTGCAAGGTAAACATTGCAAACATATGTTGTTCCTTTGTCATCGCTAGGTAGCCCTTTAGCCATTAGTTTAGAGAATCACTCTATCTCGCATATATATACATTGTAAGTGGAAGACAACTAGTAGACACATAGATCGTATTATATTGTGACTATTAGTGCTAAGGATGAATGAATCTATGTTATTTGACCTATCTACAATTGTTACCATTGCACTTCTCTTTGGCTTTATTCTTGGCTTTCTTGATTACATTCTTGATAGTTTAAGTCATATGTGGAGAAGATTCAACTATGTAAAACAACATAGATATATCTCTTACTTGATCTTGAAGTCTTATCTATCTTGAAAGTTGTAGAACTCTTATGTTTTAATCTTACATGATTTTTTAAGGTTGGAAGAAACCAATGGGAACTAGAAAAATATGTGAGACTAACTCAAATTAATGAAATAAAAATAAAGGTGTATCCTCATTTTAGAAGGATAAGCCATTCACAATGATGTGTGTGTGTGTGTGTGTGTGTGTGTGTGTGTGTGTGTGTGTGTGTGTGTGTGTGTGTGTGTGTAGGTTCAATATTGATTGAAATACAAAATCATATAACAATTTTTATGTTGTTTTTCTCCAAAGGTATAAAGAAATTACAAAGCTAATAGTATACATATAAAATTCTCTTATGAATAGTAGAATACTATGGGTAATTAAGAATAATAATTATATAAAGAATGCATTATACATAGAAAATAATTAGAAGAATAACTTGGATTTAAAAAAAAAAAAATGTTTCTGAGACATAATTGATGGACTTAAAAGCTCTAAGACCAATCACAACATGTGTAGCTAATTAAAGTAATCAATTTTTCTTTAGCCAAAGATGCTACTGTAAATTGCATAATACAATGATGAGATCTTCATTGCATGGTGACAAAATCGCATGGATGATTTTTAAGAATCAAGGCATTAATCATCTTCACAATATTAGATAATATAAAAATTATAATTATATAATGTACAACCTCTTCTTACCTACTCATAGATTAATCTCAATAATACCCATTTTGCACATTAGTGACACCATGTAATTGTGTATTAGAAAAGTGTTATATTAGTTAAGTTATTATCAAACACATTTCTTACAAAATCTTTACATACTTTTGACATTATTATTATGACAAAGGTGCTCCGCCCCCAATTATTATCTATATTTATCAGTTATTATTCATAAGATAGTTTTTGTTCAAATAAGATTATAAATGAATAGTCAAATTCAAAATAAAATAATTGATATTATTGATTTGTATTATATGACATTCAACTTAAATTATGTTCTATTACTTTCCAACTTCAACAAAATATAACGAATTATTATAATTAGAATTCAAACAATTTTAAAATATTCTTTTATAAAAGTAATATATATTATATAATTTAAAAAAAAATCTTTTACAAAAATAATATATTATATAATTTATAAAACAACTTATTACACCATTTTTTAATATAGAATACCAATCCATAGATTATATTTATTGAAATACAATAAATATTTACTATAACACAATGAATTTTTACAACAATTTAAGTGTAATATGTGATTTTTTGTTGATTTCAATAATACATGGTAGAAAAAATATAATATGCGAAAAAAATCGTTAAATTTTAAGAAATCTGAAGAAAAAACTTAAAAACTTTGAAATGCATTTTGTAGAGAAAATAATCTGCACCTATTAAGAGAAGCCATAAAGCTTAATATTAAACAAACCAATCCAACATAAAAGCTTATTAAACTTTTAGAATGCATAAGCTTATTAAACTTTTAGAATGCATTTTATAGAGAAAATAACCCGCACCTAATAATATAAAACAAACCAATCCCACATGAATGCTTATTAAACAAATGCTAATCACTGCGTAGTTAACAAGCCTAGCTTTTTGTAAGACCCGATGCGATCGTCATAAATGTCCTCAATCCCGTGCCCCAAAGTGAAGCCCAAGTCTTTGAGCCTATCAGACTTGAAATGGGTATTTTGAACCACCCTCAAATTCATATCCTGCGACCTGAATTGAAGGGTGAAGCATGTCAAATCATAAGCTACATAAATAGATTAAAGCATAAGCTACATGATTGTGAAAAACACAAATATAGAGCTAGTTAAAAAACATAAGCTATGAATGCAAAAACGTAATAATAGAGCTTATTGAATCCCTACCTGTCTACAATCTTCAGATCTGGATAACGTTTTATGAAGAATTCCCAACACTCTTTAATAGAAAGTGCGTCCGCAGAGCATAAATATCTGCCATGAGCTGCGGGCTGCTCCATCAAAAATATGTTGGTGTTGCAAACGTCATTTATATGGACTACTGCAAATGTCCCAAAGGCCGCCGTGACGGATCCTAGAATGCTGTTAAGTAGATCCTTGTTGCCTAAAATGTATTTAACAAAACATATGATCATCTACTGTAGATAAAAGATAGGCCTAAAATGTAATTAAGAAAGCATACAATCATTTACTATAGAGAAAAGATAAGTGTTGGGTGAACATTAGGGTGAGAAAGACCTGGTAGAAACCATAAGAGTGCGTGAATGCTGCCGGGAATGTAAGGAGTGATGA
This sequence comes from Cupressus sempervirens, assembly GCA_028749045.1. Classification (NCBI taxonomy): domain Eukaryota; kingdom Viridiplantae; phylum Streptophyta; class Pinopsida; order Cupressales; family Cupressaceae; genus Cupressus; species Cupressus sempervirens. Next base: position 222,122,394 of record CM053783.1, read on the forward strand.
AAGGTCCTCCCACAGCAGCTGGCCCAATTGTTACAAGATCTAAATTATTCTCGCCAGCGAATCTCCAAGTAGTCTGCTCTGCTAGTGTCTTTGACACGATGTAGGACTGTAATTGTGTTCAATACATTAAAAAACCCACATTAGAAAACCTCTTCGAGATTTATAATTCAATTAAGGAAACCTGCAAATTTGGGTTTGTTGTGTTGAGATCCAATTTAATGCGGGCAAATAGCAAATTAGATTTTATTTTTTTGTAACGAGACCAAATAAAAAGCTTAAGGCAATACTCAAATTGGGAAATGTTGTAGGAAGATTATGAGATGAGTGAGGGCCACTCTTAAACATCAGATATTAAAGAAGAAGTTAAGCTTAAAAAGGTAAGTATATTTTCATTATTTAATACTTTTAGCCTATGAATCAAGCCTTAATATATGATATTTAGATCGTTCGTCGAATGAAACACAATGAAACAAAGTACCCAAATTAGAAATTGTTCTTTGTTGGAGCGAAAGTAATTGACAGGGCTCCAAAGAGACTTGACAGAGCATGGATTGTTGTTGAGCTTTCCTTCCTCATCCAGTGGTGTCATGGCCCATAATGAGGTAGTGAAAACTACACGCTTCACTGTTTTTTATTTCAGACAGGATTTCAATACATTGATTGTCCCCTGAACTGCAACTCCCACAAACTCCGTCTGCACAATAATACATTGCCGGAATAAGAAGAAACCCGTACACTAATAATCAGCACTTTGATTCAGTCCATACCTCGGGATCTTTGGAGGTAAGATCTACGGGAGATGCAACGAAGAAGACACCTTGGCAGCCCAAAATGGGCGAGTCAAAGCTACCTCCCACTCGCAGATCTGCATTGAAGAGTTTGAGCCTTTCATGCGCACCAGGGATTTGTCGTAGATAGGACATGTCCTCATTCCCTGTGAATGCTCCAATTTGATATTTCAAAGTCTAACGTTTGTAATATACCATTTACCCTAATCATGAACATATAATCTTTTGAAAAATGGGGGTAATGGGTATACCTGATGTGGGAAGAATGGTTGCATGGACAGAAAAGCCTCTGTTGAGAAGCCATTTGACAAGTGAGGAGCCGATGAAGCCATCTCCGCCCACTACGCAATACCTTGCTTCCATTTCTTATTCCAGTAACTCAATATTCCAGTCAATGGGTGAGCTGGTTTATATCTCTTTGTGCGTTAGGAAACTACAGGGAGCCTCTCGGGATTTAATTAAACACAATTGCCGGCATGACATATTTAAAACGAATAACCGGCAGAAAAGGACATAGAGATAACAGAGAAGCATATTTATATGCAGTTCAGAAAGGGCATAATTGAATTCGCTGCCGGCCGAGGTTTTGTTTGGTAGAGAAGGGAGCGAAGGGAGCGAGGATCAAATTTCAAAAAGATAGTCGAAGGATATTTGAAAGGGAAAGTTTTGTTTGAAAGTACGAAGTTATTTGTTTTTTATGGGTCTATGGATATGGTGATATCTATATTGTATCCGTATTTAAACATCATACTAGGGAAATATTAAGTTCGGGAAAAATAAGTCAACTTTGCCTATTTAAAACTTAGTATAGGAATGAATCTTAGGGTGTGGTCCCATGAGGGGATCTATTTTTATGGACTGGGTGGTCCTACGAAATAAAATAACAGTTTGCTACGGGATTAATTGGAATCTTCAACTCAAAAGTAGTAGCCTCTACTTTTTAGGGTGCATATTTAAGCAAGTGGAAAAGATGGGGACTAGAAATTGTCCCACCAACTTAAGCTTTTCTTGTGCCACTTGTCAATCATATACTATTTTCTAATTTTTATTAATAAATTTTTTAACCATATTTATTTATTTAGTAAGTGAATTGAATATGTTAAAATTAAAAAAATAATGAAACCCCCTGCTTCCATAAAGTATGGGGCTTAAACTTCTTAAGAATAACTCCAATACAAAAATTCATGGGACCTCCCACTTTAAAATAATCCTAAAAAATCTCTAGAGTATTCGTTGAATTTTTTTAAGAAGCCCCCTCCATGAGACCACACCATTAGTGTGTGATGTTTAAGTCATTTGTAGGTATACGATGGTTTGAGGGAGGCATATAACTGAGTTGCAAAGTATGAGTAAAGAGAGGGTTGTAAATTCATGTGTAGAAAAGTAGGAATTGTTTTATATTAGAACGTTTAAATTTGACACTCTTCAATGATGTGTGTGTATTTTCAAATTAGTTTCAATTTTGTACAACAATTTATTTATAATTTTCTAATTTGCATACTTTTTTTTCTTTTTAACTGAGGTGTATAGAGTAATCTAAAAAATACAAGACCAATAATTCTATACTAGACCAATAATGGTGCACTCACTTGAACTAATTTTGTTGATGTGATATTAGATAATTGATCACTTTTTCAAATTTAAGGAAATTGATTTAGAGTTAATTTTTTTCATGACACTTTTAATCTCAGACTAAAGGTTCATTTTTCTCAACTACTATTCCTGCTATTAGACCTCGTTACATTATGGATCCCTTTCAAATAGTTCTTTCTATAATTTGGAGGATTTTGGGATGCAATGAGATTAAGTTTTTATGTAGCAAGAGAGAGAACAAGAAATTGTAAACAAAAAAGTTTATCATCTCTTCGTGAGGTGACCAATTTTTGGCAATGTGTGTTCATGTCTGCCCACTATTTTTGTCATTGCATTTGTTATGCCTTTTTCATTTTAATTTTTCTTTTAATTTAATTTTTTGTAATAGTTGAAAAATAGGACATTAGGAAACACCAAAAATTATAATGGAATCAAAGGGAACTAGGAATAAAAAAATGTGAACATTAACAATTAGAGGATTTATTAAAACAAACTATTTAGGGTGGGTAAAACATCGAACCTTAAAAATAGAAGAGACAAAAATGAATAAAGGTACATGTTATTTTTTTTGTTATTTTCGATATTAAAAAGATGCCAAAATGGGGGATCACCCAAAGAAAAAACTTAGTTCAAAATCAATCCTAAGTAATTACGAGCATACTAACCTACCCCTTCTTTAATATCAAAACTCACAAGTTAACCTATTACTATATCTATATCTATTGTAGTCTAGAATGAACATATTAACATAATTACATATAAACCTTGTCCAATTTAAATTCCTGAGCATAACTTAGTTCCAACAAGTATTAACCAAAAAATCCCTATGGTCACAATAAATAACTATCAACCAGAGAATGAACCTAAAGAAGATCATGTGCATGTTATGATGGTTTGATGGTGTTGATTATGAATTTTCTTAAATCCAAAAAAGTGGATGGACCCCACTTAAGAAAAAAGACTATGGAATATGATATAGAGGGGAGTGATTTAGATGAAGCATATGAATATAAAATTGAGGATGAAGAAGCTAAGTTGATGGATAATAAGAGAAAAAATATTTCCCTGGGGGATCGTCATCAATGAAAAGGAAAATAAATGAAGTGGATTATGAGATAGAGATTGGGACAAATGAGGATTTTGAAGAGGAAAAAGGGAAGAAGACTAAGGGAAAAATTGGTAATAGAATTCAAACTAGATGTTTGAAGAAGAATGAAAAATGTGTGAAAATCCCCTCAGATGATGATCTCCTGATCCAAAAAAAATGAGAAGAATGTGAAAGGTAAGAATATTTTAACTCAAGGGAAGGTGGACAATAAAGGCATTAAGGATGCTAATGTTGGGAAAGATAAGATGATAAATGATGATGAAAATCTAAATCCTAGTAGAGCCTAGGATGATCAAAGTTATATGAAGGGTGTCTTTGGCAACCTTGGTGAAATGAGAAGGGACATTAGCTTTATGAAGAACAAATGCAGGATATCAGAAGGGAGTTTGAACATCTTAGCAAGACTAATAGAGGTGAGATGGCTTTAGGTGAGCATTTGGATAGGCTCTTAGATGTGATTATCTTCATGTTGAAGAAGTTAAGAGCTTGATCAAGAGAGTCCCACCTCTTGAAGCCAAAAATAGAGCTATGGAGAAAATGGTGAAGGACATGCAAAAGAAGATTGATATAGTGGAGAAAAGAGTTGACAGTGCTAAGAATGGGTTAAAGAAATTTGCAGATCAAAGTTTCTCCATACTAAAAGTTTTCCCAGAGAATATTAATAATTTTTTGGATATGCTGGAACATGGGAGAAGCTAGGGTACAAAGGATATGAAAGATGATCAAGGCCCTAGCAAAAACACAAGGGAAAATTCTAAGACAAAGGTTACGGATGACAAAGAGATTGATGAGCTGAAGACCTCCGTTGTGAACATGAAAATCCTAGTTGATCAGGTTGTTGATTTACTGAAGACCTTATAGCTATCTCGATATTGTCTTTATGCTATCTTTTTCCTATCATTTTTCCTATATGATGTTTTTGGTTTTTTTTTTTTTTCTAGCTTGTCTAGTGTTTTAGTGCTAATGCACAATTTCTTATGGGCTTTCATTTCTTATCTACTTGGTACTTTGTAAAAGGTTTTGGTTCCTTTCAAAACCTATTTTTACTTAATCAAAACAAATAATGATAAACATTAAAAGATAAAAAATAGAAACCAGATGTCTAGGATCTAATTATCCTTCTTTTTCTTATCCTGATTCTCCAATAGAAGCTGAAACCAACCATGAACAAGAAAGTCATAGGGTGATTGATTAGTCTCCAAATTATTTCCATCCTTAAGATCGTTTGTATCACTATGCATAAGGTAGAGATTCATGGTCTCTAAATGCATGACGTGCACCTAAAAGTTTGACACTCGATCAAATTCATTCTCTAGGTATTCTTGGTAATTAGGGAAATAATAGTATCCTCCAGTCTGGCATTATCTTCTTTCACAACGAGATTTTTACCAATAGAATTCTAGGGCTCAGTGTTCCTTTCCTTCCATTTTCGTCCATCCTTAGGGTCCTTCTAGTGATTGACATAAGGATTCATAGTCTCCTTGTTCTAAGGTTCCATATTGAGGTTTCTTATTAGGGAGGTGATCATTTCTTGATCCCCCATACCATACCCCACCTTAGAATCTAGGATGTTAGCTTTAGTCTTGAAGGTGTCTGACATATGAGATGGCATACGATTTTACTAGCTAGTCATAGTAGTATCCTCACCTCTTTCTTTACTAGTAGCTTCCTCCTCATCATGTTCTCTATAGTTCATCCTCATAGCTTTCCTCTTACACCTAGGTTATTTTTTCTTCTTTAAAGTATTCTCAGTTGTGTTGTAACTAGGCAAACTCTCCTTACCGGGGGGTAAAGGGTTTCTTCTCTCTTAATCTCTTGCTATCCCTAGGGGTTTTCTTTCTACCCATTTCTCTAGCATTATCCACATCTATAAGCTATATTTTTTCCATTTTAATCTTCCTCATAGTGGAAGAGGGGGGCTTATTTCCAAGGATTGACCATAAGGGGTCAAGGTATGAGGGGTAAAAATTATTTTTGGTTGGGAAGGAGCCATGACTTTTACTTGAGGTTTAAGGCCCTTATCAAACCTAAAGAGACAAAATATTAGTTCTTGATGATAAATAGTGTAACTTTGACCCTCATCCCTCTTCTTACAAACATTCCAAATAGAGTCCTCTATGGAGTGCAATAATAGGTAAGGAAAGGAAATGATCTCTCTAATCCTAAAGTGATTAAGAATTGGAAAGAGGTAATAATATAAAATGTTGAACCTATATTCCAACATAATCTACCTCATTATAGCATGACAGATGACATCCCATGGTTCAAGAGTTTATCATGTGCAAATCCTCCACACAAAAGAAGAAGAGCCTCATCAGGTCTAAAGAGCATCCTTAGTCTAGTCTCATCTGCTATGCTTGGTTGCTTCTTCCATTTCTTCCCTCCTAATGCAAGAATCGTGACCATAACATAGAAATCCTTAGCAATTTCAAGAAAGAGCTCATTAATATTAACCATTCGTTCTTTCCAAGTACCAAAAAACTAGCTTGAAGCCCTCTTGTCATGACCTTCTACATATTCCATGAACGAAATCAACCCACTTTGACATAGGTAAGTCTAAGAAGCTTTGTCCCTTCTAATAACTTCCTTAATCCTTGGTAACTCAATATGGGAAACATTACTCTTCATAGTCTCGTCATCTCTCAACTCCACCAATAGATCCTTTAAGGCTTCTGACATGCCCATAGCTAAGAAAACCCTTCAATTAGAGGTCAAAAAATCAAATAGACTCTACTGCTTCAGAATTACAATAACATTAGGGATTTAAACAATTTGGTAAGAGTTGTAACTCTAGTATCACAAGTAAAAGTGGCATAAATGATATTCCTAACATACCACTTTCCACCTTTTCTATATTTGTTCTTTAAATGATACTCAAAAGTGCTTTTAAAATTAGAAAGTCTTGACCTTTGGGTTTGGGTATGTGCAAGATCATGGTGTACCAAACTATGGCCTTAAGTGGCAATGAAAAATCAACAAATCAGGTTTATGTCAACTTGACACATAATTTTGAAGTGGTTATGGACTTTATATCAAAAAGTTGTAAGAAAATAATTTGTAGAAAATTGAATGTAGTTTCTAAACTACTAGGCCTTATCAGGAGAAAAAAATAATTGATTGGTCAAAAGTTTGAATTTTAATGCAGTACTAAGAAAATTTCAGGGCAAAAATAAAAAGTAGGTGTATGTCTGACCACCTTAATCAAAATCAAATCATAATATTTTTTTAATATAATTATAGATATGAAAACTAGACTCATGCATGGATGTGACGCATATTTTTTGATATTTTTATTCCAAATAAATAATTAAATATGAATTTTCTACCAAAACTTTTTCGGATTAAAAAAAGTCCCGTGTCTGACCACCCTAACTAATAGAAAATTTTATCAAATTTTTCTTTTTTTGTTTTATTCTTATACTAGGAAAAGTATAGAATGTGACGCAACTTCTAGATTTAAAAAATGTTATACCGTTTGAAAGTTATAGCTATTTTTCATTCAGTATGTCAATCAACACTTTACAATAATCTTCATTGATAATTAACTAATAAATACTTATCGAAATCAGAATTTGATAGAAATTATATTGATGGAATCTAGAGAGCGATATTAAAAAACCCATTTCGTTTCATTCAATTTCAATCAAAATAACATTGTCAGACGGCTACCCGAAGTCTGAGTATCACTAAAACTCTCTATAAACACGTCTTTGGGGTTGACCGGGCAGGCTTGGTAAATACCAAGCCTGATCGGATATCCGATTCAAAATCGGATATCCAATTTCAAATTAGATATCTGATTTGACATCGGATATCCAATATGGCTCGGTAGTCAAATTCTAAAAATCTTCAAATTTTGGAGGGAAATTCGATTTAAACGTTCTAGTTTTTTATTTTTAAATTATTTCACTTATATTAATATGTAAAGGCATATTTTAATATATTATATATATATATATATATATATAATAACGTAATGTAAACATACAAGATATAATCTAGTAATCTATAATAATATCTTATGTTAATCTTATTACAATCTATAAATATAATATATATTATTATTATTTTTACTAAATATAATAACGTAATTTATATATATATATATATAAAATACGTATTATATATTATTATATTAATTTTATGTTATTAATATATACAATAACGTAATATTTTCATTAAATGTAATATAGATTATATATTATTATATTAATATGTATAATAATACAATATTTATATAACAACGTAATATTTTTATTAAATATAATATATATTATAAATTTTATTATATTAATATGTATGTTATTAATATATTTATATAATAACGTAATATTTTCATTAAATATAATAATGTAATATGTATATGTATATATGTATATATGTACATCTATATATATATATATATATATATATATATTATTATATTGATATGTATATTATTAATATATATGTATATTGTTAATATGTATATTATTAATATATAAGAGTCAAAGGTGGTCATAGGGTGACCTATAACCCTCTTTGACCCATTAAACGACAATATATGTCTCTAGGGGTCCTAGGACCCCTAGGGACAAATGTCGTCCTTTAATGGGTCAAAGGGGGTCCCTTTGACCCATTGAATGACGACATATGTCCCTAGGACCCCCAGGGACATAGCTGAATCATTCATATCGGTCAAAGGGGGTCATAGGGTGACCTATGACCCCCTTTGACCCATTAAACGATGACATATGTCTCTAGGGTTCCTAGGACCCCTAGGGACATATTCGAATGCGTATTATGGGTCAAAGGGGGTCATAGGGTGACCTATGACCCTCTTTGACCCATTAAATGATGACATATGTCCCTAGGGGTCCTAGGACCCCTAGGGACATAGTCGAATAGTTCATATGGGTCAAAGGGGGTCATAGGGTGACCGATGACCCCCTTTGACCCATTAAATGACGACATATGTCCCTAGGGGTCCTAGGACCCCTAGGGACATATTCGAATGGGTAATATGGGTCAAATGGGGTCATAGGTTACATTAAACAACGACATATGTCCCTAGGGGTCCTCAGACCCCTAGGGACATATTCGAATCGTTCATATGGGTCAAAGGGGGTCATAGGTCACCCTATGACCCTCTTTGACCCATTAAATGACGACATATGTCCCTAGGGGTCCTAGGACCCCTAAGGACATATTTGAATTGTACATATGGGTCAAAGGGGGTCATAGGGTGACCTATGACCCCCTTTGACCCATTAAACGATGACATATGTCTCTAGGGGTCCTAGGACCCCTACGGACATATTCGAGTGGGTATTATGGGTCAAAGGGGGTCATAGCGTGACCTATGACCCTCTTTAACCCATTAAACGATGACATATGTCCCTAGGGGTCCTTGGACCCCAAGAGACATATTCGAATGGGTAATATGGGTCAAAGGGGGTCATAGGGTGACCTATGACTCTCTTTGACCCATTAAACGACGACATATGTCCCTAGGGGTCTTAGGACCCTAGGGACATATTCGAATTGTTCATATGGGTCAAAGGGGGTCATAGGGTGACCTATAACCCCCTTTGACCCATTAAATGATGACATATGTCCCTAGGGGTCCTAGGACCCCTAGGGACATATTCGAATGGGTAATATGGGTCAAATGGGGTCATAGGGTAACCTATGACCCTCTTTGACCCATTAAATGATGACATATGTCTCTAGAGGTCCTAGGACCCCTAGGGACATATTCGAATTGTTCATATGGGTCAAAGGGGGTCATAGGGTGACCTATGACCCTCTTGACCCATTAAACGACAATATATGTCTCTAGGGGTCCTAGGAACCTTAGTGACATATTCGAATGGGTAATATGGGTCAAAGCGGGTCATAGGGTGACCTATGACCCTCTTTGACCCATTAAACGACAACATATGTCCCTAGGGGTCCTCGGACCCTAAGGGACATATTCGAATGGGTAATATGGGTCAAAGGGGGTCATAGGGTGACCTATGACCCTCTTTATCCCATTAAACGATGACATATGTTCCTAGGGGTCCTAAGACCCTATGGACATATTCGAATTGTTCATATGGGTCAAAGGGGTCATAGGGTGACCTATGACCCCCTTTGACTCATTAAACGATGACATATGTCCCTAGGGGTCCTAGGACCCCTAGGGACATATTTGAATCGTTCATATGAGTCAAAGGGGGTCGTAGGGTGACCTATGACCCCCTTTGACCCATTAAACGACGACATATGTCCCTAGGGGTCCTAGGACCCCTAAGGACATATTCATATGGGTAATATGGGTCAAATTGGATCATAGGGTAACCTATGACCCTCTTTGACCCATTAAATGACGACATATGTCTCTAGGGGTCCTAGGACCCCTAGGGACATATTTGAATCTTTCATATGGGTCAAAGGGGGTCATAGGGTGACCTATGACCCTCTTTGACCCATTAAATGGAGACATATGTCCCTAGGGGTCCTAGGACCCTAGGGACATATTCAAATGGTTCATATGGGTCAAAGGGGGTCATAGGGTGACCTATGACCCCTTTTGACCCATTAAACGATGACATATGTTCCTAAGGGTCCTAGGACCCCTAGGGACATATTTGAATCATTCATATGAGTCAAAGGGGGTCATAGGTCACCCTATGACCCCCTTTGACCCATTAAACGATGACATATGTCCCTAGGGGTCCTAGGACCCTAGGGACATATTTGAATGGTTCATATGGTTCAGAGGGGGTCATAGGGTGACCCTATGATCCCCTTTGATCCATTAAACGATGACATATGTCCCTAGGGGTCCTAGGACCCCTAAAGACATATTTGAATCATTCATATGAGTCAAACGGGGTCATAGGGTGACCTATGACCCCCTTTGACTCATTAAACAACAACATATGTCCCTAGGGGTCCTAGGACCCCTAGGGACATATTCGAATGGGTAATATGGGTCAAATAGGGTCATAGGGTAACCTATGACCCTCTTTGACCCATTAAACGATGACATATGTCTCTAGGGGTCCTAGGACCCCTAGGGACATATTCGAATCGTTCATATGGGTCAAAGGGGGTCATAGTGTTGACCCTTTAAACGATGATATATGTCTCTAGGGGTCCTCGGACCCCTAGGGACATATTCGAATGGGTAATATGGGTCAAAGGGGTTCATACGGTGACCTATGACCCTCTTTGACCCATTAAACGACGACATATGTCCCTAAGTGTCCTAGGACCCCTAGGGACATATTCAAATGGGTAATATGGGTCAAATGGGGTCATAGGGTAACCTATGACCCTCTTTGACCCATTAAACAATGACATATCTCTCTAGGGGTCGTAGGACCCCTAGGGACATATTTGAATCGTTCATATGAGTCAAAGGGGGTCATAGGGTGACCTATGACCCCCTTTGATGCATTAAACGACGACATATGTTCCTAGGGGTCCTAGGACCCCTAGGGACATATTCGAATGGGTAATATGGGTTAAATGTGGTCATAGGGTAACTTATGACCCTCTTTGACCCTTTAAATGATGACATATGTCTCTAGGGGTCCTAGGACCCCTAGGGACATATTCGAATCGTACATATGGGTCAAAGGGGGTCATAGGGTGACCTATGACCCTTTGACCCATTAAACGACGATATATGTCTCTAGGGGCCCTAGGACCCCTAGGGACATATTCGAATGGGTAATATGGGTCAAAGGGGGTCATAGGGTGACCTATGACCCTCTTTGACCCATTAAATGACGATATATGTCTTTAGGGGTCCTAGGACCCCTAGGGACATATTCGAATGGGTAATATGGGTCAAAGGGGGTCATAGGGTGACCTATGACCCTCTCTGACCCATTAAATGACGAGATATGTCACTAGGGGTCCTAGGAGCCCTAGGGACATATTCGAATGGGTAATATGGGTCAAAGGGGGTCATAGGGTGCCCTATGACCCCCTTTGACCCATTAAATGATGACATATGTCTCTAGGGGTCCTAGGACCCCTAGGGACATATTCGAATGGGTATTATGGGTCAAAGGGGGTCATAGGGTGACCTATGACCCTCTTTGACCCATTAAACGATGACATATGTCCCTAGGGGTCCTTGGACCCCAAGGGACATATTTGAATGGGTAATATGGGTCAAAGGGGGTCATGTGGTGACCTATGACCCTCTTTGACCCATTAAATGATGATAGATGTCCCTAGGGGTCCTAGGACCCCTAGGGACATATTTGAATGATTCATATGAGTCAAAGGGGCTCATAGGGTGACCTATGACCCTCTTTGATCCATTAAACGACAACGTATGTCCCTAGGGGTCCTAGGACGCCTAGGGACATAGTCGAGTCGTTCATATGGGTCAAAGGGGGTCATAGGGTGACCTATGACCCCCTTTGACCCATTAAATGACGAACCTCTTTGTATTATATATTATTATATTAATATGTATAATAATATAATATATATATATATAACAACGTAATATTAATGTTTATGCATTGAAAGATTGTATGTGTATCCCAGTTTGAGCCTTGTTCCCTAGCGTGAGGGTGGTCTCTTTGAGGCCTATGGTTGGGTGGAAAGCACCCATGGTCCTTGTTATTTTGTTGTGTTGCATATGCAGATTTGTGTCCAAGGGAGAAATGGAAATGGCTTGGAATGATCATCTTGCAGATTGATGTTGGATGAGAAAACTTGACATTGTGCCCTCATTTGTGAAGGAGGATTCACCAGCTTATTCATGTTCTCAACGATCATGTTGGAAAATGTTCATGCTACTCATTGTCCATATCTTTCAATGTCCATGTTCCTTATGATTTTGAAAAGTCCCTTATGTTGCCCCATTGTGATGGAAGGAGATTGTATCATTGTTACCTAATGTACGTGTAGAAGAAAATATTGATAAGGTTGTATATGCATGTTTCATTTGGAGTTTATATTGTTATGAAAGCATTGGTACGAGTCACATATTTGATTTGACATCATTGTTATCATTTGAAAATGTGAAAGAAAGTTTTCTCCTTGTGGTATTGTAAATGACTAGTTGATAATAACAATCCATAGATGTTATGTGATACCATTGATTGTATAAATTTAAAACTTAGTAGATTGCTTACAATCTTGTTGTGCACTCAATAATTTGGTGAGGAAGCAATGTTGATAGATAATGAGGATATAGTAATATACTAATTGTCACATTAATATATATTGTAATGATTAATGAATGTGTGTGCATTGGTAATGAGGATAATAAGTAATTCTGATCCCCTTCCCTTACATGTTAGAATCACGACCTAGTCCATATGATACAACTGACAGACCCTAATAGAATATTAGTATCAGAGGCTTGTTAGGATATGAATTACCTCACTAATTTATGAGTGTTGTATCTTGAACTTGCTCATTTGACTCGTGACGCTAACTTGAACTAGACTGTCATCCAATCTATTTGAAAACCACCTGTGACTAAAATGTTAACACCTTCACACTATTCACATGAGTCTTGAACTCCTATTCAATGATAACCTTGTTTTACAATATGTAATTTCTTATGCGACTTCATAAGCTAAAAAAAAAAAAAGAATTGTTGTGTTCTTACTAGTAAAATTTAGGGCATGACACATGATCCACGATAAATTGAACAATACTAGATACTAAATTAATATGTATATCATTGTGCACGTAAATGATAAAAATATATATCAAAATACATGTATCCATAGACAAAATTTTACACAAATATATATCAAAGATCATGTATCCATAGACAAAGTACTCAAATATATATATATCAAAATACATAGATCCATATACAAAATGTGGCTGATCCTGCCATCAGAATGTGTATAATATCAATGTTTCTATATACAATGTGGCATATGCCATCTCAAATTGTCTCATGATGCATCCTACGAAAACTATACTATCCTAGGGTGCTGGTGGATGATCAAAATGCAGCCTCTTCGCTGCACTAGGTGGATCGGATGCCTCCTACATAAACAAAAAAGGAAAACCCAAAGTTAGACTACTAAATTTATATGATTCTACGTATCTAACATTGAATTACTCAAATGCATAATGATCTTTTCCATATTGGAGATTAATACTATCAAAATTTCATAATAAATACCTCTCTCATCGACCTCCTGCGCTTGTCAGGAGTCCTCTCGTATGCCCTCGGCAATGCTGGTACCTCTGTGATTGTGGGATGTATATGTTCAAATAACTTTGTCAGATGAATCTACAATTTAAAATATAACATTATAATTCATAGCGTGCTAAATTTATAACATATTTAATCATGAATTCAAACTACAACTTACTATTGTAGGCTCCTCCTCAGGAGTGAGTGGCCGCGTCATCAAATCTACATAACTATCCCGTCGAACCTCATGTGCACTAGGAGTCTCCTATGAGATACAAAATAGTAGTTGTTAATATCATGGAAATTAGTTTTGAATTTATTTATGAAGATAAGTGATGCAAGAGCATCCCATGCTCATCAGGGGAACATTGAAGATCCAAGGCATTACAGAGGTAATGGAACATCTCTTGAAGTCAATTGGGCAATCCTTGCACCAATTATGGCTCATGGAAGCATACAAAGTTATAATGTTGGACTCATATGTGGAAGAAAGTTGTAATTGGGCATGAGATAGGATTTTAGGATTTCATATGGTAGATGTGTCATTTGATAGGTTCATGTAGGTTGTCATGATCATATCTTGTCATTAGACAAGTCAAAACGTTCTAGAATTGAGTTTTGGGGTTTGAACAAGCAGGCCCTGGTTTTTAAGCCATTTTAAGGAGGGTTTTGAAGTTTGGGTGTTTAGGAGTGTGACCAAGACCTATAATCTTGAAAATCCTTATTGTGTTGGTCCCTTTGTTGAAGCCTTGGTGTCTCTAATTCCTCCTTGTGTGTCCCAGAGTTGAAAGGTACATAAGTGGTGTCCAGAGATTTCTTGGTGAGGAAAGAAAGAGAATCAGTGAGTTGGCCCTTGGGAAGGAAGAAAACTTGTTGTGAAAATGCCTCCTAAAAATCAAATGGCTAGAGAACTTGAAGAATTGAGAGAAGAGTTGGCAAAAGAGAAAAGAGAGAGGAGAGAACTTGAAGCATCTAGAGTGAGGGAAGAAAGATAGATGAGAAGAGAGAGGCTAAAGCTTATTGCAAGGATAGAATCCTTAGAAAAGGAAAGGCAAGAACCTAGAGGAGAAGAGGTTAGAGGAAGAAATCATGGAGAGAACCATGAAGAAGAAGAAGTTGGTAATGCAAGGCAAGAGCATGAGACAATAGATGATCCTGAAGAAAGGAGATTTATGAGAATCATTAAGGCAGTACAAGGTAATGGTGGGAAGAACCATATTGATTTTCCAATATACCAGGGTAAAATGGATAGTGAAGAAGTGCTAGGGTGGATAGAGGCCCTTGAGAACTACTTTGATCTTGAAGACATAGAGGCAGATAAGAAGGTAAAAGTAGCAACAACAAGACTGAGAGGAACATCACTCACTTGGTGGACTAGTGTTCAGAATGAGAGAGAGGAAAGGTGGTGCAGGGCACCTAACCTATGTGGAAGGGGAGAACAAGTATCTCTGTTGCCGGACACCTTGCCACTCCATGAAAGCGAGGATTCAAGTAGATTAGGAAGTTGGAATAAAGGTTTGGTCCATATTTTACAAGTTGGTCTATGTTTTGTAATAAAGGCACATGTAAGGCCCACAAGCATTTTGGTGTGGTTATAAACCAAGTGACTCCATGGGACCAAAAGGCTTTAGAATAGGGTATTTAGAGTCTAAACAATATTAGCAAAAAGTGGTTGTTTGTTTGTTTTATGGTTGGGAATGCCTATATGGTTGTTCCAACGGTCATGTAGACCTTTATATATGTCATATGTGATCTCAGTTGAAAGGGGGAGATCAGAGTGTATGGTGGTTTGGAGAAAAAATAATAAAAACTTCAATTTTCTAGAAATTTACTTAGTTGCATTTAATAAATCCATATGACCAATTTTGAGTCAATGGAATAGTTTAGAAAGTTAGGGAATGCATAAAAACTATAGTTTGAAATTTGAATTTCAAATTCAAATGGTCATATTAGTTTTGAAGGGAAAGTAGTAATTTGGTATTTGTTTGATTAAATAAACCTTTGTAACCAACTTGGTCGGTTGGACAGGTGCATATAAGCCTATTTAAGTTGTAATGACCATATGCAAGACATGAATCATTATTGGTACAGAAAAAATCATAGAAATTGTATAGAACAACAATCATACTTTCCTCTGCATCAATTAAAAAAATAAAAATAAATGATACTTATACATACAATGGGGCTCTCTGTGCGAATGAAAATCCCTGATGATCTAGGACGCTGAATCTGTACAGGCTCATCGCCAGTAGCCACACCCTATATACAATAAATAATGTAATTAAATGAGATTACCACAAACATTTTACAGGAATGCATCAATATTTAATCAATTAGAAAACATCTAATTACCTTTCCTTTGTCAATGCATGCTGGCTCACCCCCCGCACTTTGTCCCCCCGGGGCAGGTGGTATCTGCAAGATAAAAGAAAGATTAGCAACCATATATGCTACAATATCAAATAGAAAAAAGAAATGCGAACACAACATAATGTACTGTAGATGTCTCAAGGCCAAATGAAATGGCCGAGAGTGTAGCATCATCTATCTGTCTGAGCTCCTCCTTGGTCATCAACTAAACATGAATGAAGATCACATACATGTAAAAGTCAGTATGGCTTAAAAATTAAAATTACTCTATTATAAAAATTAACTTTAAATCACATATGTCATAACAAAAAAATGTATACACGTATCGACACCGAAGGAGTCCATGCCTCTACATTCCCCTCCTCTCTCGCATCAGGGTCTGTAGCCTCTGCACGTGTGTTTGGTGTATCCTCATCTAATACAAAATGATACTCAGGAAGATCACCTATGGGACCCAGGCAAATATTCTTGCATGTAATGCAAGTGTGAGGCACACAAACATGTGATGAGCTAGCCGATGATGAACTGGCACCAACATCATCAACACGAGGAGGCAAGACTGACCTAGCCTGAGATATCATTAGGCTACTCAGCCTATGAATAGCTCTGATGGTCTGAGAGCTAGCCTCTGCCATAATATCTGGATGCTGCACTCGAGGAGGGGGGGAGATATCAGGGGGGGGGACAAAAGTGCCAAGTTTCAACACAAATTCTGCATATAATTTTTTAAGGAAATAAAATGGTATGTCTAAATTTCCATGTGGAGGGATATCAAAGACCATCCACCAACGGTCCCAAAAATTTGCACGGATGGCGTCATTTGTGCACCATTTAATCGATAGTTTGGTTTTTTTCGGGTCAACTGGTATACCCGTTTTTGGGTTAGCAGAAAGGCTTGCCAAATTGTCTTTGGTTATGTTGAGGGCCACGACCTCATCATAATCCAAACCATCATCAAACATCTGGTTCATTTCATCATGCCAACGAAGAGCGACATTTTTTTGGTTTGTAAGAGTTTCAATGTTATCCACTATGGTGTTTAATGTGGATAACATAGGAGCCAGTGCAGGTACATTATTGTATGTTCTATGCAAACCTCTCAACTCAGTGAGATTTTCATTTATCAAATCCTCGATTCGAGGAGGGTTTTGAGGAGGTAGAGGATCATTTGGTGGACGGTTTTGTGGGGATATTGGATCGTTTGGTGGTGGGTTACGAGGAATATTATTCCCTGCCTCAGTGTCATCATTTTGATCAGCCATTCCTATTGAATTGCAAAACGTAATATATATTAAAAAAAATCTAAATTTTAACCATTTTTTGTCAAAAAAACCCTAGATTCAACTAAAACAAACAAAATCTTGATAAAATCTATTAAATTTAGGTTAAAAATGAGTCGGGGGGGGGGGGGGGGGGGGGGAACATACCTGATATCTGATATTCGATTTGCTATCTGATATCCGATTTATTATCTGATATCCAATCTGACTGGCCCAAATTCGCATGAAAATAAGGGCCACGGGTCTGTGATTTTGTGTTTAATCCATGCACAGGTATCGGATATCCGATATTATAATATATATAATATAACATATATATTACATTTTATATTTATTATATTAATTTACTATATATTATAATATAAAATATTATTATTATACTATATTATTATAATTTATAATATATTATACTTTTTTATTATATATTATATTATTATAATATAATATGTTATTATAATATTATTATTATAGTATAATATTATACGATTATAATATAATAATAATAATATTATAATATTATAGTATAATAATTATTATTATAATAATATTATTATATTATAGTATAATAATTATTATAATAATATTATTATTATAATATAATAGTATGATATATTATTTAATATTATTATTATTATTTTATATCAATAATAATAATATTAAATAATATATCATACTATTATATGATTTTGATTATTAGTTGGATATTGGATTTAAAATCAGATATCCGATATCAAATTGGATATCCGATATGATATCAGATATCCGATATGATATCGGATATCTGATAAGGCTCGGCTTAACCTTCCAAGTTTGGTTCCTGGATAGGTAAAAAAAAGTCAGAGCGGATTTTGAAGCGCTTTTAGGCGTCTTCAAACTCTTTTTTTTTCACATCGCCACTTTTTGGCACACCATGATCTTGCACATACCCGTTTCTTAAAAATCTCCCTATATCTTTCGTTTGGTATCAAATACACTCTCATTTTAATCAGTAATATAATGTACTTTTTGAAAAAATCTAGACTAAACACATCATTAATTGATCATCTACCATAATAGGGACCAACTCATCTCCATTCTCTTTCTTCCACAATTTTTAAAAGGTCATCATGAAAAAGCCTTCTTTATTTTCCACAAGCAATAAAATCACCAACGGAAGGTCACATTCCATTTCCCAATTACATTTATTTATGAATCCATACCTATATGCTTCTAGGTCATCTACCCTCTTACTAATCATGAAGAATTGTGGTGTTAGCTAATATAGTCAGCAACATTTGTGCATCCCTAATTATTGTCACTAACTACCAACTTGCCTTTCTAGCCCCTTTAATTGTCTCAATAAAAAACATTGAATCTCCCTGAATTACCAATTTAGAAATACTCATACTAATAGCTATTTCCAAACCTCAATGGATGCCCGTGGTCTCTACCACATTTCTTTATGTCTTATCATGGTTCTCTACATAACCCTTAATAACATTACCATAGTCACACCTTAAAACACCTCCAACTATTGCAGTACCATTTCTGCTAAATCCTTCAAAGTTAAGTTTCCACCAATTTGTTGGAGGTGATTTCCATTATGTGCCTTTCCTTTCTAGAGCCTTACTATTATCTATTTTTAAATTAAATTGGAGGTATTCAAAACTTGTTCCCATTTCTTATCTAATTATGTTAGAGGAAGAGGGGGTGTGGGGGGTTCCAATTCTAGTTGAAAGAAAATTGGACCTTATAAGTTCCATAGGTATGTGTTGGAATTCTTTAGAATAACTGAGAGGGTGCATGAATTAATTATCCAAGGTCCATATGTACAAATAAAACTTTTCGTAGCTTAGTGAACCTATAAACATTTATCATCATGCATGCATCCATAAGATTATGTAATCACTTAAAACTTGTAGGTTACTGTCAAATCAATTTGCAGAAATGTAAACATGAAAAATAACAGATTCAGTAACACACTTGACACAATGATTTATGTGGAAACCCAATTTGAGAAAAACCACCAGTAACATGATAGTCTTTCTCACTCCTCTGAAGTGATGCCCTGTAAAAGGCCAACCCTATTTAAGGTTACAATGCACACTATTAAATGTGACCAAGTTAAAGGATTTCAATCACCCTATTAGGATGAGCCTTGTTAGAGGACTTTAGACCATTCATTTAGAATGTCATTTAGTTAAAGGATTTACAAATGACTTTTAGGTCAACCTTAATCCAAATTATTTACCCTAGACTGATATATTATTAGAGAGTAAAAATAAGGCTTGATCTAATAACAACTTATAACTCCATTTGCATATTACAGATCTCTATACTAGTGCTCCATTCTACTTGGCTTTCACACACTTCAACTTTGATAGCTTATTCACCCTTCAAGAATCTATACCAATAAGCCTTCTTGCTTAAGTTGCCAATGCAAACTCTTCGCTTAGGTTATTAAATGAAGTAATATCCTAGACTCCTTGTCTTCCATAGGTTCTTGCACATAACAACCTTTTCTTATTACTAGCCATCCCTATAAATAGAGAATTAAGATGCTAAATTTTGTTCACTCTCCATTGTCCAATTTAGGGTTAGGTTAGATTAGGTAGGATTCAATGAATCTACCCCTTATTTTATTTTGTCCCTTTCTAGAAACTTCTCCTTCAATTCTCTTTAAATTCATCTCAAAATGGTTTACCATAGATTTTGTGCCACTAGCTCATCAACCTTATCTTCCACATGGTTCACACAATCCAAGAAAACAAATTTGTCGACTCAAATCTATCAAATTCATGATCTTTTAAATAATGCTGATACTCAACATTAACCTACTTCTGATGGTTGGTACATACTGCATTGTTCGACATCCTCTGTAAGATTACTTGGCACAAACTAAAGTATATTAGCACTTGCATCAACTAAACTTTACTTAGCATCAACTGTTTTACTTGGCATACACTAAAATAGATTTTTACTCAGCTAAATTTGATTTTCGGCTTGACCTACACTAATTTTTCTTGGCACCTACTGTCCATTCAGTCAAACTTGGTAGACAAACTTTCTTTAACTTGTTCTTCTGAACTTGCTTAGTGTAACAAGCCTTTGCAACCTTAAGTAGATTACCAATGCACTATGATATCACTGTCTTAGCTTATTCTTATACTCCTTTTCATATCATAACTCAACCTTTCCTCTAGGTGCTATTATTACATCTTTTGATCAAATCCTCTTCATCAATCAAATAAGTGATAGTACTTAAATCATACAAGCAATTGTCTTACCAACAAATAGTAAGTTTGACATCAATGACAAAACAATTATTGAAACACATTTATCATATTTGTATGAATTTGTTTTCAATAATCTCCCTCTTTGGCATTGATGGCAAACCAAACTAATCAACCAAAGTAACTCGGTTAAAATTGTAAGACCAACAAAATACCAAAAAGAAAATAATTCCTTGTATTGAAATCTCTCCCTCTATCAGCAAATTTCATCTTCTGAATAAGTTACAAAACTCTATTGTGTCATCCTTATGACTCCCTCTGAATTACTTCTTGTATCTTTCCTCTTACTAGATAGATGTAATCAAAAAATACACTTTCTTAGTAGTCAAAATTTCTCCCTCATATTGTGTGTTAGGATTTCTCCCTCTTTGTTCAATGTCTATCATCAATATCTTTGTTTTGATCAATATCTATCTCTCTCATATCTCTCAATCTCTTCTATTTTTTCCTCTTTGACAAAAATGCCAAAGACTTGTGATCCTAATATGCAGATATGAAGTTCGTTAATTTCTCCCTTTGTAACTTTACTTGTACTAATTTGTAGTTTTAGCCCTATGATTGCTTTAGGCAGCTCCTAAAGTAAGATCCACTTTATCAATTTGTAACATATGGCAATCAACTTCTTTGATGTAGGGCACTCCTCTCATTTTCTTAGATAGCCTTTGATAGGGGTATCACCCTTAGTTTACCTCTTAGACACTCATGAGCATCCTTAGGTAATGCCTTTGTGAAGATATCAACAATTTTTTCTTTTGAGTAAACATATTCCATCTTCACCTTTTTATCTTGAACTAATTCTCTCAAGTAATGATACTTGATTGCAATGTGCTTAGTCTTTGTGTGCATGATAGGATTCTCTTATACATTTTAAAACTTTTATTATCACAATAAAGTATTACTAGTTCAATAATCTCTTCCTTTATACTTTTGAGTAGTTTTTTGATCTATACAATGTTTGTACAATTTATAGTAGCAACAACATATTCAGCTTCAGTAGTAGATTGTGAAATGCAATTTTGTTTCTTGCTAGTCCATGTAACCAGCCTCTTACCTAAGAAAAATGCTCCTCCATTGGTGCTCTTTCTATTATCAATATTTCCAGCCCAATCAACATCAGTATAGACTTTTAATTCGAATTTCTCATTTTTCTTATAGTATAGACCATATTCTTTACTTCCTTTCAAATATCTCATTATTCTCTTCACAAACATCAAATGATTCTCCCTGAGATTAGTAGAGAATCTTGCAACTATCCCTATAGATAAAGCAATATTAGTTTTTCTATGTACTACATATTACAATTTGCCAATCATAGACCTGTATAATGTTTGATTCACCTCAACTGAATCATCATTCTTTGACAACTTATGTTTTGTCACCATAGGTGTACTTACTAACTTGGAATCCTCCAATCCAAATGTTTTTAGTATCTCCTTTACATACTTTGACTGAGTGATGTATATACCATATTTCATCTATTGTACTTGCAAACCCACAAGGAAGTTGATCTCTCCAAACATAGACATATCAAATAATTGCTTCATTTCATTTGTAAAAGCCTTACATAAAGAATCTTGACCTCCAAATATGATATCATGAGTCAAAACTTTTAGATAAAAAAATACCTTTTCCTTTCTTTGTCTTCAAGCATAGATTGCTATTATCATCAGTCCTTTCAAATCTTATCTTCACAAGATAATTATGAAGTCTTTCATATCATGCTCTTGGTGCTTGCTTCAAACCATATAAAACTTTTTGTAATCTACATACCATGTTTTTATTATTAACATCAAAAAATACTTCTAGTTGCTCTATATAAACTTCTTCCTCTAATATACTATTCAAAAATGTAGATTTAACATCCATTTGATAAACTTTAAAACTTTTGTATGCAAAATAAGCCAGTAGAGTTCTTACTCCTTCCAATCTAGCAATAGGGGCAAATGTTTCTCCATAGTCAGTTCCTTGTTCTTGTGCATATCCTTTGCAGACTAATCTTTCCTTGTTCCTTATGACTTCACCACTTTCATCTATCTTGTTTCTGTATACCCACTTGGTGCCAATCACATTTTTTTCTTCTAGTCTAGGAACTAGACTCCATGTTTTATTTTTCTCAATTTTTTCAATTGCTTCTTCCATGGCTTTACTCCAGTCCACATCTTCTAAGGCATCTTTCACTATTTTGGGTTCTTTCATGCTTACCAAATATGTATCATTTCTAAACTTGTTCTTTGTCATTGTTCTAACATTTTTATCTCCAATGATTTGTGTAGTAGGATGATGTCTCTTTACATATTTAGACAATCTTGGTTCAACTCTAGTTTCTTCATTTGGTCTTTCAATTTTTGAATCAATATGTACATCTCTATTAGGTATTTTAGCATTTCTTTCATGTAGACTAATCTCAAAATCAGAATGTGCCTCAATTTCATTCTGTAACTTGACACTTGAATGTAGCTCAATTATTGAATGCAACTCAACATTCATAGTATGTGATTCAGCAGTCACTGAAACTTGATGTTGGTTTGTAACTTGATTTGTTGCATCTTCTTTAGCTTTAGTAGGCATACCTTCATAAAAGTATACAAATGATTTTTTATTCTTGTGGTTTCTTCATAGGTTTAGCCTCATATACTTTTGTATATTTATCAAATTTCATATTTTCACATTCCACAACTTTTTTAGTGTTAGTATTTAAGCACTTATAAGCTTTACTTCTTATGGAATAACCTAGGAATATAGCTTCTTCACTTTTTGCACCTAGTTTACCATTCCTGAAATCTTTGAGAATAAAGTATTTTCTTCAAGATACCTTAAAATAATTTACATTGTGTGAGTATCTATAGAATATTTCAAAAGGTGTTGAATGAGTACCTTTCTTGACTTGTAAACAGGGTAAGTGGAAGAAGTTGAGTCTCACTTTTGGGCAAAAAGTGGAAGTGTGTTTCCTATTTTTGAAATTTCTTGTCAATTGATGTCAAAATTTGATGCATTTAGGGATTGAATACAAAAGACTTAAGAAATAAAAATTGAAGTTTTTAGAATCTACTTTTTGAATATGTAATTTATTTGTGTACCCATATGATAATTTTTTTTTGGTGTGGATCTTTAAAAACCACTATTTTCAAAATGTATATTTTAGGACCATACCACACTCGTGTACAAACACCATAATTTGACACAATTAAATTATTTTTTGTAAATCTTTTTAAACAAAGTTACCTAACACACCAAAGATTGATGATAATATTTTTTCTTAATTTATCATTGATTAATTTTATTATTATTGATTTTTAATTAGCTATAAAGGAAAACTTTAAAACCTCTCATCTATAGACAGCATAATTTGATCAAAATGTTACTTTTTTCAAAGGTTCTTTTTTTGACATCAAAATAATTATATGTAGATTGATGACATATAAATTAATTTAAGAAATATCATAAAATAAAAAAGTTATCAAAGTTTTAGTGAACCTCACTATTTTACATTTGAGTACCACCTTTGATTAAAAAATAATTCAAAAATAGTAAATAAAATCATAACACTAAAAAATTTATATTTCTGAACTCATGACAGTGAGAGCTTTAATGGATTTTTGTTTTGTAAAAAAAATTGACCTGGAAGACCCTCTAAAAATTATGGTAGGGCATGAATTTGTTAGTTCAATGCCTTAGACAAATCTTGAGAGGTCAAGGTATAGGCTTGATCTCACCAAGCCTATCCTAAACCAAAATCAGAGGGAAGGAAAAAAATCTCGCCCCATGTTGTAAAAAATGGGCCCCTGTTATTTGAAATTAAGAAAATGGGTATCCGTTTTGAAAAATTAAAAAGGACATTTAAAATGCATTCAAAACCTCAAAAATAATTTTAAAAAACATTTTAAAAATGGTTACCAATTTTTTAAAGAAAATGGGTACCCATTTTGAAAAATTAAAAGAGACATTTAAAATGCATTCAAAACCCCAAAAATAATTAAATTTTTTTTTTTAGAAATGGGTACCCATTTTTTAAAAGTAAAAAATGGATAACCATTTTTTAAAAGTAAAAAATGAGTACCCATTTTTTTTTAAAGTTAAAAATGGGTACTCAATTTTTTAAAAAATGGGTACACATATTTTACTTTTAAAAAATGGGTACCCATTTCTAAATTTATTTATTTATTTATTTTTTTTAAATGGGTACCCATTTTTTGAAAATAAAAAATAGGTACCCAATTTAAGAAAAATAGGTGGCCATTTTTTAAATCTAGGATCAAGAACCCAAGCCTAAAACATGTACCTATTTTCAAAAATAGTTATCTATTTCTAAAAAGGCACGATCTCAATCCATATACTTCTGCGGATTTGAGACCCAACTTCTTGCTTCTACCCCACAGTTCAAGGTATAGACAACTATACTTACGACTTCTCTCCAATATTTCAAAGCAACATTTTTCTCCATCATGAGTGTCCTAGCACAGTCCATTGTAGACATGTTCCTCCTTTCAATAATTCCATTTTGTGGAGGGGTTCTAGGAGTAGATGTTTGTCTTTTGATTCCTTTGTGATTAAAAACATCTCAAACTCATTTGATGTAAATTCTCCTCCTCTGTCAGATCTCAAACATTTTAGACTTTTACTTTTTTCCTTCTCAACTCTTGCTAAGTACTATATAAAAATTTGGAAAGCATCTAATCTATTTTAGAAACATAAAATAAAATAATTCTAGAATAATCATCAACAAGTAGAAAAATGTACTTATCTCCTTTGTAGCTTTGCATTTCAATTGGTCCACACAAGTCAATATGAACAATCTCTAGTATTCCTTTAGAGGTATGAGTTTTAGTCTTCAAAATTGACTTTGTCATTTTTCCTAACTGATATTGTTTTCACATTATATTATCAGGCTTCTTTAACTTAGGCAGACCTCTAACTTTTCTCATGTTACTAATACTAACCAAGTTATCAAAATTAACATGACATAACCTTTTGTGCCATAGCCACACATCATCAAATTTTATAAATATACAAGTAACATCCTCTATATCAAGGTAGGATAGATTATTCCTAGTTTGATCACCCTTTTCAATAAATTTTCCATTAGAATCAAATATCTTGGCAATCTTGTTTTCAAACTGAACCTTACATCTTGAATTATTTAGTTGTGACACACTCAACAAATTATAGTTAAATCCTTCAACATAGTAAGAATTTTCACATAAAATCTTTTCTGCGAGTATGATAGAACTTTTTCCTTTTATTAAACATGGTGTGTCATTACCAAATCTTACACTATTTCCATCATATCAATTCAAGGTAATGAACTTACTTTTATCTCTAGTCATGTGATGTGAACACCCACTGTCAATGATCCATATGTCATTCTTGTTCACACAAGACATAAGTGCAATTATCTCATCTTCATCAGATTTTTCCTTCATTGCAACATACACCACTTCATCATCATGTTCATTGGATTCATCTCTTGTTTCCTATTCAACAATATAGCAATACTTCTTGCCTTTGTCTTTGTAATAATTGTTGTCTTCATCTCTTCTACTTTTGTACTTGTCAACACTTCTGTAGTTCTTCTTCTCTAGACATCTAATAGTAATATGACCAACCTCATTGCAATTGAAACAAATGATAGATAGTTTACCTTTAAACTCTCCTTTACCTCTGTGAAATCTCCGTGCCAATAGTGCTTCAAGTTGATCTACATCCTCCTCATCTGTATCACTATCAATGGACACATATTTTGTCTTTTTCTTCTTCACATTAGGTTCTTTCGATGACAACTTAGCTTTGCTAGACCTTTAAGAGTTAGAACATTCCCTGGTATACATCTCAGTTCTTGAATTGCAAAAACTCTAATAGCATATATAGGCAATAGTGTTCTTTAAAATTTTCTTAGTACAATATCATCATCTATTGTACTATTAGATCCTCTTATTGCATCAACAACATATTTTATCTTTGAGCAATATGGAGCAACATTTTCACCTTCTTCCATTCTCATATCATCAAACTTACCTCTGATACTCTCAGATTTGGCTCTTAGAACATTCATCTCTCCTCCATAGATGATTTGTAAAGCATCCCACATTTTCTTTGCACCATCAAAACTTTTGATATCATCAAACTCATCATAGCTTAGGGCATAGGAAATCTCCAATAATGCCTAGTTGTGTTCTCTCTTCTTTTTCAAATCCTTAGCAGTTAGGGATCTAGTAGGATTAGCATGCTCAATAGTAATGGTAGATTGTTCATGATCTCCAAGTCCTCCAAGGTGTAGCTTCATCAAACTTTTCCATGCAGGAAAGTTATCTCTATTAAGCTTAGATACTTCTCTTTTTGACCTTCAAACTAGTCCTCTTAAGCAAATGGCTCTGATACCAATTGTCAGAATTCATTAGAATAATAGAGGGGGGGGTTGAATCAATTATCCAAGGTCCAGATGTACAAATAAAACTTTTCATAGCTTAGTGAACCCAGAAAACATTTATCATCATTTATGCATTTATAAGATTATGCAATCACTTAAAACTTGTAGGTTACTGTCAAATCAATTTGCAAAAATCTAAGTATGAAACATAATAGATTCAATAACACACTTGACACAATGATTTACGTGGAAACCCAATTTGGAAAAACCACCAGTAACATGCTACTCTTTCTCACTCTTTTGAAGTGATGTCCTATGAAAGGCCAACCCTATTAAAAGTTATTATGCACACTGTTAAATGTGACCTGGTTAAAGGATTTCAATCACCCTATTAGGAGTGAGCCTTACTAGATGACTTTAGACCATTCATTTGGAATGTCACCTGGTAAAAAGATATATAAATGACTATTAAGTCAACCTTAATCCAAAGTATTTACCCTAGACTGATACAATTATTAGAGAGTAACAATAAGGCTTGATCTGATAACAACTTACAACTCCAGTTACATATTACAGATCTCTATTTCAGTCTTCCATTTTTCTTGGCTTTCACACACTTTAACTCTAATAGCTTGTTCACCCTTCAAGCATTCGTACCATTAAGCCTTCTTACTTAACTTTCCAATACAAACTCTTCACTTAGGTCATTGAATGAAGCAATACCCTAGACTCTTTGTCTTCCTTAGGTTCTCGTACATGACAACAATTTCTTCTAACTAGCCATCCGTATAAATAGAGAATTAAGATACTTTTCCATTCATTCGCTATCATCCAATTTAGGGTTAGGTTAGATTAGGTAGGATTCAATGAATCTACCTTTTATTTCCTTTCATCCTTTTCTAGAAACTTCTCCTTCAATCCTCTTTGAACTTACCTCAAAATAATTTACCATGGATTCTATAACACCATCTCATCAACCTTATCTTCCACATGGTTCACACAATCCAAGAAAATAAACTTGTTAGCTCAGATCTATAAAATTCACGATCTTTCAAATAATGCTGACACTTAGCATTAACTTGCTTCTGATGCTCAACACATACTACATTTCTCGACATCCTTTGTAAAATCACTCCACACAAACTAATGTTTACTGGTGTTCGACATCAACTAAACTTTACTTGTAGAATTTTACCCAACTCCAACTAATTTTCTACTTAGCTTGCACTAATTTTACTCGACACCTACTATCCATTTAGTCAAGCTTGGTAGACAAAATTTGTTCAACTTGTTCTTCTAAACTTGCTTAGTGTAACAAATCTTTGCAACCTTAAGTAGATTATCAATGCACTATGATATCACTGTCCTACTTGATTCTTGTACTCCTTTTTATATTATAACTCAACCTTTCCTCTAGATTCTATTATTACATCTTTTGATCAAATCCTCTTCATCAATCAAATAAGTGATAGTACTTAAGTCATATAAGCAGTTGTCTTACCAACAAATAGAAGGTTTGATATCAGTCACAAAATAATGATTGAAACACATTTATAATATTTGTACCAATATGTTTTTAATAGTATGTGGGTGACAACCTCAGGGGGAAAACCTCTCTCTAAAAAGGTGATAATTATGTTCTTTCAAGATGTTCCAAAAGATATAAGGAGAAATGGATTTCCACAAGATTCTAATTAGAGGATGATTGGAGGAACATTTCAAGTTGAGTATGAATTACTAGGTGTTATTGTAAAAACCCAAGAAATCCCTAATGAGTTAAAAATATTTGTCCAAACATCATAGGATTAAGAATAGTGAACTAAGAGGTCATGGATGGCTTCTTCCTCACAATTACATAGAGTACATTAGTTAACTAGCTAAAACCCATGTCTTTGGATATAATCAATTGTAAAGATACTATTAAGTATAACGAACCAACAAAAGAAAATGATCCTTAGGAGAAAATGGGAGTTCCAAACATACCTTGAGATTTCTTAGGAACATCTTGAACCAATGATGCTATGATAAACCAATTTCATAGTAAAATTTCTCCAAGAATTTTTGTTCCAAATAAGCATATCTCTATCAAGGAAGGTAGGGATGTAAATTTCATTCAAGAAAATTTCAAGTTCTTCATTTAAAACTCCCTCCGTTGGGTTGAGACTACCAAGATTTAGTCTTTTCCATTTTCCATTCTCAATACAATTTGCCACCTTGAGATCATAGTTAGCCACACTATGATCCTTTAGTGGGGAAATTTTTTTTCAAATATGTAGGGAATTACCAATCCACCTATCCTCCCAGAATCTAACATTATTCTCATCTCTAATGTTCCATCTTACCCCACATCTTAAGAACTTTTTACATTTAACAGTGCTCGACCAAAATCTAGATCTAGTTGGGATGTCAATTTTTGTACAAACATTGGTTAAAATATAAACTTGTTATTTTTAACAATAATTTCTTTTAATTATTATTAACATATAGACTTGTTGGTTTCAAATAGGAATAGGTAATAAGAAAAAGACCTAAATACATCATAAAGTAGTTACCTCTCATAAGCATCACCAATTGGAAAGATACACATTAAATATCTTCATGTGATGACTTGGTTTCCTATATAGAAGAAGATTAGTTATTATATTCAACACACAGAGAAGGACATCAACTTCTAAGATGTTAAGTCATAGTGCATATTAAGATTGTTTGTTAAGTTAGCAATTCATTGTTGTAAGCAAGAGTGGGATTCCTTGTAATGGGTGATGGTAAGGTAAACATTTCCAATGTATCTTGTTTCTTAGTTATGGATAGGTACCTCTCTAGAGATTGGTTTAGAGAATTACTCTATCTCACATATATACACATTGTTAGTGGAAGAAACCTTGTAGAAACATAGATGGTACTATATAATGTTTATTATTAGTAAGGATGAAAGAATCTATGTTATCTGACCTATCTGTAACTATTATCATTGTACTTATCTTTGTATTTATTCTTGGCTTTCTTGTTTATATTATTGATAGCTTAAGTAATATCTAATGAAGATTCAACTACAAAAAAAATCATAGATATATCTCTTACTTGATCTTTAATTCTTGTCTAACTTGAAAGTTGTAAAACTCTTATATTTTAATCTTACATGAATGTTTTAGGTTGGAAGAAATCAATAGGAACTAGAAAAATATGTGAGACTATACTCATCCTTATGAAATTAATAGAAAGGTGTATCCCTATTTTGGAAGGATAAGGCATTCACAATGATATTTTTTTTGGTTCAATATTTATCAAAATAAAAAACCATATGAGAATTGTTATGTTTTTTTTCTCCAGAAGTATAGAAAAGTTACAAATATAAGAATATACATATAAAATTCTCTTATGCATCTATAAATGTATTTTTGAGTGTATCACTTGTAAGAAGTTTTCTAAATGAGATATTTCAATTCTAAGATTATAAATGATCAATAAGAATTGTATGATAGAAATGTGATCATTATGTTAATGTGCATCTGTGTGTGTGTGTGTGTGTGTGTGTGTGTGTGTGTGTGTGTGTGTGTGTGTGTGTGTGTGTGAGAGAGAGAGAGAGAGAGAGAGAGAGAGAGAGAGAGAGAGAGAGAGAGAGAGAGAGAGAGAGAGGCCAAATAAAATCTTCCTTTTCAAAAGTAGAGTGGGTGGTATGTTTTTTGATCTATTCTTAGTGTAGATGAGTAAAATACAATTTAAAAAAATGAATAGCTCCTTCTTCTGCAAGAAGGAGAATTGATTGTAATTATTTAATTATTGGCATAATACATTGCAGTTTACTATCTACTCATAATCGATGTTCCTATAAATAATTAACATGTATTTATTAAATATTTCCTACACTATATAAACTTCTATTAAATTATTAATAAAATCAAAGGAATAGTTGATCTTGTTTATCATCTCTTGCATATGATATAAGTGTGTGGCCACCCAATTTTACATCCTCATTTTGCCAAAGAGTGTGGAGTTATCTATGGACTCAAATATATTTCCATGAGTTCCATTAAGTTATTTCTAGTATAATTTTGTAGATGATTTCGTTCTTACATGTTCCATTTATGAGTTTTTCAGTTATTGATATTAACATACCAGACTTTCTAGATAGTTTGCATAGAGTTACAAAGATAGTTTTGTTCAATGAGTTCATTGTTGGAGAGTTAGCTAAGTGGGCTTAGTAGTATGTGTTTGGATATACATAGATTCTATGTCTATTTTCATAAAAAAAAAATTATGAAATTTTACACAAGTTACAATTTTTTTGTTGTGGACAGGATCTAGAGTTGTCTAGTTGTATCTTTTCAAGATGGAGTTAAAACATGTTCAACTAGCTTGGTTTTTTGTTAGAGAAATGTTTGATATGGCATGATTGTTTTCCTGCTTTGTGAAGAATTTTGATGGATAACATGTAGGTTATTCCTTGGAAGTTGACCATGTTATATTATTGATGTAATTTGCATTGTAGCATGTGGAACTTTATTGTAATATCTTGTGATGGTCCTATATTATTAATTGTAAATTATGGAAGCCTCAAGGCCAACTCAATCAATTATTAGGAATAGGTATAATGGAAATGTGTTTCCTTATTTGTTAATTATGATATGCTGTCATACATAATGTCACTAGTAGAATTGACCTCTTTTTTCAACAAAAAATTGTCAAATTTTCTACTGAGATTAGTCCAAAGATCCACAATTAGTCTTGTCAGTATTTTTCCTATCAAAATTTTGACAATTTTAGATAGAGGTCAAAATTTATACACCCATATTGGTCAAAAGTGGCCTTGACAATTGATCAATCTATTCATCAAATTTTTGACTAACATTGGTCAAAGTTTACACACCCATGGAATACAGATGCCAAACCTACGATGACATGTTGGTCAACATGTTCGTCAAAAGTTTGAAAAATACTCGTTGAACTTTCCACACCCATGCAACTAGAATTCCATACCCACAATGACATGTTGATCAGCATGTTTGTCTAAATTTTCATGAATCTTCATTATTTTTAAAATAATGAAATGGTAGGCACACTCTCATTAGTGGGGGGCTCACGCAATATTCCATATCATACAAAGTTATTTCTCTTTTTCTCTATTCCATTTTGCAGTGTAACAATTTCAGACATGTTAGGGAATAGGTTCAATGGTTATATTCCAGAATCTACATGCTCTACCCCTCATTGCCTAGATCTCCTAGACTTTTCAAAGAATAGACTAAGTGAGGCTATTCCCTAGACTTCAATGCAAGGCTTTTGGAAGTCTATTTGTAGATATCCTTACTTTATTTCATATTGAGCATTACCAAACATTGGTATGGACTAGCATCATAAATTGGTTAGAAGCATTGATAGTATTACACTCATTTTATCTGGGTAATGCTCATAGAGGTGAAAATTGTTTGTACAGGTTATGACTACACAACTGATTCTCATAGGCTAAAATTTTTTCCCTCTACTTTGAAAGAGAAAACTCTAAGATGGTTCATGGGATTAGGAACTAATGCTGTAGTAGATTGGGATGGAATGAATAACTTGTTTCTTGCTAAATATAAAGATTATTGCTAAGGAAGTATGGGAGGAGATGATATATTCCAGATGTAGTAGAAAGAAGATGAGACTTGTGTAGACTATGTTTCAAGATTCCTCTATAACTTGCAAAGGAACACTACACATTAGCTCATTGGTCCATCTCAAAAGGATCTTTTTCTTAAGAGGAGTAGAGGAAACCAATGTATAAGCCCCTGACCTTATGGCTAGAGGAGATATTACACAAAGAACGTAGGAGGATATTAAGAGGTACTTTGAAGACTACTCTGGCTAGTGTATCAAAATTGGATCTTTCAAAAAAAAAATCTGAGTTCAAGCAAGAGATTATTAACAATGTTATAGCTCAGTTGGGTACCATGCAGGACAAGAGGAAACATGAAGAAGCCAATGCTATGTTAGCCAAGTTCTACTTCAATCTCAGGAGTAGAAGAACAATTGTAAATGTAAGATGGTTGCTAATGTAGAAACTCAACTATATAGGACAATGGAGTTCAAATAAATTGATGATAATGGATATATACAATATGTTTCTCAAAGAAGACCATGGGCTTAGAGAAAAGGTATGCCTCAAGAGCCTCACCAAAATTTTGAAACTTATAATAATCAATGGCAAAATTGTAATTTTTGAAAGCAAAATCATTGGAATCTTGGCTTACTTAGTTTCAACCCATGTATAATAACCAATCTTGGAAACATTCTCCACATGGCCAATGAAAACAACCAAGTTGGAAAGCCCCATCACAATAGAAAAAATGGTGATAGACCAATCAAAATTGGTAGCCACATTCCTGTCAATGGCAAGCCCCACAAAATAACTGGCAACAGTCACCTTAGTGGTGACCTAATCAATAATATAATGCCTTGCAACAACCTGAATAGAAAGCTTTATTGCTTCCTCCTCTTGCAACCAATACCAATCCACCCAAGAAAACTTAGTTACATACTCTGCCAACACCATATCTTAATAAAATGCATGCTCAGAAAAAAGTGTATTCGTCCAATGATACTCAACAAAAAACCTATTCCATCAATGATATTCACCTAAGGTGAGGAACCACTCTTCCAAATCCTAAAGGTTTAGTAATAAGTGAAGTTTCTTATGAGGATGCTTTGATTTAATATTTCCTCACAATCACCAATTGTGATGCTTCCTAAATCTCATAATCCATATTATATTAATGCTACCTCTAAATGTTAGGTATTATGATCTATGGGTTTCTGGTGGAGGACTGGCTAAAGACCATCTTGGACAAACCAGTTAAGGTGGAGGGGGAGGATGTGGACAAGGATGTTCCTGAGGAAAAGAAGGAGGACAAGCATGGGCAAGAAGAGGGAGGCTAGCCCTTATTCTCATATTTTTTATGTTGTTTTTATGCTCATAACTATGAACTTGGCACCCCATAGGATTTTAGTTTTTTATGCTTATGTCAATTTATAGCAACAATTTGTTTAGGTGTTGTTGGTCTAGTTTACATTCTTTTCTTCATATTAGCTTAAGGACTGGTAGTACTGTGAATTATGTTATGGACATATCTTGTTTTTTGAAGTTTAAAGATGGCATGGGATAGATAATTGGGAGGTAATCTCCAGCTGATTCTTTAGCCTTTTTGTTATTTGGGGTTAGCCCCCCATTTTTATTGGGTGCTATCTAATACTTCAAAAACTATTATAATAATTCTAACTGAAAAATATGTTAACCAAAACTGTAATTCCAAGCCTACCCCTATCCCTAATTGTTTTAGTGTATGCCACTAATCCTATCTTTAAAACCTAAATCATGTCACTAACAATGTCCATTATATTATAGATACTCTCGACGTAATATTAAACCTAATGCTAACACTATACATGTTTTAACAGTAGTTGTAAACTATACATTTTCACATTGCCAAACACCTTAATTAACCCTTACCTTACTTGTAATACTACCCTATTAGAAAGAGTCTAATATGATCCCCAACCTTAACCCTATATTTAACATTTCCCATTATACTAATCTTAAGTCTAGAAGCAACATCGTTACTCTTACCACACCCTAGTTGTTAATGTAATGTTGTTCCTAACCATCTTGTTAACCTTGTCACAAAGGAAAAATGAAATGTTAGATGGAATAGAAGAGCCACATGTCAATAATAGAAGCACAATTATAGAATCAATACATCAATTTTCCCAATATTAGGAAAGCTTAAAAGTCATTTTAAAAGTAAAATATTTAGATGCAGTGTAAAATAAGAAATAAAAAGTCATTTGAAATTAAAGGTGGAATAAAAGACAACAAAGTAAATGAAATTGATTTATGCACAATGGGGAACATTATTACATGTAAATATTAATTAAATAATTGACCCCTTCTACGCACATATTAGGACATCAATTAAATAATTAAAAAAGTTATTTAATTAAACTTAATATAAATTACAAATTAATCAAAATAAATATAAAAATGATATTAATTAATGATAATTTAAAAAAAAAAAAAAATCACTCAAAATAGATGAAAAATAGCTAAAATTGATCATGTCACAAGATAACAAAAAAAATTCAAGAGATAGACTAACCATTTTTTCAGTATTTATAGAACTAATGAATACAATGATATTCTACTTTCGAAAGAAATAACAAGACTTTTCATAACATGATCTTCTAGAATGATAGATACTGATTTTGATATTTGATTAACAAATAAAATATGTAAGCAACGTGTATATCACTAATCCATTTGTTATCAACTAATTAAATCTAGTATTTAAAAATTAAACATGTGAAAGGACATATAATTTAGTAGATTAACAATTAAACATTTATATTTCATCATAAATTCAACGCTGTTGAAATTAAAATATCTCCCGCGACTCGGGGATATCATGGAGCACGTTCCCGCGTTCTTTACGAGCATCGTCTTGGTGTTTTATATCTGCCAGAATGATAGTGAAGTCGATCACAAACATTTTAAATCACAAATCAAAATCACCGATGATCGGGATCCTCAGTGTGCCGCAAATTTATATTAATTTTCCCTTCATTAGACGGCAATTGAAACTCAGGAATTGTTGGTTAACCCAGCATCTTTTAAAGTTATATAAGTAGTTATCTTCGTGCTCCTATCCACAGAAACCGATTTCTTGTTATCGTATTCAGATTCCCAAGTTAATGTTTGATTGGAGAGTTGAGAGGGAGAGGAGGTTGAGCATGGCTTCTTCTAACGATGAAGTAGTTCAGGAGGTCCCTGGAAACTATGGTTTGCCTGTCATCGGAGCCATTGCCGATCGTTTCGACTATTTCGTGAAGGAAGGAGTCGATAATTTCTTCAAGAAGCGTATTGAGAAATACAAGAGCACCGTATTCAGAGTCAATATGCCGACTGGTCCTCCTCTGTTTCCCGATCCCCGCGTCATAATGCTGCTGGACGCCAAGAGCTTTCCCGTACTCTTCGATATGAATAAAGTGGAGAAGAAGGACGTCCTCACGGGAGTTTACATGCCCAGCACAAACTTCACCGGCGGCTACCGACTGCTCTCTTATTTGGACCCGTCTGAAGAAAATCACACCAAGTTCAAGAATTTCTGCTTCCATGTACTCAAGACAAATGCAGACAAATGCTTCCCGGAGTTCGAGCGGGCTGCTGGAGAGATGTGGGCTAAGTTTGACGAACAATATGCCGAATTCGGCAAGGCCGAATTTAACAGCGAGAATTTGCAAATGTGTTTTAATTTTCTCTGCAGGTTTGTGCTCAACAGAGATCCATCAGATGCGGGAGCTGCCAGCTTGGGAACGAAGTGGATTGGTCTTCAGCTCGCTCCAATTGGAACCACTGGCGTGTTTCCCAAGATCTTGGAGGAAGTCACAATCCACGCGGGCCCTCTGCCGTCACTGATTGTTCGCGGGGATTACAACAAAGTCTACGATTTCTTCTGGACGTATGGGAAAGAGGCGCTGGATGCGGCGGAGGAGCAGTTCGGACTAAAGCGAGACGAGGCGTGTCATAATTTGGTGTTCAACATTTGCTTCAACGCCTTCGGAGGAATGAATTTTTCCCCAGTCTCATAAAACACATTGCAGCGGCGGGTAAGGAAGTGCAGGCAGCTCTGGCAGAAGAAGTGAGAGCCGCCATTCAAGAAAACGGAGGATTGAAGATGACAGCGCTGGAGAGCAGGGCGTTGGTGAGGTCGACGGTGTACGAAGCGCTGAGGATCGATCCGCCCGTGCCGTTCCAATACGGACATGCGAAAGACGATTTGGTGGTGGAGTCGCACGATGGGAGATATGCGGTGAAGAAAGGGGAGATGCTTTGCGGGTATCAGCCATTTGCAACAAGAGATCCGAAGGTGTATTCCGCGGCGTTTTATGGGAGAAGAAGGGGAGAAGTTGTTGAAATATGTGCTGTGGTCAAATGGGCGCGAGACCGAGGAGACGACGGCGCATAACAAGCAGTGTGCGGGGAAGGACTTGGTGGTGATGATGTCAAGGCTTCTGGTGGCGCATATGTTTGCTCATTATGACCAGTTCGAGATCGAAGCCACCACAACGAGCAAAGTTGTTCTCACATCCCTGCAAAAGGTCACTTGTTAATTTTCAATGGGCCAGTCTCATTAGTTTTTCTCTTTTTAGTCTTTCTATATCTTTCCATTTAATAAGGGCGTCTATAATGTTAGTTAAAAAATGTATTTGAATTGGTGTAGTGTGGTGGCGTGGCGTGGCGTGGCGTCTGGTTTAAATCGTCATTCTAAATATTATACATTAAAGAAAAATATAAGTTTGAAAAAGAGAGAGTTAATTTTGATTATTTAATATTTTTAGTTAGGGAAAGAAGTTCTAGTTTGTGGTGTTTAAGTCATGTGAACTTAAATAACACACTAAATATTGATTTGTGTAATATTTTAATGTAGGTTCTACAATTATATTCGTTCTATTTTACATAAGTGATTAGTGTTTGTCAATCATTTTGAATATAATATTGTTTAGTATGTAGTTTAACTTGTGTATAAGAATTAGCAGATGTAATGGTTGATATATTAGGAAACCATAACTTAGACAAGAAATATTACAAAAGAGTCCTCATTAATATATTTTTATTTCTCAAAACTAGAATCATGATTGAACTAGAGCCATTGCATTTTGCGAGGGTTAAAAAATACAAGAGATAGGTGCATGTTTGTTTTTGTAGTGTATATTAAGAAGTTCAAATAGTTACCGAGAACATAAGTTGGATTGTAACTAACATATGTCAATGTTGCCTATGAGACAAACATTGCTTACATGTAGAAATGACAATTTTGTCAATGAATTTTACTTTAGAGACAAAAACTACAAGCAAAGGATGGGTAACTATTCAATTGCAAGCACATTAAGAGAACTAGATGTGTTAGTCTAGTTTATATAACCCATAGGAGAAATTCAAGTTGAAGTGATGAAATAAAAAATTATAAAAGCTAGACCCCCTAATTGGAAATGGTGGACCCCCTCTCACCCACTGACACCTTTTGAATGTGTTATTGCGGATAATTGGTGAATTGAGGATCTAGTCTCCAAAGTCGATGACTCTAAATTGTTGGCCTCGGAGCCAGTTAAATGTAAACATTCCACCACCCTCTAGTTCAAACTTAATTTTGATGGTTCTATAAGGGGGGTTCAAGTTGTTGCAGGTGGCATTGTAAGAGACAACCATGGAAACCTCATTATGGCCTATTCCCGCAACTACGGAGAAAATAGTAGAAATTTTGGTGAAGCTATGGGTCTACTTTGGGGGGTTAAATTTGCCAATCCATGGGATATTGAAAATTTGATTGTAGGGAGATTCTCAGCTAATTATTGAAGCTTTAAAAGGAATAAATAGAGTTGGCTAGACTATATCCCAAATAATTAAAGATGGTTGTAGTTTAATGTCAAACCTCTAGGATGTGTCATTTCAACACATTTGTCATGAAGGCAATGGTGTGGTGAATGCACTAGTAGTGATGGGACATGAAACTATGGACATGTGCACTAGGGAAAATGTGAATAAGCTTTTCGCTCATATTCATGAATAAATTAATAAAGATACCAAATGTTGATTAGATCTTTTATTAATGCTATTTATATGGCCTTTTCGATGGTAATTATTACTGGGGATGGCTTGCTAAAAGGTTACCGTATAAGCATTAATTCCAATAACACTATGGTTGGTTAGTGAAAGGGTGATAAAGTTGGAAAAAATTGCCTAAATTGGTACACCAATTTTTGTGTGCTTTGTTGGTATCATGTTAGAAGGGAAAGGATGGGGAATTTTAAAATTAAAGGTACTCGTATCTAAAAGAAAGCAAGTGGGGTTTTAATTAATGTGGAAACTACCAAAGATAATAATGGGTTTTTCATGGACCGAGGTTGTTGAGTGTTTTTATTTCTTGATGTCATTGTATTTGGGTGTTCATCATTTCATTTTCATAAGTTACAAGTTTATGGGTGCTCTATCTAGTTTTTCTAGCCTTCATCCGAGCTGAGCTAGGGTTATGTCGGATATCTCCAAGGATTTAATTGAGGACCTTGGTGAGATTGAGGAAATGGGTAGGAACTTTGTTCATATTGAGTCAAGTTCTATTAAAAACTACAAGGAGGCGACATGGACATATTTGAGAGAGGGAGGTTTGGTGTTGTTTATGTAGTGCATTGAAGTATATGATGAAGCAATGTCTATGTAGTTTGTAAACTCTTGGACTACTAGGAGGGTGGTCATGAATAGGATCACATTTGAGATCAATGAAGATGTCTTAAGTAGGGTTGGTGGTTTACACCTAGAGGGCAGAAAATGGAGGAAACAAATCTGTGTCATTTATGAAATGAGTTTCAATCAATTTTTCTGACTTAGAGGAATCCATGTGCGTGATTGTTTTGGGTTTGTTAGAATAGAGCTTTCTGATCCCTCGAAGGAGGTATTTTATTCTATTATGCAATATCTCATGCTTGAGCATAGATTTTAGATTTTCTACTACTACCATTTCCTCATATTAATTCATTTTCATAATTAGGACCTCATATCCTTCCCATTATTTCTTTTGTATTCTATGGAACTCAACATATTTAGGGTTGGGGAGAAGATTAAAAAGGGCAAATCCTAGACTATCATGCACTAGGCCTTTATGTATAAATTATATTATTTTCCTAAGAACCTTTGCCCCCATCTAGCGTATAAATGTGAAAACGGTTCTTCCTAATCCAACTCTTTCTACCTCCACCCCATAAATCTTTATTGAGTCATTGTCCATGTAATGTCCCCATTTTAGCAGTTGACCAAGTGTGTGTGCATTAGCCTTGTTCTACATGGTCCTGAGGGCTAACAGAGGGTTTAATGGGATCCTGGAGTGTTTTGGCCTAGTCATTTCTAGTTTGGGCCAAAATGAAGTTGATTTACTCAGTTTCAGGCATACTTACTATTTTTAGTAAGTCGGCAGGACATAGTGCAAGTCAATTTTGGTGATTGGATTCGATACTCCTCGGTGAGAGCTTTCCGATGAGCTATCACTCGCATTATTCGGAGTCCGATTGCTAATACATTTTAATGCCTGAAGTTTTATTAAAGTAACGTCTAATTTAATTGTAAAATATTAAAGTTTTACTTTAATATTTATTTTATGGTGATGTGTACCCAAGGGAGACATAAGGGGTATTTTAATATATGTTTTATATATTACACATATTTTATCCCACATTGCCCATATGAGTTGAGCGGACCCTTGGAAATAGAATAAAAGGAAGCATTTGTGGCTTCATTAGGCAGGTTGAATATGAGAAGAAATTGGTGTGTGAGTTGCAGCTCCGTTCTTGGCATTTGAGGACGTCTATCCTCTCTTGTAACATTCTAGACGTCATTCCCTTGGGGTTTGGCCTTTGGAATTCTTTTTTATTGGCTTCATTGTTAGGTAGTTTAGTTGCATTTCTGGCTACAGGCAGATTTGGTATTTTGCTCATATCTTCTTCACTACTTGTCCGACGCTTATGCCGCTTTGAGGGAATGGTATTATGAAGGTAGTGGACTGATTGAAGGACAAAGTATTGTAGCAGCAAATTCGAAAGCATGGGCTGTAGTATTATATCAATACTGCTGAAGTAATTAGTGAGTTGATAAATCTGCCATGTATTTGGTTTTATGAATTATGAAAATAACATTTTATTAGCAGTAGTTCATTTCCACTTTGCATATCATTGTAGTTTCTTTCTTGCTTATGTTGTATGATACCAATTCCATGCATGAAACACAACAAACAAATAAACGTTTGATTTTCGGAGTTATAAGGTGTTTAAAATATTAAACGGAGAAATAAGAAGTTGAATGCAAACTGTTTGACATAATTCCTTTCAGCAATTTGGTTTAGTTTTTGGGACATCTAGGGGTGCCCATTATAGTCCATTGTGGAAATTAAAACCTTGAAATGCACCCTCCTAAAGCAAATCAAAATGGAGAAGTGCATCTAGATTGTGGACTCAGATGTTGAAATTGATGGTGGAAGGCAGAGAAGCCTGAGAAATAAGAAGAAGAGAGTCAATTTTGTCCTTGTATGTAAGCTTGAAAGCCCCCATTGCTCTAAATCCACTGATAGTGGTAGCCAAAAATTACCTCAAAAAACATAGAAGAGCAAGAGTTCCCAGAGGTAATATGTTAGAGAAGAGGAAGAAAAAATTGTTATTGAGGGAAAGGGTGAGGATAATAGTAAATTGAGCACCCTTCCTTCTCATGTATCTGATGCTCATATGAACAATACCCCTAATATTATAGGGGGCAAGAAGGGGGAGATTCTCACCTCCCCCCAATGTCATACCAAAAAAATGATCAAACCCTTGAGAAGGACACCCAATGGTCCAAACCTACTGGTGTTCAAAATAAAGATTTGGGGGTCACTAACATAAACCTTAAAAGGATGGAGGAAAGGAAGGAGATCCTAAAGTAGAGGTTTGATGAGGTCACTAGGTTTTTTGTGAGGGTTATGGACTTAATGGCTTCCACCCTACACCTACTACATGTAGAGAAAGAGGGCTTGACTTCTGCGGTGGGAGTGGACACTACAGGTTTTCTTTACAAGTCTATGGCAGATGATTGGGTCTAACTACAACTGGATAAACTGAAAGGGAGGGAGAAGAAAAAGGGGAATTAGTTCCCCCTTTAGTTTAAGTTTAAGTATTTCTTATGCTTATTAGTATAACACTCACTCCATGAGGCTTCTATTAATGGTGCTTTTATTGACTCGTGTTTATTACAATATTTATATATTTGATGTTGTATATTGTCTATAGTTTTCTTTCTCATAGCTGTTACACTTTAGTTTGGGTATTTTGAAATTGAAAAGGGGGGTTAGTTAATTTTATTTTCCTAATTTTTAGTTGTTGCGTAGCTTGCTGATATTGGGTTAGCCTCCATTTGTTGGACTGCTTTCAATTTCAAAAATAAATTGTAAAAGAATTGTCAATGAAACTTTTAATTAAAAATGAACAACAAAATTTGAAATAAATAAACAAGATAGTTGTATAGAAGAATAGTTAGCTTGGCAAAGGAAAACGTTAATAATCTAGTATTGTGTGAAGCATATTGATTGATAGCACTAAAGAGAAAAATATATAAAATCACTCCAAAGAGAAACACAATATTTCTAGAACAAAATAATACAAAAATACCACACATTTTTATGAATGAAACATTTTTAACTACAAAAGTTATTTACAATATTTTTTGTGTTGCTAGCCAATGTCTAGTTTAGATCTAAGCCATTTAAGAATACTTTGTTTGTTAAATGTTTAATAAGAATTAGATATTCTATTTTAAATATATAACAAATAATTATTTTTAAAAAAATATTATAACATTTCTAATCTAAGTTTTTCCTATCTTCAAATGTAAACAATTTAATGAAATAGAATACTATGGGTTCTATGATTAATGTTTGGAAAGCATATATATATATATATATATATAGGATAATTTATTTTTTCTAATAGAGGTCTATCAATAAAGTTAAATATTGAAAAATATATTCTTCATTTCAAACAAAATAATAGTAGTAAAATTTAAAATAGAAGAATTGTCCTTTACAATAATGCCTACAACCTTTTTTCCTAAATAGAGGAGAAAGTGTGTACATATACATATATATATATATATATATATATATATATATATATATATATATATATATATATATATATATATATATATATATATTTCAAATATGTAATCATTATGCCTTGTTATGTAATAAGGTTAAATGGAGGGTCCCTAAAGATGATTTTATGTCTTTAAGATAAATGAATGGGGGTTGCATGAGTGGGAAAATATTGGCGTTAAACTATTGATTATTTTAAATGTGTATAAATTACACTATGGTTATGCAGTTGTCAAACTACATATACCATAAATATATAATGTAACCTCATTCAAAAAAAAAAAAGATATCCAATGTTTGATGTGCTCTCACAAATAAAGTTGTGAAGAAACTCTTCAAATCCTATAAATAAAATGAAAAGTCACACAAGGAAACCCAAAAACATAACTTTGCTCCATTCATTTTTAAAATCATTTTAACTTTATTAATGCAAAAGTATTTATTAAATATTTCATTTTGGATTTATATTTCCTTATAATTATGAAAAAAATTATACACAATATAAGTTTAACACCATTATTATTTGTCATTTAATTCACAACATCAAAATCATCAATATTAATTTAATATTAATTAAAAATATTATATTTTACTAAATTAAATAATTAATTATTCTACGTTAAATTCACATTACTAATACAAATTTATTGTTATATAATATAAAGAATATCACTGACATTAGTATAATATTAATAATATATTTATTACTAATATCGATGTAATTAAACATTAATTTAATTATACCATCTATTATAACATAGACTACCATGGGACAATCAACCAAGCACTAATCAAAGCAAACCAGAACAAAAGGAATCACAAAAATTTAGAGTTGTTTTAGTGACAATCCAAGTGGGCAACATAAAGCATAATCATTTATATGTGGATGATGGCTTGGATGGAACTAAAATATTGTGCCTTATATTCATTTTCAACTCTCATTGAATACGTTAATACACACTTCAACCTACCAAATTAGGCAGAATTGATATCTACGACCTACAACCACATGAGAGAAACAAACTATGTGTGTACATATACATGCATATGCATATATATCTGCCTATATGTATCATGATAAAATGCAACACATAATAAAGGAAAAATGAGACATTCTGTAGGCCTCAAAAGTGATTATCATGACATCATCTCTTATCATATAAGTATTTTTTATTAAGGCTAAAACATGGTTTTTATAGGGGACTGAAAACACCCAATCATTTTACATATCACAATAGAAGTTAAGACCAAAAATAAAACAATATTCTGATCAGAAGACATACCTAAAGCCACAACTAGTAGTACTTGGAAAAACCAACACTAAAAACAACAAAACTTAAAAATGTACAACCTAACTAAATAAAAAAAAACAAAAATAGACAATAGTAAAGTGGAAGGAACTAGGCTAATTATTCTACCTTACTTTTTAGCTCCTATTGAATACTTTTTTATCTTCTCTATGAGCTCTTTCATGTCTTTCTAGTCAGTCTTAGTCTCTTTCTTCTACTTCTTCTTAGTGTTGGAAAAGGTACATTTTCCAAGACCAACCTCCACATCTTCCTTCTTAACATCCTCTAAGTCAAGCACAAGCTTCACCTCTTTTCTCCAATTCATGTGACTCAACACCTTATTGATACACTTAAGCATCATATCCAACAAATTCTAGCATCTATTCAGTGCATTTTTTGTTACTTTTCCCATTTTCTATTATCTCCATGTTCCCCTTCTGCTCCATTACCTTCTCTTTCTACCCTTGCTCATGCATTTTTCTCTACATCTCCTCCATTTTCCCTTCTAATTCTCTATATTTTAAATTCATCATTTTGATGGAGAGAAATGTCCATTTTTCCAACCTTAGCAAGTACAAAGAAACAACTTTAGTAGTTTGTAGAACACCATGAAGAGGATCATCACTAAGGTCTTTGATGTCAGACTCTACCAACTTAACATTGAAATCCTCCTTATCCACCACTTGCAACATAGGAATTCTTGCCTTCCTCTTTTATTTTTCCTCCCAAAAGGCTTTATCCTTTTGAATCTCAAACTATTTCATGTTGGGAGATAAGACCTCATTCTAGATTTCCCTTCAATATCTCTCAAGGAGATATACACATGATAATCAATTCATTCTTCATAAACAACAAAGCTAATGGCTTCTCTAGTTTCTTGACCATCTGGTTAATTCTAAAGAGGTAGA
Source organism: Cupressus sempervirens (assembly GCA_028749045.1). NCBI lineage: Eukaryota > Viridiplantae > Streptophyta > Pinopsida > Cupressales > Cupressaceae > Cupressus > Cupressus sempervirens. The sequence continues at coordinate 222,167,223 of CM053783.1, forward strand.
TATTCTTTAATATTTGCAGCCACATGACTATTCAAATCATCCTGAGTTACCTCTATTGGAAATATAGATGAAGTAATTGAGAGGGGAGGGGTGAATCAGTTACCACAAAAATCAATTCCAAAAATAAATCCCTTAGATGTCTTTACTTACTGCTGATACTTGGTAAACAGTGTAGGAATACTATAACTTGGTAGATTAACTAATTACTGATCATCTAGCATTCATAGTTATTAATATGCTTGCAAAGATTAAAATAAATGAACACAAGAGACACCAGATTTAATGTGGAAACCCAATATGGGAAAAACCACCAATTAACTAGTCACCAATTTTCACTCTTCTGAAGTGAGCCCTGTTAGGAGCCAACCCTATTAAAGGTTACAATACACACTATTAGGTGTGACCTTGTTAGAGGATTTAATCACCCTATTAGGAGTGGCCTAGTTAGAGGTCTTTAGAACAATTCAACTGAATTGTCACCTTATTAGAGGATTTAAAAAATGGCTGTTAAACCAACACTATTAAGAGATTCTAGATTCATTGTTACAATGATTAGAAAGCAACAATGAGGTGACCTGAATGATATGTAACTTATCTTTTGCTGATTATAGATCTCTGTTCTGCTTTACTAGATCCTTACTGATCGAATACAACTTTGTAGCTCCCCTAGGATATCTAGCTATTCTGCTTTACTGGATCCTTACTGATCACATACAACTTTGCAGCTCCTCTAGGATATCTAACTGTTCTACTTTACTAGATCCTTACTGATCGAATACAACTTTGTAGCTCCTCCAAGATATCTAATCCTTCATTAGAATTTGCTCAATATTCACTTATTCCATCCTCACACATACACACATATATTTCAATTCACAACTTGAACATCTAAATATATACCTTTCAGATTATCAAGTCGGCTGCACAAAACAATTGAACTTAATATCAAAACAATAAAATCCTTCATTGGCCAACCTAGCTCGGTAACCACTGCTCCAGAATGGTTTCTAGTGTTAACCAAGTGAGGCTCTGTAAACACTGCAAACCCTACAAAAATCCTTTGTAGACCGAGTAAACTTGGTTAGCACTGACCTTCCTTTGCTGACCTTATGAGCTCAGTAGAAGCTAACTCTCTACCACATTTCCTTTGATAACCGAGTGAGCTCGGTAAACATTAACTTTTCTTCATTAACCTTGGGAGCTCGGTTAACACTAACTTTCTGCTACAAAATCCTTTGATGCTCGAGTGAGCTTGGTAAACATTAACTTTTCTTCGTTAACCTTGGGAGCTTGGTTAACACTAACTTTTTGCTACAAAATCCTTTGATGCCCAAGTGAGCTCGGTAAGAATTGACTTTACTAAGTAATATTTAGGAACAATCAGTAGACACTATAAATTGGTTTGCTAATCATCTAAGCTCGGTCGATTATGTTTGATGACTGATATGACATTTGTGTAAAGACAATACACAATTAACAAATGTATTGAACAATCTCCCTCTTTGGCATTGATAGCAACACAACATGTCATAGAAGAATGAAATTTAAAAACAAGTCTAACAAGTCTTCTTCTGTTTAGAACAATTTTCTATGTTAGATAGCAAACTCTCCCTCTTTCAGTAATCTCCCTATGTGAGGGAATTCCATTACTTCTCCCAAACAAATTTTAGAAAGATATGACAATAAAACTCTCCCTCTTTGACAACACATGCCAAAGACAACACAACTCAAATAAATTTTAATGTACCTCGAATACCAATTCATATGCAATATTTTTTTATTATGTTACATCAACTAATAGATCTTCAACTTGGTATGCGTTGATGCATCACTAAAACTTCATTTTTAGTGAACTTCAGATAGGGGAGTGACCCTTAACTTACCTCTTAGATACAAGAATGCATCCTTAGGTAATGGTTTTGTGAATATGTCAATAATTTGTTCCTTTGTATGGACATATTCCAATCTGATTTCCTTATCATGCACCAATTCTCTGACAAAGTGATATTTTATTGCAATGTGCTTGGTTCTGGAATGCATCACTGGATTCTTAGATATGTTGATTACACTTGTATTATCACAAAACATAACAACTGGTTCTTTGATTTCTACCTTCATGCCTTCCAACAATTGTTTAAACCAAACAATATTAGAATAGTTTACTGCAATAGCAACATACTCTGGTTCTGCTATAGATTGGGATGTACAATTCTTCTTTTTGCTTGTCCAAGAAACCAACTTTTTTCTAAGAAAGAATGCTCCTCCACTTGTACTTTTTCTGTCATCAAGGTTTCCTGTCCAATCAGCATCAGTAAACACTTTCAAATCCAGATTACCTCCAAATTTGTATCATAAATCATAATCTTTAGTTCCTTTCAAATATCTCATTATTCTTTTGATTGCCATCATGTGATTTTCTCTTAGTTTTGCTGAAAATCTTGCTACAATACCAACTGCAAGGGCAATATCTGGTCTAGTATGGGCTACATACTGCAACTTTCCAATCATAGATCTATACAATGTTTGATCTACTTCTTTTGATTCATCTTCCTTGGTATGTTTTAATCTAGTACACATAGGAGTCCCAACTAGTTTACAATCTTCCATACCAAACTTTTTCAATATCTCTTTGATGTATTTTGATTGAGTGATGTCGATACAATTTTTATTCTATTGAATTTGAAGACCAACAAAGAATTTGATCTCTCCAAACATAGACATTTCAAATTCCTTGTTCATTTTTTCTAAAAATTCTTTGCAAAGATCATAATTCCCTGTGAAAACAGTATCATCTACAAATATTTCTACCAAGACAATCTTATTATCTAATCCTTCCTTTATATACAAGCTACTGTTATCATTAGTTGTTTGAAAACCAATCTGAATAAGATAGTTATGCAATCTTTCATACCATGCTCTAGGGGCTTGTTTCAAACTGTACAATGCCTTGTGTAATTTGCAGACCATGTTCTTCTTATCTGGATCAACAAAACCTTCAGGTTGTTCAATGTAAACCTCTTCATCCAATATACCATTGAAGAATGCTGACTTGACATCCATCTAATAAACTATATCAGGTTCAGTGAAAATAAACCTTCTATAATCTTTTGGTTCCCTTTTTCTTTCTTCTTCAGTCCTTTCTACAAACTCATCAACTTTCACATGTGCACTTTCTATGACTTTTTAAGTAGACAAGTTCAAACATCTATATGCTTTACTTTTGCAAGAGTATCCCAAAAATATTCCTTCATCACCTTTTACATCAAATTTTTCTTTTCTAGATTCTTTCAAAATGTAACATTTACTTCCAAATACTTTTAGATAACTTACATTAGGTTTATAGCCATACCATAGCTCATAGGGAGTTTTGAATGAGTCCTTTTTCAGCTGTACTCGATTCAAGGTATGAACTGCAGTGCTGATAGCTTCTTTCTAGTATTTAATAGCAATGCTCTTTTCAATCATTAAGGTTCTTGCACAATCCATGATAGATCTGTTCCTCCTTTCAACTATTTCATTTTGTTCAAGAGTTCCAGGGGCTGATACTTGTCTTTTGATTCCTCTTTCAATGCAAAAGTTATTGAACTCATGTGAAATGAATTCTCCACCTCTGTCTAACCTCAAGCATTTCAATCTTTTCCTTATTTCCTTTTCTACTCTTGCCAAATACCATTTGAACTTTTTAAATGCTTCTAATTTTTTCCTTAGATACATTACAGTCATCATTCTTGAGTAATCATCAACAAAAAGAATGAAGAACTTTTCTCCAGTATAGCTTTCAATTCCAATGGATCCACATAAATCAGTATGCACAATTTTTAATATATCTTCAAACTAATATTTTTTGCTTTTAAAACTAGTCTTTCCCATTTTAGCAATCTGACAACTCTTGCATAGACCGACCTCAAGTTTCTTTATGTTAGGAATGCCTCTTAATTTCTTGAATTTTCTTATCTTCACCAAGTTATCAAAATTGACATGACACAACCTTTTATGTCATAACCAACTTTCTTCAACTTGAGCAATAAAACATGAACATTCACCAAGTTCAAGATAAAATAGGTTACCTTTAGTTTGAGTGCCGGATCCAATCAGATTTCCTTTGTCATCCAACAGTCTTGCTTTTCCATGCATGAATTCTACTTTGAATCCATTATTGAGTAGTTGTGCCACACTCAACAAATTATGCTTTAGTCCTTCTACCCAATAGGCATTATCACATATAAGTTCTTTGGTTAGAGAGATTCTTCCTCTTCCTTTTATACAACAAGGTTCATTGCTACCAAATCTTACACTGCCACCATCATAGTCTTCAAAGTATTCAAATTTAGTTTTATCACCAGTCATGTGATGAGAACAACCACTATCTATGATCCATGTATCATTTTTGCTCATATGAGAAATGAGTGCCATTTCCTCATCATTATCAGATTCATCTTTCACAGCAATGTAGACAATTTCATCTTCTTCTTCATCATTAGAATCATTAGAATTTTTAGCCATAAAACATGTTTTCTTACCTTTATCCTTGAATGATTTGAAATTTTTCTTGCCATTTTAGTTGTAGCCTTTCTTCTCATCTTTGTTCTGCTTGTTTGGGCACCTAGCAGCAATATGACCAACTTCTTCACATGAAAAGCAGATTAGAGGAACTTTACCTTTATATTTTCCTTTGCCTCTAGAATATTTCCTTTCTAGTAGAGCTTCAATCACTTCAAGATCACTGTCTAAACTTTGGTCTGATTCATCTTCACTTCCTGACTGAGATTCCTTTTTCTTTTTTCTTTTCTCCTTGAGTGAAAGCTTGGCTTCAAATGCTAATTAAATGTTCTTGGAAGTTGGAACATAATTGTCAAAGTTGTCTAGTTCAAATGTAGTTAATCTTCCAACTATGGCCTCTAGATTTATCTTGTGATTTTCTTCACATCTTCTTTCTTGAATTGCAAACACTTTGATTGCATAAATGGGAAGTAGAGTTCTAAGAACTTTACTTATTATTGTCTCCTCCTTGATATCTCCTCCAGATGCTTTGATTGCACTGACACATGCTTTGACTCTTTCAACATATTTTGCAATGTTTTCATCCTCTCTCATCCTCATCTGATCAAATTGTCATCTCAGACTTTCTTCTTTGGCTCTTCTTACATTATCATCTCCTCCATAGATTTCTTTTAGCTTTTCCCACATTTCAAAGTCAGATTTGCAGTCCTTGATGTCATCAAATTCTTCATAACTCAGAGCAGATGCTATATCTATCATCATAATGTTGTGGGTTTTCTTTTCAGTAATATCATTGACAGATAGTATACCAGATGGTTCTGCATATTTTTCATCAAGGTATTTTAGTCTTGTATCTCCAATAGAAGCTAGATGAAGTATCATCAACCCTCGCCATGCTGAGAAGTTGTCCCTATTAAGTCTTGAAATTTCCCTCTTATAAGACATCCTGATCTTTGGCTTAGATCCTTGAAATCTTGTCTTGTAAGCACCAAAATCTTTGATACCTATTGTTGGAAATATAGATGAAGTAACTGAGAGGGGAGGGGTGAATCAGTTACCACAAAAATCAATTCCAAAAATAAATTCCTTAGATGTCTTTACTTACTGCTGATACTCGATAAACAGTACAAGAATACTATAACTCAGTAGATTAACTAATTACTAATCATCTAGCATTCATATTTATTAATATGCTTGCAAAGATTAAAATAAATGAACACAAGAGACTCTTGATTTAACGTGGAAACCCAATATGGGAAAAACCACCAAGTAACTAGTCACCAATTTTTACTCTTCTAAAGTGAGCCTTGTTAGGAGCCAACCCTGTTAAAGTTTACAATATACACTGTTAGGTGTGACCTTGTTAGTGTACACTAGAAATGTGTCACACTCTAAACCATTCTATCCCAACGATTCCATGAGTTGGAATGTTTGGATGCCGGCTTAGAGCTCCCTATCCACGAAGTGTAAGAGGCTAGTATTCAAGCATGAAGGCTCTTAGCTAAGCCTTTGAAATATGCTTCTTGCTAGTAAACCATGCAATAGGAGGTTCTTTGAGACAAGAGAAAGAGTGCAAATATCTCAAGGAATCCCTCAAGTATGTAATGCAAGATGGAAGACTAAACTAGAATGGAGATGCAAGATGCAACTATGCTAGAATATGAATGAGAGTGTTACAATACTGTTATTTAAACTATGCGAGATAGATTATTGCAAGGAAATAACTAAACCTTCCTTTGCTGACCTTGTGAGCTCGGTAGAAGCTAACTCTCTGCCACATTTCCTTTGATAACCGAGTGAGCTCAGTAAATATTAGCTTTTCTTCATTAACCTTGGGAGCTCGGTTAACACTAACTTTCTGCTATAAAATCCTTTGATGCCTGAGTGAGTTCAGTAAGCATTAACTTTTCTTTGTTAACTTGGGAGCTCGGTTAACACTAACTTTCTGCTATAAAATCTTTTGATGCCTGAATGAGCTTGGTAAGAACTAACTTTACTGAGTAATGTTTAGGAACATTCAGTAGACACTATAAATTGCTTTGCTGATCATCTGAGCTTGGTCAATTCTGTCTGATGACTGATTTGACATTTGTGTAACATCAAAGATAATACATAATTAACAATTGTATCCAACAACCTCAATTTATTTTTCTTTTACCATCAGATACATTATCTCATTTTGAGCTAAATAGAAAGAGAGATGGGAACTCCTAGCATTTCTATCTCCCAATAATCTTTCCACTAACTCCAAATTTTCTTCTTCTTTCAAGTTATTCACTTTCATCTCTTCTCCCCCTTCCCTTCAATGTCACCTATCTTTTCTTCACTCACTTTATTCTTCATTTTTAGAGACAAGTTCAACATATTTAAGTATAGCCTTTGTCCTTTTTTTGGTACTAGGGAAATCTTCTTCAAGCTCCCCTAAAATCCTTTTACCTTTCCCCATTTTTACGAAAAACTTGATTATATTCATATAAGTGTGTTAGTCTAGATCAACATAAATAATAAGATAAGTGTAGTAGTGATCAAAATATTAGTAGTCTCTTCTTAGTAAATTAGAAAATCATTACAATAAAGATAATCACCAACTTAAACAATAGAGGAACATAAACATTGATCTCATAATACCAAAGTATCCATGAAAATATCTAACTTCATATGTCACTAGTATCACCGTGCAATTAAATAACTTATAATTTAAGTTTCATTGTTACACCTAAGAAAGGGTTGCTAAATAAAATTATATTTATTTGAGATTTTTTATTAGATTATATAAAAAGGATATAAAGGAACATTTCAAGTAATATTTAAATAATATTACATTTCAAACTTCGTTTTATATTTAGAAAAAGGTGTTGATCTCAAATTGGTTTTGACAAATGAGTGTCTATACACTTAAGTCATTTACTTAGTTCATGCCAAACAAGTAAGATATGTTGAGCATAACATATAAGATAGTGCATGCCGAGTAAAAGGTGAGTGTCAAGCCACTCAAGTGTTGAGTCACTGAGATGCTGACCAGATAGTATGTGCTGGGTGATTCAAGTGCCTAGCAAGCAGTGCATGTCGAGTCATTCAGATGTTGAGTTATAGCATTGAAGTTACAGTTAGTGCCAAGCACTAGGGACTTCAGATGTCAAGTAATATAGTTTTGACATAATTTTTTGTATTGGCACAAACTACTATATAAACCATTTTTGACCTGACTTAAGTATTGTTTTATGATCTTTGTTCATAAGGACAAATCTTAATTGTGAATCCTTATGCATTACATGAATCCAATGATGAAAAGGGAAGGTTTAAGCAGAAATATGGTTGAATCACTACCATTGATTCATGCCTAACCCTAAATCATCTTAGTCTTCTTAAGCAAGATAAAACCTAAACTGTAAAAGGAATGCTAAGGAGAGTTGTAAAGAATTTGCATGCACAAAGAAAGCATTCATGGTGATTAAGGTGTTATGAATTGAGTTACATTTTAGAATTAGTTAAAGGAGAGAAGAGGACAGGAATCAGAGGACAATAGGGGTACATCTAATTAGAAAGGATCAACTACACCTTAGTATAGAGATTATCTAACATCAATCAAGATAGTGCTAACAAAAGGATCATTCCTTAGACATTTTAAGAGGTGAATCAATTAAATCTCTTAATAGAGTGGTTTTAATAGGCTACTATAAATCCTTTAATATCATGCTTACTTTATTGTAAGTTAGAGTCCTCTTACTAGGCACACTTTTAGTAGGGTGTTTAAATCCTTTAATAGGATACGATCTAACAATCATGTAAGCCTTTAATAGGGTAGACCTTTCACAAGGTAGATCATCTTTCATGGTCAAACACTATAACCTTCATTAGATACACTTTATTACTGTAGTAGTGAAAATTTGTGGGTGTCATCCCCACCCCAGTTTTACCTTCTCCTTGGAGGGTTTCTGGGTGACCAAATATCTTGTGTCATACATGTGTTGAATATCTAGTTTCATGCTATAGATGTATATGCTTAATTTGGTATTTTAGTTTATATGCACAGACTTTGAGATGGATCAATGGTGAATAATTTTAGAGGTTAAAAGTTTGAAGTGTTGATTCACCCCCCTAATCCACCTCTGACTTTACATCCCTATTGTATTTCTAAAAATTGGTATTAGAGCATAGTTTTCTAAAAGAAAAGTTTTGTAGCTTTGAGGAAAGATCTTAGAGATGGAAGTCTACAAATTGGGAAAGACTATTGAGAACCCAACAATTAAAATTAAACTTTCCCTACATCAGATGAATGAAGTAAGAGATGAGTTAAAGAGAAAGAAGGAAATTGGTATTTAAGAGAATGACACACAATACCAAGATATTGACACTACTGAATTATTTGCAAATGGAACCTCTAATAAATTTGATGTAGTAGTTGCAAATTTGGTGGAAAAGAATGGAACCTTAATTAAAGAGGTTAAAAATCTAAAGAGAGAACAAGAGATCCACTTGATATTGCTATCTGAGGTGACCGAGTAGAAAAATAAAGTTGAAGAAAAAAAAGTCATGATTGAAGATGACAAAAGGATTTTGACCAACAGACTAGAAGAGAAAACATCAGAGGTAACTAGGATTGCTAATATGCAATTGGAAACATTGAGTCAAATGATGATTGCAAATCATGAATTGAATGCAAAGGATATTGAGATCACAACACTGAAGTTGTAGAATGAAAAACTAAGAAATGATCTAAAAATGAGTTTTCTGATAGTTTCAACAAACCTTGTGAAGTCATCAAATACTATGAACAATTGACGTGATCCCCTAGATCCAATAGTGATACTTATGGATTGGGACACACTAGTACTAAAGGACAATCATCCAAAAGTAGTGAAGAAAGAAGTAAAAAATGTAAGAACTCCAAACCTACTTGCCATAATTGTGGTAAGATAGGTCATATTGCTAATGTTTGTAGGAGCAAGAATGCAAATCAGAATCCTAGGTAGAAGTTCATGCATCATTACCATAAATGCAACAAACAAGAACATCAGGCACATGAATGTAGAACCAAGACCATAAGCTCACAAAGATTTGAAGGATACTGCTATAAATGTTAGAAGTATGGATATAGAGCATATGAGTGTAGATCTAAGCTTAAATGGTCATCAAAAAAGTAGACAAAGGTAAAACACAATGGAAACTCTTATAGTTGGGATTATAATACTAGGTATAGTTGTCACTACTATCAAGAATATGGACATGTTGCTAAAAATTGCATAAGAACACATTTCAGAAGTGACTATAGTAGATGGTTGAGTCAAACAACATGTTTTAGTTGTTTCAAGACTGGACACATAAACACAAATTGTCCAACAAGGTCAAAGGCACCAAATAGTGAGTTTAACAAAGGTAAAGTAAAGGCAAATGTTGAGAATGTTAGAGATGAAATGAATAAGACATGGAAGAGAAAGGAATATTGCAACACATCAAGTGTAGAAGGGATCACTTCACCCAATGGGTTAGGTGATCACACCTCCTTCATTTAAGAAATCAAGAGGTAAGTGGGACTAATATCTAAAACGATATACTTTACATCAGTTCCAAGGATTTACTTCTTAAAAGATTATATATACACATAGAAAGATGCAAAGTGATGTCAAGAATTAAGAAGAAATCATTTAGTTTTGTTAGTTTTCATGTTACTTCTGAGCATGAAATGTTTCACTATGGTTGCCGAGTGGAAAGGAAACTTCATGGAAGCTGAGTGAGTTGAAATCTTTATTGAAGCCGAGCTTACAGTTGTGTAAGAACTAAGAATTAATTGCAAGGTTCTAAGGTCTATATGATTAATTTATACTCATTTGTCGTCATTCAAATTTGAAGGATAGCATGAAGAGCTAAAGACAAATTGGAGAAATTATCTCAAGCATTTGCAAAGGAATTCAAAAAACCCTCGACTTCATCACTACAGATTCACAAAGGTATTTATTATGTGTCAATTTACATAGTTTGAATTTTTGCAAAATCTTCTTTTATGAAATGGCATCTAGTTCTTTAGTAGCCAAGGTTGTAGAAGGAAATGAAGTTTTTAATGTGCAGTTGATAAGCAATGAGATTAAACAACCTAATTTTATAGCTATTTCAGACATAGCTTATAAATAAGATCCATTATGTGCATTCTCAATGATACCACCACAAGTGTAAATGATTCAAGATGTTCGATGTTACTATACATGTAAGGTTGGAAGCATGGGAGACATATGGGAAATTATGTGAAAATAAAACATTGAAGGAAGAATTCAAAATTGTTGAGAAGAAAGTGTTAACCCATGCCCTAGATTTCCCCAACATTTTGAAGTAAAAATGGATTAAGATAGTTTTGCGTAGGATATATGACAATTCTATATGGTTAAAGAATGGACTAGTCAAAATCATCAAGAAAATTGTGCATAGAGTTAAAGGGTATTTTTTGTGGTTTCATAATGCATGCCCCATTTTTCTTAGAAATGGGGACCCCCGAGTTTATTTTTTAGCTTTCTAGTTCACTATTCTGGGTTTGAGTCTTTTTAAAGGTTTTTTCTAGTGTTTTGGCTTAGTCTGGCTCTCTATCGAAAAACCTAGTTGCCAAGAAATGGAGATTTTTAGGAAAAAAGAAAATTTTTAATTATAAAGAGCGCACTAGTGCACCTAGCACACTGCTAAAGGTGTGCTAGTGCACTAGTCACATAAAGAAAAACTACATTCCTCTTGGAAGTGCACACCTGCGAACCTGTGTAGGTGTGTACCTCCAAGAGGTGTACTCAATCTTGAGCCTATAAAGCTCACAACCTCACCCCTTTCCTCACTTCACTTCTTTCCTCTAAGTCTCTAGCGAGTGCACCTTTGCACCTCTAGAGGTGCACTATCACTCCATCACCTACACAAACAACACCAACATGCTAAAAAAACTCCAAGGTAAAGGTGCACAAGGTTTGCACATTTTTTTCGCAAAACTTTAATAAAAAACTTAAATAAAACCTAAAACAAAACTAAGTAATCACCTAGTGAAAGGTGTGCATGTGTGCACCTATCCAAGGTGTGCACATGTGCACTTTTCAAAAGGCAAAACTCCCATATGCAAGTATTGAAAAGTGTGCACACTTAGCACACCCCACAAGGTGCGCTAAGTGTGCACGCCTTTCAAGACTTCTTTTCTTTAGCACATTATAAGGATGTACACCTAGTGCACCCCATGAGGTGCATTAGGTGTGCATCCTTAGTGTTGAGATTTTTGCTAGGAGAAGTAACACCTAGTGCATCTCTGAGGTGTGCAAGGTGCGCCAATTTTTTTTTTTTTTTGTGTTCTAGAGGTTTAAGGAATATTTTTAGGTGTTTTGTTTTAGATTTTGGATTTTAACATTTCTGGGTTATGTTTTTCTCATAATTAGAGTTTGTTTGACTTATTTTTTTCTTGTTTTGGACTAATGGATATTGGTTTTGGGCATATTAAATGGATTCATCCTCATCTTCCCTCACTGAAAAGATGGCTCCAAAACTAGTAGACTTCAAATTCCAAGGTGTTCCATCTAACTCACGCTTCCAGGTTGAATATTCCAAAATTTGAGATACTGAGCTAGGCCATATCAATTGGAACACATTCCTAGTTTTATGCAACAACAAACCAAGAGGTCTCCTATGGTATCTACACTTATCAGATCAGGGCTAGTTAACGTAGAGTCACACCTAGTATTAATATAGTCTTCAAAGTTGATTATGGCATTAGTAGAGAACTATGTTTTAGAGGAAAGGGTTGTGAAAAGTATAATTGGGAAGATAATCCTAGATCTAAGACCTAAGAATATAGAGAATGTGTTCCATCTTTCAAGAGCAGATCAGTACATTAGGTTAACATATCATCAAGCAGAAAGTTGGTATAGAGAGCATTGAGAGGAAGCATCATAAATCATTCAATCCTTGTATCTCATCAATAAGACTCCTATTGGATGAAAAGAAGGCAAAGTAGATATGACAAGGGGCTATATGAAAGATGATATTGAACATTCTATAGTGCTCCTGAGTAGAGTTATGAGATTACTAGCAACTGGACACTTGAATATATGGATGGTACACTTCATTGAGACCATCAAAACAACAAAGATGCCAATTGATTGGGCTTCAAATCTTAGTGAGAATTTAGATGAGTACCTAGTGGTAGTCAAGAACAACCAAAGGTTCTATATGACATCTTGTCTAGTGTACCTGTTAGTCGCAAGAGCAATATATTATCTGGGATTGTTCAAAAGGGGCAACTTGCAAGATGCAAACACATGGTCTTATGTGGTATATCCCCAGTTGGTAAGGAAAAAGATTTCAGAGCATAGTAAGAAGTACAAAATAGTGAATGATGCCTTCATTTTCACAATCATCTAGTTCATTGAGGGAAATTATGTGAAAAGGATGTCAGATTAGATAGTGGAAAAGTTTACAAAAATTGATGCCTATTACATCCAATTTAAGACATTCACCTATTTGAGGGTAGAAAGTACAACTATCAATCCAAAGAAGCTCCCTAGGTATTTGTGTGATAGACTTATATTTCTAGAGACTACACAACTCTTGTCTACATATGAGAGAGTAAGGAAGCAACATAAGAAGACCTAGGTATGTCCCATCACTATAGGTCCATTTAGTGTTAGCCAGAAGAAAGATATCACAACTTTTGAATTTGAGTGGGATCAATATCCCTTGGAGGATTATAACTCTCCTTGTCTTTGTTTTGATAACATTGGTAGAATTCAGTACTTGGTGGGGAAAAAATTCCAACATAAAGATGCCATAGACGATTATTGGATGAATGTAGTGGATGACTATGAAATCCAAATAAGGGATTATTGTAGGATGACTCTCTATTTGGTAGATAGTGCCTTGAAAATAAAGGTCCCATTAAAGATCATGCAATAGGACACTAAAGAGGTCCTGGATCCCTTGTACGATAGAGATAAGATATCCAATTGACCTATTATGAATGCAAAAATTGATAGAGAGGAAAACACAAATATTAATCATAGGGCAAGGCATGCCATCCAATTAACCAAGCATTGGATCGAGAGACCATTCAAGCTAGATGTATGCAACTTACTTATATGTATGGATGTACTACAAATTCACTATTCTCTTTTGCAAACTATGTCTCTTGAAGTGGTACTTGATCTAAATATGTTTTGATTTGTTTGAAACACTAGAATCTCACAGAGTTTGATATAACTATAATTATTGAAAAATAAATGAATGATGTATCTAGCTCCTAGTTAAAAGGCCCAACTAAAAGTCTTTGAATCTAGATAGCCTCATGTGTAGCCATATTGGCTTCCATATAATTGATCGAGCTACAAAACTCATTACATTTGTATTCTATTTTCTACACTACCAAGGGACCAATCCTAATCCCAATCTAAAACTATACCTAGATTTTTTTTATTTTTCTTATAGATGTACTACCTTTACTACCTAAAATCTTTACTCCAATTTTCTGAGTATACCTTAGCCCATGATTAATTGTACCTTAGATATACCTCAAAACAAGCTTCCTAGTTATCCAATGCGCTAACTTTTCCTCTTGCATAAACTAAGTGAGTTCACTATGACAAAAATAGCTTGCCAAGTGTTGGCAAGATACATAAGAGAGAAAATTGATTTTCTATATAAAGATAGATCTACTACCTCCAATATATAAGCATTGTTATTCTTCTATTTTTTCATAAGTGGTATGGAGATGGGATTATAGTCCTCCATCATGAGTTTCATAAATTTACGAGCTATGTACTTTCATCAAGTCGATGGAAGTCTATTTTTACCATAAATCCAATCCTAAAAATTAATAAATCAACAACATTTAATCATCTTGTCCTACAATATGCTACTTACAATGTAGTATGAGATCCATGAACCTTCTTATAACTAGGTCATCAACATAGAACACCAATATGAGAGGCTTACCATTCATTAAATGCAATCCAAGGTTAGATATGCTTCTCTCTTAGTGAGGCTCAAATTCTAGATGTAACTATCAATATGTTCATACCATATCTTTAGAGCCTACTTGGGCCAATATAATACCTTTTTCAAGCAACATAAGTGGGAATCCCTCCCATGCACCTAAAAATCCTTCAATAATCTATATAGATCTCTTCCTCTACTGAGGAAGGAAATCTTTACATACATCATGATGCAGGAGCATCCTGGGTGTAAGAACAATCTTGCATCACCCAAAAATATTTTCTTTTTAGTCTTTTCTATTTTAATAAGGACTAGTAGATAGGGTGGTTACTATTTATGGGGACTTGCTAATTTTAGTAATTTTTTCATACGAGCTTGAAATATTTTCATTTTTCTATATGAAGGTTCATTTTAGAGTTATAAGCCTACCGTAAAAATCTCATCGCTCCAACTTAAGTATCAGAGAAGTTATTGCGAATTTTCAGTGAAAAAATTTGCAGAAAAATCTTCATGCTCACCGTTGGAGGCCTTAGAGTGCCCAAATGAGGTCTAAAATCTCAACAAAATGACATCAACATTGTTTCAATTCTATATATCAAAAGCTTGCATTTCTAAAAAGTGGTTATAATAGCCAATCAGAGCAACGATTCGAGAGTTATGGCCTTCCAAAGTTTGGCTAGGTACCCAAAATATCTAAAATTATTGTCAAAGATGTATTTGGCTAACTCTATATGTATGGTTAGGGTCTGTCGGCCCTCGGTATTAAGTTCCATTGTCTAGAACCTTCCTAAGTGGCATAAGATTACCTATTTAAGAAAGGCCCAAACATTGTCTAGGACAACTCTAGGTAATAGTTCATAGTTTTGTCTTGTAGATTATTGTAATGAAGGCACCCATTTGAGTTAGCATATTGTAATTGTGAATTCTTTAATTCCACATTTGTGATGATAATAACAAGTTTGTATTTTGTTCTTTTATTTATTTTTGTTTCTTTGTTCCTATTATGAGTTTATGGTATTAAGGGGAGCACCCTTCATCAAGTGGTATCAAAGCTAGAGTTCCTGAGTGTATGGATAGATCACTAATTGTGAGGCAGTTTGCACCATGACCGTGGTTTGGGCTGAATATGTAGATAGATTTCCAATTGTGAGGCACTTTGCACTAGCGTTTCAGTAGAAGTGTGAAAATGCATCCACAAAGAGATCATGGTGGAAGAGTCAACAATGTTATAGTTGAGGATTTTATAATCCTCTAGAGGCAAATACAAGCGATGCAAGAACAGATTCATAGAGGAATGAATCTTTCCATAGGAGATGATGAAAGTGATGATGAAAGAGAAGAAGAAGGAAACACAAACATAGACCTAGACGTAGTAGAAGAAGTTCTTAACCTAGAGGAGGTGAAGCTTTTTAGGGCCATTTCCTGTATTGGAAAAGGACCTAACTTTGATGTTCCCTCATTTTTGAAAAATATCGACCCAGAGGAATTGATTGATTGGATCAATAAATTGGAAGAGTACTTTGAATATGAAGATATTGAAGATCCGAATAGGGTCCAATTTGCAAAGGACAAACTTAAGGGTCATGCAAAGATCTAGTGGTAGGAGATCCAGTTGGATCAAAATAAAAGAGGAAAGGATAAAATCACTAGATGGGATCAGATGGTAGCTAAAATGAAGTGATAGTTCATTCTCGTGGATTATGAGCTTGATCTATTGAAGAAAATGAAAGGGTTGAAGCAAGCGGTAAACTTTTTTCAAGAGTATATTGAAGATTTCTACTGAGTTCTCATTAGAATTGGCCATCTAGAAGCTAATAAGGAGAAAGTTTCCCATTATCTTAGTGGGTTATGACCAAGCATTCATGATGAGATAACTCTTGTTCAAGTGACTAGTATTGAGAAGGCATATCAGTTTGACCTAAGGGTTGAGGAGAAACTACGCAAAATGTTTGATAAGGAGAATAGTGGAAGAGGTTACAGTGGAAGATCTTATGGAGGTTGTAATAATTATCAGGAGGAAAAAGGATGAGACTAGAAGTAGTAGTTAGAACTAGAGGGGAAATAATTTCAATAATTTCCATGATCATGAAAATAGAGTTCAGAGAGGAAGAGGTAGAGGAAAAGGATATGGAAGAGGAGGTTTTTGTGGGAAATATTTTCACTATAGAGAAGAAGGGCATAAAGCATTTTAATGTTCACAATGCCAAGGAAGGATAGATTGAAGAATAAGAGGCCAAGCTAGAGTTGCACATGTTGATGAAGATGCCAAATCATCACATCCTAAAGATGCTAAAAGGGGAGAAGTCCTAGTTAATAGAAGAGTCCTATTGAGTGGTGAGAATAAACCTGATTAAAGAAGGAGCTTGTTTCACACAAGGTGTAGATGTGAAGATAAGTTTTGTGATGTGATCATTGATATTAGAAGTACTGACAATTTGGTGTTAGAGAAAATGATCACGAAGTTGAAGCTAAAGAGGCAGAAACACCCACATCCATACCTTATTGCTTGGGTGCAAGATGACCACAAGGTCATGGTCAATGAGCAGTCCCTAGTAAAGTTCAAGATTGGAAGCTACTAGGATGAGGTACTATGTGATATCATACCTATGGACATATGTCATATGTTGTCAGGTAGGTTGTGGTAGTTTGACATGCATGCTATACATGATGAGTGAGCAAATACCTACACTTTGACCAAGGATGGAGTGAAACATAAGTTGAAGTTGTTGAAGGATAAGGATGAAAATGTATGTAGTGCTGCCGGAATATGTTTTGTTGATGGAAAAGAGTTTCTCAAAGGTATGAAGCATGAGCATATGTGTTTTTCTATAATTCCAAAAGATAGTAAAGAAGAAGTAGAGGAGGTGCATGTAGAAGTTGTAGATATGTTGGGTGAGTTTTTTGATATTGTATTAGATAATACACTTGATGGATTGCCCCCAATGAGGAAGATTAGTCATCAGATGGATTTGGTTCTAGAAGCCATTTTTCCAAACAAGGCAGCACATAGAATGACACCAACAGAAAGTGAAGAGTTGAATAAACAAGTTCATGAGTTGTTGTAGAAGGGGTTGACTCAAGAGTGTTTAAGCCCATGTTTTGTACCAACAATATTAGCACCAAAGAGGAATGTAGAATGGAGGATGTGCATAGATTCTCACACTATCAAAAAGATCACAATCAAGTATAGATTTTCATTGCCAAGGATCAATGATATTATGGACTATTTGAGCAGAGCTAAGTATTTCACAAAGATAGATCTAAAGAGTGGGCACCATTACATTCATATCAAAGAAAGACAAAAGAAGGACTATATGATTAGTTAGTCATACCTTTTGGGATAACTAATGCACTGAGCACTTTCATGAGGCTCGTGAATGAGGTACTAAAGGAGTTTCTAGGTAAGTTTCTCATTATTTACCTAGATGATATTTTAATCTTTAGTAAGACATTGGAGGAGCATTTGTTCCACATTCACAAGGTGTTTTATAAGTTGAGGGAAGAAAAGTTGCTGATAAACCTGAAGAAGTGTAGTTTTGTAAAGGAGTTGGTGTACCTAGGATTTATAGTCTCAGCAAAAGCACTAAAAATAGACCTAGAGAAAGTAAAGGCTATCCTTGAATGGCTTGCTCCAAGGAGTGTGATAGAGGTAAGATATTTTCATGGACTGGCTAGTTTTTATAGAAAGTTCATAAGAGGTTTTAGCAGTATTTGTGGACCCTTGACTGAAACAATGAGAGGGGATAGGAAAGAATTTAAGTGGAATGTAGAAGTAGATAAGAATTTTAATCTGTTGAAATAGATGGTTAAAGAGCAACCTATTTTAGCATTTCCTAATTTTAACAAAGTGTTCTAAGTAGATTGTGATGGTAGTGGTACTGCAATAGGAGCTGTTTTGAGAAAAGAAGGTAGACCTATTACTTATTTCAGTGAGAAATTGAATGATGCAAAAATAAAATATTATGTTTATGATCAAGAATTTTGTTCAAGCACTGAAGAAGTTGAGATGCTATCTTCTTCCTAAGGAGTTTGTTTTTTATGCTGGTCATCAAGCTTTGCAATATTTGAATAGTCAAGGAAAATTCAACCAAAGGCATTTGAAGTGGGTTGAGTTTTTGCAGAGTTATACATTTGTTTTGAAACATAAGAGTAGGAAGTCTAATAGAGTTATAGATTATCTTGGTACAAGAGAAATTTTGTGGAAAGAAATGCAGATAAAGGTGGTTGGGTTCAAGGAACTTAGTACTTTGTATCCAAATGATCCTTATTTTGGTGAAGCATGGAAGGCTTGTACAGAACCTATTACACTTGATAGGAAAAAGTAGTTGGATTTCATGATACATGATAGTATGTTGTTTAAAGGAAGCCAGTTGTGCATTCCTAGAAGTTCAATGAGAGAGAATATAATCAAGAAGAAGCATAGTGGGGAATTGGCTAGACTTTTTGACAGAGATAAAACCATAGTTTTGGTTGCTAAGAATTAATACTAGCCATAATTGTAGCAAGATGTGAAGAAATTTGTATAGAGTTACAGAGTATGTCAGATGGAGAAAGGAGTGAAGTAGAATACGAGGTTGTATTATCCATTACTTGTACTAGAGAAGCCATGGGAGGATGTCAACATGGATTTTGTTCTTGGATTATAGAGGACACAATGCGAGCATGATTCTTATTTTGTGGTGGTTGACAGGTTTTGAAACATGACACATTGTATTCCTTGCAAGAAGACTAGCGATGCTATTCATGTGGCATAGTTATTTCTTGGAGAAGTGGTGAAACTACATGGTCTTCCAAAGAGTATAGTTTCATATCAAGATACCAAATTTGTTGGGCATTTCTAGCATACATTGTGGAAGAAGTTTAGTTCATCACATCACCCATAGATTGATGGGCAAAAAATATTTGTGAATCATAGTTTGAAAAATTTATTGAGATGTTTGGTTGGAGACAAGCCAAAAGAATTGGATATGATTTTTTCACAGGCAAAATTTACATATGATAACTCTATCAACAAGAGTACTGGTAAATCACCATTCCAAATTATATATGGAAGTAGTCCCAAAAATGATTTTGAATTGAGGAAGTTGGATAAAGGAGAGATAAGTAGTGCTCAAGCAAAAAAATTTGCTAAACATTTGAAGAACATGCATGAGGTGGTGAGGAAGTACATCTTGGAATTTGTGAACCAGGTGGAAGATAAGAATGATGAGCTGATGGCACAAAATTCAATGTAAACTATTTTTAGGTGAATTCAAAGAGGATTCTAGAAGAAAGATGGAATGTGTGGTAGATACATTGTATCCTACCTAATCCATCCCAACCCTAATTTAGATGATGGACAATGAGTGGCAAAATATCTTAATTTCCTATTTATAGGAATGGCTAGTCATGAAGAAAAGAGAGTAATGTGTGAGAACCTAAAGAAGGTAGAAAGTTAAGGGCTTTGCTTCATCAAGTAACCTAAGAGGAGATTATATTGGCATGCTAAGCAAGAAGGCTTAAGGAGATAAATGCTTGAAGGGTGAACAAGCTATCAGAGCTGAAATGAATGAAGGTCAAGCAGAATGGAGGACTGAACAATTATCTATAATCTATAAATGAAGTTATAAGTTGTATTAGATCAAGCCTTACTATTACTTTCTAACAATTGTATCAGTCTAGGGCAAATCCTTTGGATTAAAGTTGACCAAATAGTCATTTGTAAATCTTTTAATTGGGTGACATTCCAAGTGAATCATCTAAAGTCCTCTAACAAGGCTCACTCCTAACATGGTGATTGAAATCTTTTAACAAGGTCACATTTAATAGTGTGTATTGTAACCTTTAACAGGGTTGGCCTTTCACAAGGCATCACTTTAGAAGAGTGAAATTAGTAGAAGAGTGAAAAGAGTAGCATGTTATTGGTGGTTTTTCCCAAATTTGGTTTTCACATAAATCATTGTGTCAAGTGTGTTGATGAATCTGTTATATTTCATGCTTTACATTTTAGCAAGTTGATTTGACAATAAACAAGATTTAAGTGATTACATAATATTATGGATGCATGCATGAGTATAAATATTTTATGGGTTCACTAAGATGAGAAAACTTTTAGTTATACATTTGGACCTTGGATAATTGATTCACCCCCCATCTTGGTTATTCTAAAAGTATTCCAACAATTGGTACTAGAGCCATCTACTTAAAAAGGCTAGTTTGAAGGTACTAGAAGCACATAGATGAAGATATCTAAAAGAGAAGTACAAAATATCAATAGAGAAAACTTTCTTGCATGGAAAAGTTTGATGGAGCTACACCTTGGAGGACTTGAAGATCATGCACAATCTACCATTACCATAGAGTATGTTGATCATTTTGGAGCCCCAACTGCTGAATTTATGAAAAAGAAGAAAGAACACAACTAGGCAATGCTGGAGATTGTCTCTACCCTAAGTTATGCCAAATTTGATGATATAAAAGATCTTGATAGTGCAAAGAAAATGTGGGATGCCCTAGATACTATCTATGGAGGTAGTAGCTAAAATGATACAAATTTTCTAAGAGCCAAAGATGAAAGTCTTAGAGGTAAGTTTGATGATATGAGAATGGAAGAAGGTGAGAATATTGCTCAATATGTTGCAAGAATTAAAGAAGTTGTTAATGCAATAAGAGGAGCTAATGGTTAAATAGATGATGATACTATACTAAGAAAAGTTCTACGGACACCATTACCTATATATGCTATTAGAGTTTCAGAAATTCAAGAACTAAGATGTATTCAAGGAAATGATCTATCACTTAAAGGTCTAGTAGATAGAATCACTGCTTTTGAGTTGCCTAATTTTGATAATTACAAACCTAAAAAGATTGAATCTGCTTTCAAAGATAAAGTGTCATTGAAAGAACCTAATGAGAAGAAGAAAAATAAAAAGAAGTATGTGTCCAATGATAGTGATACAAATGAGGAGGATATTGAACAACTTGAATCACTATTGGCAAGAAGATTCCATGAAGGTAAAGGCAAGTTCAAAGGTAAGTTACCCATCATTTGTTTCAATTGTAATGAGGTTGGTCATATTGCTACTAGATGTCCAAAGAAGAAGTACTAAAAAGGTGGTGACAAATGCAAAAATAGAAGAGATGAAGACAAAAAGGATTACAAAGACAAAGCCAAGAAGTCCTACTACATTACTGAAGAGGAAACAAAGGATGATTCTGATGAACATGATGATGAAGTGGTGTATGTTGTAATGAAGGATGAATCTGATGAAGATGAGCCAAATACACTTGTGACTTGTATGAACATGAAGGCTGGATTGATCATTGACAGTGGATGCTCACATCATATGACTGGAGATAAAAGTAAGTTCATTACCTTAAATTGTTATGAAGGAAATAGTGTAAGATTTCGTAATGATGCACCATGCTTGATAAAAGGAAAAGGTTCTATCAAACTCACAGATAAGATTTTATGTGACAATGCTTGCTATGTTGAAGTCCAACTTAACTATAACTTATTGAGTGTGTCACAACTGAATAATTTGGGATGTAAGGTTGAGTTTGAAAACAAGATTGATAAGATATATGACACTAATGGGAAATTTATTGGAAAGGGTGATCAAACTAGAAATAATCTATTCTATCTTGACATAGAGGATGCTACTTGTCTTATTGTAAAATTTGATGATGTATGGCTATGGCACAAGAGATTATGTCATGCTAACTTTGATAACTTGGTTAGTATTAGCAATATGAAGAAAGTTAGAGGATTGTCTAAGTTCAAGAAACCTGACAATACAATGTGAAAACAATGTCAGTTAGGCAAAATGACAAAGTCAAGTTTCAAGAGAAAAACTTATAGCTCTAATGAAATACTAGAAATTGTTTATACTAACTTGTGTGGACCAATTGATGTGCAAAGCTACAAAGGAGATAAGTATATCATGTTATTTGTAGATGATTATTGTAGAATGATGACTGCTATGTTTTTTAAAAAGAAATTTGATGCTTTTCAAATGTTTAAGTGGTACTTGGAAAGAGTTGAAAAGGAAATAGGTAAAATTATAAAGTGTTTAAGATCTAATAGAGGAGGAGAATTCACATCAAATGAATTTGAAATGTTTAACAATGATAGAGGAATCAAAAGAAAGACATTTACACCCAGAACCCCTCCACAAAATGGCATTGCTGAAAGAAGAAATAGGTCTATAATGGAGAGAAGTTGTAAGTACAACTGTCTATACCTTAAACTATGTACATATAAAAAAAAGGGCTCATTTAACACCTTTTGAATAATGATATGGATACTCACCCAATGTGAAATATTTAAAGGTATTTGGAAGCAAATGTTACATTCTAATAGATTTGATGAATGAAAAACTAGATGCAAAAAGTGAGGAAGGTATATTCCTAGGCTACACAAGAAGTAAAGCTTATAAGTGTTTGAATACTAACACTAACAAAGTTGTGAAAAGTGCAAATGTAAATTTTGATAAATATACAAAAATACATGAGGCTAAACCTATAAAAGAACCAGAAGAATACAAATCATTTGTATACTTTTATAAAGGTATGCCTATTGAAGAAGATGCTACAAATCAAGCTACAAACCAATAGCAAGTTTCAGTGATTGCTGAGTCACACCCCATAAATGCAGAGTTGCATTCATGAACCAAGCCACATTCAAATGATGCATTATAGAATGAAGCCAATGCACATTCTAATTTTGAGATTAGTGTACATGGAAGAGATGCTAAACTACATGACATATATGGACACAGTGATTCTAATGCTGAAAGACAAAATGAAGAAACAAGAGTTGAGCCAAGATTGTCCAAATATGTCAAAATACATCATCCTGTAGCTCAAATAATTGGAAATAAAGATGGTGGACCAACGACAAGAAATAGATTGAGAAATGATACATGTTTTCTAAGCATGAAGGAACCTAAATTAGTGAAAGATGCATTAGAAGATAGACTAGAATAAAGCCATGGAAGAAGAGATTGAGCAAATTGAGAAAAAAAAAAAACATGGAGTCTAGTTCCTAGACCAAAAGGCAAAAATGTGATTGGCACCAAGTGGATATTTAGAAATAAGCTAGATGAAAATGGTGAAGTCACAAGGAACAAAGTAAGAATAGTCTGCAAGGGATATCCAAAAGAAGAAGGAATTGACTATGGAGAGGCATTTTCTCTTGTTGCTAGATTGGAAGGAGTAAGAACTCTACTTGCTTATTCTGCATACAAAGGATACAAAGTCTATCAAATAGATGCTAAATCTACATTGTTGAATGGCATATTAGAAGAAGAACCTTACATAAAACAACCAGAGTCATTTGTTGATATTAACAATTAGAACATGGTATGTAGACTACATAAGGTTTTATATGGTTTGAAACAAGCACCAAGAGCATGGTAGGAGAGACTTCATAAGTATCTTGTGAAGATTGGATTTGAAATGACTGATGATAACAACAATCCATACATAAAGACAAAGAAAGGAAAAGGTATTTTGTTATCTAAAATTTTTGTTGATGATATTATATTTGAAGGCCAAGATGCTTTATGTAAAAATTTTGCAAATTAGATGAAGTTAGAATTTCAAATGCCTATGTTTGGAGAAATCAAGTTCTTTGTGGGTTTGCAAGTATATCAGATGAAATATGGTACATAAATCACTCAGTCAAATTATGTTAAGGAAATATTGAAAACTTTTGAATTGGAGGATTCCAAACCTGTAAGTACACCTATGGTGACAAGACACAATTTATCAAAGAATGATGATTTAGTTGAAGTGAATCAAACATTGTACAGGTGTATGATTGGGTTGCAATATGTAGTACATAGCAGACCTGATATTGCATTATATGTAGGGATATTTGTAAGATTCTCTACAAATCATAGGGAGAATCATTTGATGGCTGTAAAGAGAATAATGAGATATCTAAAATAAACAGAAGAGTTTGGTATATACTATAAGAAGAATGAGAAATTTGAATTGAGAGCCTACACTGATGCCGATTGGGCTAGAAACATTGATGAAAAAAAGAGCACCAGTGGAGGAGCATTTTTCTTAGGCAAGAGGCTAGTTACATGGACTAGCAAGAAATAAAATTGTAACTCATAGTCTACTGCTAAAGCTGAATATGTTGCCGCTGATATAAATTGCACAAACATTGTATGGATCAAACAACTACTCAAAGGAATGAAGGAAGACATCACAAAATCAGTGATACTTTATTGTGATAATACAAGTGCTATCAATAAATCAAATAATCCTATGATGCACACAAAGACTAAGCACATTGCAATCAAGTATCATTACTTGAGAGAATTAGTTCAAGATAAAGAGGTGAAGATGGAATATGTTAATATAAAAGAGAAAATTGTTGATATCTTCACAAAAGCATTACCTAAGGATGCTCATGAGTATCTAAGAGGTAAACTAGGGGTGATACCCCTATCAAAGGCTAACTAAGTAATAGAAGGATTGCCCTGCATCAAACAAGTTGATTGCCATATGTTACAAATTGATGTAGAGGATCTTACTTTAGGAACTTACTAAAGTAATCAAAGAGCTAAAATTTCAAAATAGTCACAAGCAAGGTGATAGAGGGAGAAAATGAAGGAACTAAAAAAGCATATATCTATATGTTTAAGATGACAAGTTTTTGACATATGTCTTTGGCATTATTGTCAAAGAGGGAGAAAGAGTATTAAACTAATCATCATCACAAAGAGTTAAATTGATCATCATCACACGGAGGAAGAGTATTAAACTAATCAGATTAGATGGAGATATCAAGAGATTGTTGTCAAAAAAGATGGAGAGTGATTGATCTTAGAAGGAGCTAATTAATGATATCGTTGATCAGAGAGAACACAAAAGAAATGAAGGAGATAGAGAAATTCAAAGAAAGAGGGAGAAATCCTAATATGTACCTAGTAAGAGGGAAATATAAGATGAAACTCAGAGGGAGTTATGAGAAAAGAATTGTACCCATTTAGATGATGGAAGCTGCTAATAGAGGGAGAGATTTCAATACAAGGAATTATTTTCTTTTTGGTATTGGTATCATCATACTATTTTAACCTAGTCAGTTTGGTTGAACGAGGTGTTTACCATTTGGATGATTTGGTTGATTAGTTTGGTTTGCCATCAATGCTAAAGAGAGAGATTGTTGAAAATATATTCAAGAAGCCAATCAAAGAGGGAGATTGTAAAGGAAGAGTATTGAGTACATACAAGTATGGTTCAATATTTATATTGTCATTGATGTCAAACTTGCTACTTGCTAGTAAGACATCTACTTATAAGATTTAAGTACTGTCACTTATTTGATTGATGGAGAGGATTTGATCAAAAGACATAACAACAACACCTAGAGGAAATTTTGAGTTATGATTATGTAATGAAGTACAAGGATCAGTTAAGACAGTGATGACATGATGCATTGATAATCTACTTAAGGTTACAAAGGTTGTTTACACTAAGAAAGTTTAGAAGAAAAAGTTACACAAAGTTTGTCTACCAAGCTTGACCGAGTGGATAGTAGGTGCCGAGAAAAGTCAGTACAAGCCAAAGAGAAAATTAGTTGGAGCTGAGTAAAAGTTCATTCTAGTGTATGCTAAGTAGAATAGTGAATGTTGAGTAAAGTTTAGTTGATGTCAAGCACCACTAAACTTTAGTTGATGCTGAGTGACATAATAGAGGATGTCGAGCAACAAAGTATGTGCCAAGCATCAGAAGGTTGATAATACTGAGCTGCTGCATTATTTGAAAAATCATGGATTCAATGAATCTAAGCTGACAAGTTTGTTTTTTTGGAATTTGTGAACTAGGTGGAAGATAAGGATGATGAGCTAGTGACACAAATTCAAGGTAAACTATTTTTAGGCAAATTCAAAGAGTATTCTAGAAGAAAATGGAATGTGGGGTAGATACATTATATCCTACCTAATCCATCCTAACCCTAATTTGGACGATGGAAAATGAGTGGAAAAATATCTTAACTTCCTATTTATAGGAATGACTGGTCATGAAGCTAAGAGAGTAATGTGTGAGAACCTAGGAAAGATAGGAAGTCAAGGGCTATGCTTCATCAAGTGTCCTAAGAGGAGACTATATTGGCATGATAAGCAAGAAGGCTTAAGGAGATAAATGCTTGAAGAGTGAACAAGATATCAAAGTTGAAATGAATAAAGGCCAAGCAGAATGGAGGACTAAATAGTGATCTGTAATTTGCAAATGAAGTTGTAAGTTGTATCAGATCAAGTCTTACTGTTACTCTCTAACAATTATATCAGTCTAGATAAATCCTTTGGATTAAGGTTGACCTAACATTCATTCGTAAATATTTTAACCAAGTGACATTCCGAGTGAATGGTCTAAAGTCCTCTAACAAGGCTCACTCCTAACAAGATGATTGAAATCCTTTAATAGGTTCACATTTAATAGTGTGTATTGTAACCTTTAATAGGGTTGGCCTTTCATAGGGCATAACTTCAAAAGAGTGAGAAGAGTAGCATGTTACTAGTGGTTTTTTCGAAATTGGGTTTCCACATATACCATTGTGTCAAGTGTGTTGATGAAGCTATTATGTTTCATGCTTTATATTTCTACAAGTTGATTTGACAGTAACCTACAAGATTTAAGTGATTGAATAATCTTATGGGATTCATGCATGAGCATAAATGTTTTATGGGTTCACTAAGCTGAGAAAAGTTTTATTTATACATCTAAACCTTGGATAACTGATTCACCCCCTCTCTTAGTTATTCTAAAAGTATTCCAACAAAGGATTCATCATGGCTAGCAAGGGAGGAGGTTAACTATCTTAGTTTTCCTTTGAACAATTGAGACTTCTCAAATTACCCCAGGTGTCTGATGCAGGAGCATTCTGGGTGTAAGAACAATCTTGCATAACCCAAATATATTTTCTTTTTAGTCTTTTCTATTTTAACAAGAACTAGTAGACAAGGTGGTTACTATTGATGGGAACTTTCTATTTTTACTAAGTTTTTCATAAGAGCTTGGAATGTTATCATTTTTCTATATGAAGGTTTATTTTAGAGTTATAATCCTACCATAAAAATATCATTTCTCAAACTTAACTATTAGAGAAGTTATTGCAAATTTTTAGTGGAAAAATTTGCAGAATTTTTTTTAGGCTCCCCATTGGAGGCCTTAGAGTTCCTGGATGAGATCCAAAAACTTGGTGGAAGAGTGCTAGCACCATCCCAAGCCTATATATTAGGAGCTAGAATTTTTGAAAAGTGGTTATAATAGCCAATCGAAGGAATGGTTGAGAGTTATGGTCTTTTAAAGTTGGGCTACCTAAAATATCTAAAGTAATTGTCAAAGATGTATTTGGCCAACTCTATATGTATTGTTAAAAACTGTTGGCCTTAGATATTAAGTTTCATTGTCTAGAACCTTCCTAGCTAGCATAAGATTGCCTATTTAAGAAAGACCCAAACATTGTCTAGAAAAACTTTGGGTAATAGTTCATGGCTTTGTCTTGTAGATTACTGTAATGAAGGCGCCCATTTGAGTTAGCATATTGTAATTATGAATTCTGTAATTTTGTATTTGTGGTGATAATAAGAAGTTCATATTTTGTTCTCACATTTTTTTGTTGTTTCTTTGTTCCTATTATGAGTTTATGGTATTGAGGGCAACACCCTTCATCACATCAAGTAAATCCTCTAGCTCCTTTGCATGACTATAGAATAAAAAAAAAGTAATCGATGACTATTTGGATATATGAGTTGAAATCTCATTAAAGGTGATCCCTAATATATACCAAATGAAAATATAAATAGAAAATAAGTGATGATAAAAGTAATGAAGGTATATTCCTAGGATATCCACTAAGAAAAAATCTTATAATTTTATGAAATCTAAGACTAACAAAGTTATGGAAAGTGCAAATGTGAAAGTTAATGAATATGTAAAAGAAATGAAGTTGAAAGAAAAATAGAACTTAAAGACTATACAAAACATTCATATATGTCAATTAAGGCATTCCCTACACCTTATTTGAACCATATAAAGAGGCTATCAAGAAAAAAAATAGTGTAAATGCCAAGCCACAACAATAGACTACCGAGCAACTAATTGTAGGTGTTGAGCATCAATAGAATGATGCCAAGATACATGAAGAATATGCCAAACATTAGTAAGACAATGCTGAGAAACCAGAACTAGAATCATAAAAACAAATTAACTTGAAATCAATTTTCAAGATGAATATGTAGAAGAAGAAAAAAGAAAAGAACCTACTCTAGCAAAGTATGCAAGAAGAAACCATGCACCTAAAAAATTCGTTGGAAAAAAATTCTTTGGATTTATGGTAAGGAAAAGATAGAGAAGTGATACATGCTTACTTTGTGATTTTGAGCTTAAATCAATAAATTATGCTTTGATAATTGAAGATTGGATTCAAGCAATGAATGAAAAAAATGAACAAATAGAGAAGAATAAAACTTGGTCATTGATACCTTGACCAAAGGACAAGAATGTTATTGGAACAAAGTAAGTATTCAGGAAACAAATGAATGTGATAGGAGAAGTCACAAGGAATAAAGGTAGATTAGTATGCAAAGGATATGTACAAGAAGAAGGTATTCACTATGGGAATTTTTTTTGCCTAGTTGCAAGATTAGAAGGAGTTAGAACATTACTTGCATATTATGCTTAGAAAGGATTTAAAGTATATCAAACGGATGTGAAATCTACACTTCTTAATGAGATACAACAACAAGAGGTTTACATTGAACAACTAGAAAGATTTTTTGATCCCAACAACAAGAACATGGTATGTAGAGTACACAAGAAAAATATGGTTTGAAACAAGCTCCAAGAGCATGGTATAATAATAGTAACCTATATTTGAAAAATGAAGGTGGTAAAGGGATACTATTAGCTGAAATATTTTTTGACAATATCAAATCTGGAGGATAAAATGCATTATGCAAATCCTTTGTAGATGAGATGTAGAAGGAATTTGAAATGTATAGGTTTGGGAAAATTAAATTCTTTGTTGGGTTACAAGTATATCAGATAAAGCAAGGTATCCACATTACTTAGTCAAAATACATCGAGGAGATACTAAAAACCTATGGGATGGAAGACTCAAGACAAGTCAATAAAACTATGGTTTTAGGAAAGAAGCTATCCAAGAATTAGAATTCTACTGATGTAAACCAAACATTGTATAGATTAGTGAATGGAAAGATACATTATGTTATTCAAAATAGACTTGATATTACACTGACAGTTGGAATTGTTGTAATATTTTTTGAAAATTCTAAGGAAAATCATATTCAATGGAAGGGAAAATAATAGTGTGATATATGAAAGGAACATAGGAATATAACCTATATTACAAGAAAAATGACAAGTTTGAACTGAAAGTGTACACAAATGCGAATTGTGTAGGAATTGTTGATTTAAAAAAAGAGTATGAGTAGTGGAGATTTATTTCTAGGAAACATATTAGTTTCATGAACAAGTAAGAAGAAAAAACAATTTCACAATCAATTGCTGAAGCTAAATATGTGGCAGCAGTAGTGAATTGTTCTGACATTGTTTGGATCAAGCAATTGTTGAAAGGGGTGAAGGAAGAGATCACTGATCCTATTGTTATCTATTGTAACAATACAAGTACTATAAATAGATCAAATAACCCTACAATGCAAACAAAGACCAAGCATATTGCTATCAAGTATCATTATTTGAGAGAGTTGGTTCAAATTAAAGAAGTGAGATTGGAATATGTGAACACCAAGGAGAAAATAAGTGATATATTTACTAAGGATTTAAGTAAGGATGCAAATGAGTATCTATGAGGTAAATTAAGCGGTGATTCCCCTTGTTGGAAATATAAGAGGAGTAAATGAGAAGGGGGGAAAATTAGTTACTACTAAAATAAATCCAAGATCCCTTAGATGTCATCAAATAAAATTCAGACTGATAAAATTGATTACTGTTGATGCTTGGTAAACAAACATAAATTATTGTAACTCAGTAATCAATTATCCTTTAGATGTTATTAGTGATTACTTATCCTTATTTTGCATGCATGAGAGAAGAGAAATGAACACATGAGACATGAAGATTTAATGTGGAAACCCAATATGGGAAAAACCACCAATGTAACTAGTTACTATTTGTCACTCTTCTAAAGTGAGCCTTGTTAGGAGCCAAACCATTTAAAGGTTACAAAACACAATGTTAGGTGTGACCTTGTTAGAGGATTTAATCACCTTGTTAGGAGTGGCCTTGTAAGAGTTCTTGAAACAATTGAATGGAATTCCCACCTTGTTGGAGGATTTACAAATGGCTATTAAGCCAACTTTGTTAAGAAATTTTACATCACTACTAGAATGGTTAGAGAGTAACAATGAAATGACCTAATTGTGGGGTAAGTGCACCAAGTTGTGGTACCAAAAGAGGGGTATAAGTGGACACCTTTTTCCTAAAATCAGCAATTTCTGGACTTCAACAAGAATTTGAAGATAGATATGACAAAAATAAAAGTCATAGTCCTCTGAATCTAGTTTCTAAACTACTAATTTTTTCCAAAATGGTTTAGTTTTAGGTCCTCAAAAAAGGGGGCCACAAAAAGTGGTACTGTTTATTCCAGAAAACATAACAAAGTACAAAGTGTGCCCCCCCTAAAATTTTAACTTTTTTTTTGAAAATCTTTAATCGCTCTAGTCAAAAGTTACCTAACACTATGTAGTTTATCCCAGATTTTTTGGGTAATTTTATAATGTGTATTTTTTTTTAATGAATTTTTTAATCAGACACATCCCAAAAGCATGAAATATCTGTGTGCTCCCCCTAGAAATGATTGAAAACTAATCTAAAATCAAAACTTCTTTTTTTCAAAGTGTGTAGAACGGAGTCTAGTTTCTAAAAAACTAAGGTGTTGCAAAATTCGATGAACGAGCTAAAATCTACAGCCCAATTAGTACATGTTGGTTTTCGACAAAAAATGGACATACATTCAAAACAAATTATAGATGAAAGGCTTGAAATTGCTCAAATAAAAAATAAATTATATGGTTGTGTAGCTAACACAGAGACCTACAATGTCATGTATCCTAATTTTATCGATGCTCGACCATGAGGAAACCAAAAGGAGAGCACACAAGAAAAATCAATCATTTTTTGTATGTTTTTAGAAAAACACATCTCAGACCAGTTTATAGACTCCAAAGCTTTGGGTTGGATCCCCAAGGCAAAGCCAAACATTAGGCTTGGTAGAATGTAAAGCTTTAAATAGCGCGTGCACCCTATAGTGCGTATGCGCTATAGTGCGCACACACTATTTAAAGCCTTTTAAATTTACTTTTAAATAGTGCGTACATGCTTTGTAAATTTTTTTTGAAAAGTGCGCACGCACTTTAATGCATACACACTATAGTGCGTACGCCCTATAGCACGTGTTCGCTTTGCAAAACTAGAATGAGAAAAAGAGGTGTCATCTTTTTTGGCACCACAACTTGGTGCACTTACACTGTGATGCAACTGAATTACTGAATACAAATCTTTTTTCTACTTATACTTGATCCTTCCTAATTGAATGTTACTTTTATGCTCCACGAGGATACTTGCTTCTCCTTCAAGTTTTCTTGCTCACTTTTCTCTTTTAATTCAATCAACGCACTTGCATACTTTAAAATCACAACTTGACTTTATACTTATATCATCCAGATTGTCAAGTTGGCTCAAATACAAATTAAAATAAACAATATTCATTACCATATTCAGCTAGAACCAATAGGTAAAATAATTAAGCTTTATATGCCAAAATAATAAAATTCTTCATTAGCCAACGTTGCTCGGTAGAAACTAACTCTGAAGTGATTTCTTGTGTTAACCAATAGTGACTTGGTTAACACTATGAACTTGCGAAAATACTTTGGCAATCAAGTGAACTCGATCAACACTAACTCTATTCAACTTTCACTTCATTAATCGAGTGAGCTCAGTTAACACTCTTTTTTGCATAATTCCTTTAATGCTCGAGTGAGCTTGGTAGACACTATCTTTGCATAGCATAAACTTAGGAATGCTTGGTAGACAAGGAAAACTATCTTCACTGACCAAGTGAGGTCGGCATGCACTAACTATCAACTGATATGAAATTTGTGTAATATCAAAGACAACACATAATTAGTCAATTGTATCCAACAATCTCCCTCTTTGGCATTGATGGCAACATAACATGTCATAGCATAATGAAATTTGGGACCAAGACTCCCTCTAACAGAAAGTTTCTCCCTCTTTGATTATTTATAAAAAGCTTCTTCTATATTGTAGTGTTCTCCCTCTATGAAAGAATTACTTCGCTTTACCCTCTTGGAATTACAAAATTTTAGAAAGATATGATGGTAAACTTCTCCCTCTTTGACAACACTTGCCACAAATAACACATGTCAAATTAGTATCAATATATCTTGAGTAATGATTCACTTGCAATGTGCTTTTGACTAAGCTACATCAAATAATTGATCTTCAACTTGGTTCTTGTTGATGCATCACTGAATTTTATTTAGTGACCTTTAGATAGGGGAATGACCCCTAACTTACCTCTTAGATACAAGAATGCATCCTTAGGTAATGGTTTGGTGAATATATCTACAATTTTTTCTTTTGTATGCACATATTCCAATCTGATTTCTTTGTCCTGTACCAATTCTCTTACAAAGTGATATTTTATAGCAATGTGCTTTGTTTTGGAATGCATCACTAGATTCTTTGATATGTTTATTGCACTTATATTATCACAATACATGACTACTGGCTCTTTGATTTCAACCTTCATTCCTTCCAATAATTTTTTGAATCAAACAATGTTAGAATAGTTTACTACTTCTGCCACATAATCTGCTTTTGCTGTGGATTGGGATGTGCAGTTTTGCTTCTTTCTTGTCCAAGATACCAGTCTTCTACCAAGAAAGAAAGCTCCACCACTAGTGCTTTTTCTATCATCAAGATTTCATGCCCAATCAAAATTAGTAAACATTTTAAAGTCAAGATTGCCTCAAGGTTTGTACCATAATCCATAGTCTTCAGTACCTTTCAAATATCTCAAGATTCTTTTGATTGCCATCATGTGGTTTTCTCTGGGTTTTGCTGAGAATCTTTCTACTATTCCAACTGCTAAGGCAATATTAGGTCTTGCGTGAACTACATACTATAATTTCCCAATCATTGAACTATATAAAGTCTGATCTATTTCTTTGGAGTCATCATCTTTGGTAAGCTTAAGTCCAGTACAGATGGGGGTACCAACTAGTTTTGAATCTTCCATTCTAAACTTCTTGAGTATCTTTTTGATATACTTAGATTGAGTGATATAGATACCATTTTTTTTCTATTGTATCTACAATCCAACAAAGAATTTTATCTCACCAAACATGGACATCTCAAACTCTTTATTCATTTGTTCTGAAAATGCTTTGTACAAGTCATCATTTTCTATAAATAAAGTATCATCCAAAAATATTTCTGCCAACACAATCTTCTTATTTGGTCATTCCTTGATATACAGACTACTATTATCAATTGCTCTTTGAAAACCAATCTATATTAGATAGTTATGTAATCTTTCATACCAAGCTCTAGGAGCTTTTTTGAGACCATATAGTGCTTTATGTAATTTGCAAACCATATTCCTTTTGTTAGGATCAACAAAACCTTCTGGCTTTTCAATGTAGACTTCTTCATCAAGAATTTCATTCAAGAATGCATATTTAACATCTATCTGATATACCTTGAATCCTCTATGAGTTGCATATGCAAGTAAAGTCCTAACACCATCTAATCTTGCAACAAGGGCAAAAGTCTCACCATAATCAATACCTTCTTCTTGAGAATAGTCTTTACATACTAATCTTGCTTTGTTTCTTGATAATTTTCCATCCTCATTTAGCTTGTTTCTGAATACCCATTTTGTACGAATTATATTTTTATCCATAGGCCTAGGTACAAGAGTCCAAGTTTTTTTTATTTTCTATCTATTCTATTCCTTCATACATAACCTCAATCCAACATTCATTTTCTAGTGCATCTTTAACACTTCTAGGTTCAAATTCAATAAGTAAACATGTACCTCTTAGTTTTCTTCTTGTCATAGTTCCATTTGATTTATCTCCAATAATCTGATCAGGTGCATGATGTCGTCTAACATATGTAGCCAATATGACTTCTTTGGCTTTTGAATGAATTGCACTATCTTTGTTTTGAATCTCAGTTTTAGGCTCAGGTTCCTTTGTCTATAGCTTGAGTCCTTCAGAATTGGTATGCACTAGCTCAGTAGCTTCTAAATGTGACTCAAGTCCCTGTGACTTAGTTTGCACTTTCTGTAACTTGGAAACTGATGGATATTTGAAAAGCTTAGGAGTTGAAGTCTCCTTTTTGTTAAAGATGTTTGGCAGTGTATCAAGCTCATAATAGACAAATCTTCTATAATCTTCTGGTTCCTTTTTGCTTTCTTCCTCAATCTTTTCTACAAACTCATCAATTCTTACATGTGCACTTTCTATGATTTTGGGAGTAGACAAATTCAAACATTTATATGCTTTATTTCTACAAGAATATCCTAGGAATATACCTTCATCACCTTTTACATCAAATTTTCCTTTTCTAGATTCTTTCAAGATATAACATTTGCTGCCAAATACTTTCAAGTAACTTACATTAGGTTTGTAGCCATACCATAGTTCATAGGGAGTTTTATTTGAATCCTTTTTCAACTATACTTGGTTCAAGGTATGAACTATAGTGTCGATAGCTTCCTTCCAATATTTGATAACAACATTATTTTCAATTATTAGGGTCCTTGCACAATCCATGATGGATTTGTTTCTTCTTTTAGCTATTCCATTCTGCTCAGGATTACCAAGCACTAATACTTGTCTTTTGATTCCTCTTTAAATGTAGAAATTATTGAATTCATTGGAGATGAATTCACCACCTCTATTTTATCTTAAGCATTTCAATCTTTTTCTAGTTTATTTTTCTACTCTTGCCAAATACCATTTGAATTTCTCAAAGGCTTCTAATTTTTCTTTAGGTACATGATAGACATCATTCTAGAATAGTCATCAACAAAAAGAATGAAGAATTTTTCTCCACTATAACTTTCTATTCCAATAGTTCACATAAGTCAATATGCACATTTTCCAAGACATCTTTTGACTGATAGTTTTTGCTCTTGAAACTAGTCTTTCCCATTTTGCCAATTTGACAATTTTTGCATAAACCAACATTTGGTTTCTTCAAACTAGGGATACCTCTTACTTTTTTGAGTTTTCTTATCTTGACCATGTTATTAAAGTTTACATGACATAGTCTTCTATGCCATAACCAACTTTCTTCTACTTGAGAAATGAAACATGACCAATCATCGAGATAAAGATTAAATAGTTACCTTTTGTTTGTTTGCCTAATCCAATTAGATTTCCTCTATCATCTAGTAGTCTTTCCTTGCCATTTATGAATTCTACCTTGAATCCAATATTGTTTAGTTGTGCCACACTCAGTAAATTATGTTTTAGTCCTTCAGCCCAATAACCATTATCACATACAAGTTCATTGGTTAGTGAGATACGACCTTTTCCTTTTATGCAACAAGGTTCATTATTTCCAAACCTTACACTACCTCCATCATAGGTTTAAAATGTTCAAACTTTGTTTTATCTCTAATCATATGGTGTGAATATCCACTGTCTATGATCCATGTATCATTTTTACTAACATGAGAGATAAGTGCCATCTTATCTCCTTCATCATTAGATTCATCTTTTACAACAATGTACACTATTTCATCCTCGCTATTATCAGAATCTTTAACCAGAAAATAGTTTTTCTTACCTTTGTCTTTGTGAGATTTGTGACCTCTAAATTCCTTCTTTCCTTTATACTTATGGCTTTTCTTCTCATCCTTTCTTTCATTTTTTGGACACCTAGCAACAATATGACCAATCTCTTCACAAGAAAAATAGATTAGAGGGATTCTACCTTTGTACTTTCCTCTATTCTTGGAATATTTCTTTGCAAGTAGGGCTTCAACAACTTCAAAATCACTATTAGAACTTTCCTTGATTTCCTCTTCACTTTCTAATTGATTGTCTTTTATTTTCTTGTCCTTTTCTTTGAGTGAATGTTTAGTTTCAAATGCAAACTCAATCTTTTTGGAAGCAGGAACATAGTTGTCAAAGTTGTCTAGTTCAAAAGCTATCAATCCTCCTACTAGGGCATCCAAGCCTAACTTTTTATTTGAATCACATCTCTTATCTTGAATAGTAGACACTTTGATTGCATAGATGGGAAGAAAAGTTTTGAGAGTTTTACTTCCAACAATTTCTTCTTTGATTTCTCCTCCAGATGCTCTAATTGCACTGACACTAGCCTTGATTCTTTGCACATATTTTGCAACATTTTCATCTTTTCTCATCCTCATTCGATCAAATTGTCCTCTAAGGCTTTCTACTTTGGCTCTCCTCACATTTTCATCTCCTCCATAGATTTCCTTTAGTTTGTTCCACATATCAAAGGTAGTTTTATAGTCTTTAATCTCATCAAATTTAGCATAACTAAGAGCATATGCAATATCAATCATCATGATGTTATGGTTCTTTTTCTTAGCTATATCTTCCACTGATAGTGTTCCAGTGGGAGTTTTTTATTCTTCATCAAGTTATTTGAAACCTGAATTACTGATGGTAGCTAGATGAAGCCTCATAAGTCCTTGCCATGCTACAAAATTATCTCTATTCAGCTTTTTAATCTCTCTTTTGTAAGATATCCTTATCTTTGGCTAAGGTCCTTGAAACCTTCTCTTCAAGCAACAAAAGCTCTGATACCAATTGTTCGAAATATAAGAGGAACAATTGAGGTGGGGGGGGGCAGGTGGGGCGGGGGGAGGTGTGAATTAGTTACTACTAAAATAAATCCTAGATCCCTTAGATGTCATAAAATAAAATTCAAACTGATAAAACTGATTATTGTTAATGCTCAATAAACAAATAGAAATTAATGTAACTCGGCAATCAATTATCTTTTAGATGTTATCAGTAATTGCTTATCCTTATTTTGCATGCATGAGAGAAGAGAAATGAACACATGAGAAACCAAGATTTAATGTGGAAACTAAATATTGGAAAAACCACCAATGTAACTAGTTATTTTTTTCACTCTTCTAAGGTGAGCCCTGTTAGGAGCCAACTTGGTTAAAGGTTACAAAACACACTATTAGGTGTGACCTTGTTAGAGGATTTAATCACCTTGTTAGGAGTGGCCTTGTAAGAGGTTTTGAAATAATTCAATGGAATTGCCACCTTATTAGAGGATTTACAAATGGCTATTAAACCAACTCTGTTAAGAGATTTTAGATCATTGCTACAATGGTTAGAGAGTAACAATGAAATGACCTAATTGTGATGCAACTAAATTGCTGAATATAGATCTATATTTTGCTTATACTTGATCCTTCCTAATCAAATGTTACTTTTCTACTCTACAAGGACACTTTCTTATCCTTCAAGTTTTCTTCCTCACTTTTCTCTTTCAATTCAATCAACACACTTGCATACTTTGAAATCACAACCTAACTTTATACTTATATCATCCAAATTGTCAAGTAAGCTCAAATAAAAATTAAAATAAGCAATATTCATTACCCTAGTTTGCTAGAACCAATAGGTAAAATAATTAAGCTTTATATGCCAAAATAATAAAATCCTTCATTAGCCAACCCTGCTTGGTAGAAACTAACTCTGAAGCGATTTCCTATGTTAACCAATAGTGACTCAGTTAACATTGTGAACTGGAGAAAATCCTCTGGCAACTGAGTGAACTCAGTCAAAACTAACCCTATTCAAATTTCACTTCATTAATTGGGTGAGCTTAGTTAACACTCTTTTTTGCATAATTCCTTTGATGCCCGACTGAGCTTGGTAGACACTCTCTTTGCATAGAGTAAATTTAGGAATGCTTGGTAGACAAGGAAAATTGTCTTTACTAACCAAGTTAGCTCGACAGGCACTAACTATCAACTGATATGACATTTTTGTAACATCAAAGACAACATACAATTAGTCAATTGTATCCAACATCCCCTAGCTAAGGATACTTAAGCTAAGATGGAGCTCTGCATCAAATGAGTTGATCAAGATATCTTACAAGTTAATGCAGAAAGTCATACTTTAGGAATTAGTCAAATTAGTGAAGAGAGAAGAATAGATTATTGTATTAATCATAATAATAGATGATAGATGTTAATTAAGATTCAAAAGTAATGACATGAAGGTATATACATCATAAAGATGTATGAGAAAGATGAAGTGTCTTTAGCATTATTGTCAAAGATGGAGTTAATATACAATTACCATATGAAGATGGAGTTATTCATAAAGAGTTAAAAAATAAGAGATATTGCAAAGAGGGATAATATATTAAGTAGGAGGAAGCTGATTGGTTGATTTTTTTCATGTTTTGATATAATAGAGGGAGTCTATGTGTTGAATATTAGAGCTACATGAATGAGAATAAGAATAAAACTATAGGTGGATTGTTGGACACTGAGATGTGAATCATAATGAAACAATGGATATTAATGATGACCAATACTTAACACATAGGGAGATGCCTAAAAATATTACATGTTCTAGATTTTATGGTAACTAGTGATGTTACCATTAATGTCAAAGAGGGAGATTGTTGGAAAGTATAATTGAGACAATTGTTATGTTTTCATTGATGTCAAAATTTATTGGTAAGATAAATGCTACCTCAGTAGAATTCCATATCAAGAGGATTGATAAAGAAGATTTGAGAAGGACATAACAAAAGGACCTAGAGGAAAGGTTGAGCTACGAGAAACTATAGTGGGTACTTGATTATTTAGAATTTTACAAGATAATGTGATTGTTTAATCATAACATAAGTGGAGAAGATAGTTATACTAAAGCCTAGAAAAAGTGATCAAGGAAAGACAAAAAGTAGAGCTTGACCAAGAAAAAGAGTAGAAGATTAAGGAACTTGAAGTTTATTCTGAGTGATGCTAGAGTTGACCAAGTGATAGTATAAATTGAGAAAATATAGCATTGAACAATCATTAGTATTGATCGAGTCTTAGACAATATGTTGGGAAAAATATATACTAGCGACCAAACAATTCATTGATGACTGAGTGTTAGAACCCAGTGTTGGCTGAGGGACAATATTTGGTAGATTATGAGGATCTTGATGTCCAACAAACACAATTTATTTCTTGGAATTTGGAAAGCATGTTGAAGATGAGGATGGATGACCTAGAGCATTTAGTTTAGGGGAAATTATGTTTGAGAATTTCCATGCATGAATTCAAGGAGAAGGTTGGAGAAATTTTTAGAAGAGAAAAGAGGAGATGAAATGAGGGAAGGATTCAATGGATTTGACCAAATCCTGCTCTATGATGACATTTAAGTGACAAAAGATTAGAATCACCTATTTAATGAGGCAAACGTGATAAACTTTGAGAGATTAATAGTGTTGATGAAGACCTTAACAAGGTTGGAGAAATTTTTTGTTTTGTTAATTGGCGAACATGAGAAAAAGGCTTAACAGTGAAGTATTGAGGTGAAGAGTGATTTCTTGAACGACTGCCAAGAAAATCATTGATGGAGTTGTTAATGAAGGCCAATTAATTAGTCGACTATTGGACCCAATTATGATCTATATTTGCAAAGTGAATTTTATTTATTAGATCAACCTATTGTTACTTTCTAACCATTGTATAAGTATTAAAATCCTTTAATCAAGGTTGACCTAATAGTCAAATGTAAATCCTTTACTCAAGGTGTCATTCTAATGAAATGTCTTAAGCACTCTAACAAGGCCAATCCTAATAAGGTGATTAAATCCTCTAACAATGTCACATTTAATAGTGTGTTTTGTAACCTTTAACAGAGTTTGCACCTAACAAAGCTTACTTTGGAAGAGTGAAATATTAGTGACATGTTACTAGTGTTTTTCCAAAACTAGGTTTTCACATTAAATCCTTGGGTCATACTTGTGTGGATGTTATTTGGGGTGTTTTACTATTAATATTTTCATCCTAAAAGTTTTTTACTATTAGGACATTGGACTACAAGTTTATGTTACTAATTATTTTCTATTGAGACTGAGTTAAGAACAAGAAGAAGCACCTGAGTTATTGTTGATTGAAATGCACTATTACTACAAACCACAACTATAATATATGTTGAGTAGTAGAGTGTGTTGACTATTGAAGAGAGAAGAGCAGAAGAGCTTACTAAGGTAGATCAAACTAAATAGGGTAATATTGAAGAAGAAAAAGAGAAAGAACAAAATTAGAATGCTCAAGTAGAACAATATACTAAAAGTGAGGTTAGATCACTAGTCTTAAGCCCTCCTAGTGAGGGAATAAAGGAGATAATACTGTAAGACCTGCACAAGTACCCTATTATAGATTTCATAAAATGAATGTGATTAGGAGATAATTAGAGTATGACGAACATGTTTGTTACTAGAAATTATTTATGAGATCCTATTAGTGCCTAAGCGGACTCTAGTAATGATAAGTGTAATAACCATTAAATAACTTTAGAAGGAATAACAAGATCACCTGAAAATGAAACTCTCTAGGTTCAATCTAAGGAATTGATCAAAGATTTATGGAACAACTCCCTAGCCAAATTAGTGAGGATGAATTAACATTTTCTCTTCTAGGGGATAATAATGAATGTAGGTTAAAATGGTGATAAGACATATCATTACATTTGAAACTTGTGTTTAAAGCATGATGACACAATTTTGAAAACATGCTATAGATTGAGGAATTAACCCTAGAAACTTACTCACAAATCCCTCATAATGTGATAGAGGGATATTGCTAGGAATTTTGGTATGTTTAACTTGATTGAAAAATACTCGTCAATAATTATGCATATTAGTGACTTTCACTTAAGACATGTAGACGGCAACCCATTTCATATGTTTTGATTATTTAATGATTATAAGAATGGTGATAGTACTTAGAATAGTAATTCATTTTGCTAATACCCATATGTTGATATTGCAATGTTTTGAATATGAATTAAATGAAAGTTAATTATATGTGTATTTAGACGAAATTTAAATGGATATGATAGTGCAATGCTTCTTTTTATAGTAGTTAGAACATAAATGATTAGATGAAGTTAAATGTATATGTTAATGTGTATTATGTGACATTGGGTTTATTCTGCATTTATCTGTATGTGTTTGTATATTATTTTATCGGGCTATTAATGTTTAAGTTGAGTGTGCAGGAAAGTTGAACCATGGAGATAAATGGGGGAAACAAGGTTCAATCTTATGTGCACACAGTGAAGCCAAGGTGAATCTTTAGAAGATTCAAAACCTCGTTGTATTGTGTTTCTTTCGTAATGTGATGGTGCATGAGTGTTATAGTTGGAAAGTATGATTAATTAAAGACATGTAAATGCGATGTGTAAAGTTTTTTAATGTGCATGTGTGTGTGTGTGTGTCATTTGACACTTGTAATGTTTATGTGTAAATGACATGTCCAATGGGATTCTTTGGCATGAAGTCACTTACCTTGAGCCTAATCCTCATTATGAAATCAATCAACCCACCTTGGAGAGTGTTAGGAAGAGTCACCTTCATGATGGAAATTCAAGTTATAAGTGGATATAGGAACTTTAGAGAGCCTAAAATGATTCCCAAGTGTTAATTTTATGGAAATAAGTTACTCAGATGGTAATAGTATGGGTTGGGGGTTTAAATATAACCATAAGTTGGTCTAGGTAACCTAGGAGACCCTCAAAAATAGTCATTTCCAAGCCAATTCGAAAATCATATTGTAACATGACTTCTTACCTCATTACACCACTTGGATCAGTTCTTATTGGTGGAAAATACAAGAAAGTAAGAGGGGTAGGTGAGGAGGAAAGTGAAGGCATGTATAGGGATCTTGTGCTAACCTTGATAGTTGCTTACCCACTCTCTAATTGTAGAGACACATATGGTTATGGAGGAGTAGTTTAGAAGCCAAGGAAAATAGGAAGAGATATGGTTCACCATTTCAAAGCCATAGTTTTATGGAGGTAAGTGCTTCATGCCATGTTTATTCATTTCATGGAGTTTAAAGTAGACAGTGT
This sequence comes from Cupressus sempervirens, assembly GCA_028749045.1. NCBI lineage: Eukaryota > Viridiplantae > Streptophyta > Pinopsida > Cupressales > Cupressaceae > Cupressus > Cupressus sempervirens. Next base: position 222,209,831 of record CM053783.1, read on the forward strand.
AAGAATGCTTCTCGTAGAGACTATGAGTGTAGTATGGAATTATGTGTTGTCATTGGAGTTTTTGTGTTGTGATGGTGTATGTGGTTTCATGAATTTTCTTGGGGTTTCTTCCTTGATTTCCTTGTATTGTTTGAGTATTGAAATTGTACATGGGTGTGAAGGCTTCACTCACCCTTGGGAGGGAAGAGCAAGCCTTGGGTGAAGGGGTTAGTTGGGCTTGAGATATAGTTGAGAACCTTGGAGAATGGTCTCCATTATATGCCATATGCCTTCATAAATTGTTATGGAAAATATGGAGAGTGATGGTGTGGAAGAAGGTTGATGAAGTATGGAAATTCAATGATGCTTTGGTTGATGGTAGTATGATTGGAGGATGTTTGTGAAAGCCCCGAAAGGGCATGAAAACTTGATGTTTGTGTAAGCCCCAAAAGGGCATGAAAACTTGATGTTTGTGTAAGCCTCGAAAGGGAATGAAAACTTGTTGTTTTTGAAAGGCCCGAAAGGGCATGAAAATTGTTAATTATAGCTTTGGTATGTTATGGCAATTCTCCTAATTGAAAGCCCACCTTTACCTAGTGTTTATGATTCTATTTGTGAATCATTGTGAAAGCCTTGGTTGGGGATTGTAAATTTGATGTTAAACTAAGATATTCATGTTGGTTTTTGTTACTGTGATGATGTTTAAGTGGATCCTAGTCGACCCTTGTTTCCCCTAGCATAGGGGTGGTCGCCTTGAGGCCTAGCTTGGGAGGTGAGCCTCCATGGTTCCATTCTTTTTGTATTTGCAGGTTATTTGATGTCTTGGATGCTTGGAGGTTAAGAGGATTTCATTGCATAAAAGAAAGGAATGTTGTTGTACTTGGTTTAATAATGGAGATGCAATCTCCAACTTGATATGTGTTTCTTTTTGTGATCAAGGTGTTTGGTGTTGTTTATATCCAATTGGCAATAGAGGAATTGAGGAAACATCTGAGTATGTTAGCAAGGTCTTTCCATTTGTGTAATATTGTTATAGTGATTCCACCACCTTTTTTTGTATCTCATAAATTATTTAAAGAGAAAGTTTCTATATTGTGTTTGAGGATAAACTATCTTGTTCCTTCAGTTATTGTATTTCTACATCTCTATGTGGATAGATCGAATGGATTTCATCATCATGAAAAAATAGCAACACTGAAAGATTTGGATTATGGAATGTTATTTTTATTTCAGTTTCATTGCACAATAGTTGTATATCCAAGTTCTCATGTAAAATGCATAAATATTATAATAAGTGAATGATCAAGGTTAAAAGAATTCTTTTAGGCCATAATTAATATGTTCAATCCCTCACAATAATCTTAGTAATAACATATCAAAGTTACTTTGGGATTTAGGATGGAAAAATAAATAATTGGCATCAATGCATAAGTGCATAAGATTAACCTTGTTGTAGGAGCTCATCCAGCATTCTGGAAAATATATGGGAAAGATATAACCTTTTTCTCTTGATTACAGATCAATTAAATATTAGTGGTAGAATTTACTTGGAATCCTATCTAGGACCCTAGGTGACTTAGGAGTTAAACTAAGAATGAAATAACACTAAACTTTCTAAGACTACCCTAGTCCCATTATGCAAAATTTGGGAAAAGACATATAATCCTAGTCAAATCTGAGTATAGTATGCATGTAGGAAAAAAAACTAAATAAAATAAACACTAAAACAAAAAGTGAACACTATATATATTGCCCACCTCATGAAAAAAAAGAAACTAAGTCAATATTGTAATGAATGTAAATTAAGGAAAAACAAAAGAACATGGTCCCATAGGGCACCAACTTTCATTGTCCACCTATAATCTCAAGAAGTGATGTATTCTGACTTATGTCAGACCTTAATCCATTATGGGTGCCACATCTTAATTAAGGATGGAAGGAGTTTTAGAAAAAAAACAAAACAAACCTTGGGCAAGCATATTCTTCTTACCAATCGGCCTCCACTTTGGGGAAATGTAACCACATCCTCATAATTACTGCTCATGACTTAGTCTAGGTGCCTATTTCTTGTGAGAAAAGACATGCTTTGTGAATGGACTTGACATGACCTTCTTGGAAGGAGAAAGATAGCGCAGCTTTAGTTGACTTAAGAGGAGTGCAAAGAAAACAAGGAAAAAAATTCAATTAAGCTTTGATCTGACAAGACTCAGTTGCAACCTAGGCGCCCAACATGGAGGCATATTCTGTAGATCCCTTCCACTCACACCTAGGGTTTGGTGTAGAGGCTAGTATAGGGTATTTAGGTTGTGATAATTGTGTTAGATGATGTGGTGTTAGGACATAAGAAACCTAAGGTGGAAATAATTACAACATTAGGGTGATGTGTCATAAGATGTGATGTAGGAAAATCTAATGGAACTAAAGATGTATATTTTAGTTTGTTATATTTTATTTAATAATAGCAATGCATATGTATTATGGAATAAACTTGAGTTTATTTAAATCATTTAAATCTAGAAATAAGGATTTTTATAATTAAGGATATACCCTAATGGATAGCCTATGGATTTGTTTAGGATATTAAAAGAAGTTAATTCTAAAATTAAGTCTACATATAAAGTTAGTATCAACTAATATTCTTGAGATTTGGCTACGATTAATATTCAAATATATATATATATATATATATATATATATATATATATATATATATATATATATATATATATATATATATATATATATATATATATATATATATATATATATATATATATATATATATAAAATTCAATGTTAGATATCATTTTTAAAATTTAAAGTTTAAATGTAGTGGATTTACTAGTAAACGACATCCACCAAAGTTAGGTTCCAATTAAGGCAGCCCATGTTAGAGAACATAAGAGAATGATGAAAATTATAACATTTATAGGTCTAAGATTTAGTGAGATGAGGAACCAATAACATGGTGGTGAAGATTATTGAGTGAGTAATACAAACGCTCCATGTCTTTCTGAAGGATGACTTAGTGTTAACAAAGTAGCGGGTTAAAGTATAAGGATGTGTTAATTAATTGAGGGTGTTCTTGATGTCAAAGAGAGTTAGTGGTGGTTTGATTAATGCCACGTGTTAAGTTTAAAGTTAAGTTAGTAAAGATTAACCCTAATAACAATATTAATATAAAAGAAATTTAAAAAAAAAAATGGTTGTGTTTGTCTTGGTTGCCTTGCCGAGTTCCAGGCATGAAAAATACAACCAAGTGCCACAAGAATTGAGGAACAAAGATGGGAGCTAAAGGATGTAGAGGTCACTCCTATGAAATTTTAGAGACCAAGTGTAGATGTCTCATCATACACTCTGCAGATAACATTGTCAAGTTCCAGTACTCTAGATTCCAAAGGAAAGAAGTTGAAGAAAAAGGTTAAATAGTCTCCCTAAGGAATCAAAGGTAAATAAGTTACCTTAGATGATGATATTTTCATACCTAACTAGGATAATTCTACTTTAAGAGAAGAGAAAATGATAATTTTGAGTGAATTAATTGTAAGAAAATCTATGAAAGCCAGGCTCAGAGGTGAGCATTAGAAGAAACAAGCTTTGTTTGAGATAAAAGAAATTCTTTTAGATTCCATTGTGATTCATGAGTTAGATGAACAAGCCCACATTCTCAATAAATTGGTACATATTGTAGATAAAATAAATGTGCCAGATATTGATGTTGAACAAAAGTTGATGGAGGGAGCTTAGAAGAAATATGATAATAAAGTTATGGAGAAAGTCTTAGATGAGATAGCTATAAAAATGGTTGATATATCTAACAAAGTTACTAGTTCTAGAAGAAGACAACATATAACATTAATTCTTTATTTATAAAATTTTTATATTTACCAGCACTTATCAAGAATGTAAGGGAACATATGGATAAGATCGATGCGGATATGTAGTAGAGTGCAAGTACCTTAACCAATCACTTTGAATTATTACATGAATAGGTAAATATACAAGTTGAGCTACTAACAATATAGGATTTGGTGATTACACTTTTTGGAGTCATGCAAAAACACATTAATATTGCTAAATATTTAATTTAGAGAAATAAAAAATTATCTATTAGAGATAATATGGTTCGTCTTGGAGCCACATTGGAGATTCAAAGTCACATTCTTGATGAATTGAAGAAGGATTGGGAGAACACAATGGATATGATTCTTAACTCCCACAAATCAATTTTGGAGAAATATGGAGTGATTTTTAGACTCCAACTATATGTCAGAACATCTATAACAAAAATAAGGGGGAATTAATTGAGATGCATGATCAAAGGTATGATGGTGTAAATGTTTGTATAGACATCTAGTCATGTTCATAGATTTTAAAATTTTGTATATATTAGTTTTGGAGTTATAAGAAGAAGGTTTCTCAATTATAGTCTAAGGGGGAGTACTTTTTCTATTGATATGTAATGTTTGATCATGAAAAATTAGTTTTTCCACTAATGTCAAAGGGGGAGATTGTTGATCCCTAAGTCATGTTGTCTATTAGTGTCAAACACTTAGTCATATATTTCGCAGAGTTGGTCAGTTATATCTTTGACTAAGACATCCTATATAGGTTGATCATTTGAACTAGACTTGTATATATTTCATGTATGAACCAAGCAGTAGTGACTGTCGAGAAAGTCTATGCTCATTGAGTACTCCAATACATGTTGATTCATCTAGAAGATAGTTCATGTTAAGCGTATAGATGTCAAGTCACATAGTATAAGTGGGGAAAGTGAATGCAAGTGATAGCATGCAAAATAGTACTGACTGAGCATGAGAATTTTCAAGTTTCCTTTAAAATAACTTTCATATAAATATTTGGAATGACACAAACACCAAGGTAAACTATTTTTTCTGATTTGGAGATATATGTTTTTGTTCAAAGAGCCAATTACAGAGGTGATCATGCATTATGTTATGCATAATTAATCCCTATGCAAGGTCGTCAACTAATTTTTAAAAATGGAAGGAGTAAGCGACAAAACTGAAGGATCAAAACCATTGATTTTAATCTAGAAACTTCTAAAAATGGTTATAAGAAGAGGATCCAAAATCTAATTCTATAATGCATCTAGGAGAGGTTATAAGTTTGGATACTAGAGGTGATGTCTGAAGGGAAGTTGAATATAATGATCGAACATAGCAATGAAGGGAGAAATACAAATATATAAAATTGGAGATCAAATCAAAAATTGTAAAGAGGAGATTTTTCATTAGTATTTGAAGTACAAACCAAAGGATCAAGTGATGATACATTCTACCAAGTATTTTAGGGTAAATCTTTTAACAGAGTGGTCCTGACAAAGATTTTTAAATCTCTTAATAGAGTGCTCATTTCATTGTATGTTTTAAATCCTTTAATAAAGATAGACTTTATAAGTCTTGCAAGCTCTTAATAGGGCATACCCCTTACAAGGTAGATTATTAGAAGTGATCAAAATTATAGCTCTGACATGACAAGTTTATTGCTGTAGTAGTCAAGATTTGTGGGTGTCATACCCACCCCAATTCTGCCTTCACCTTAGAGGATTTATGGGTAACCCAAATCTTTGTGTTATGTGTTGATTAGTTGCTTACATATTTCATTGATATGATTAGTTGTTAGATCTAATACATTATTGCAGTAATGTTTATGGGATTTAAAATATTGTTGAAATAAGGGTTTAAGATGAAAGATATAAGATTGAATAATTATTTGAAAGGGTAAAAATTTGAAATATCATTACTCACGCCCCTCTCAATATCTTACTTTCACATTAGACTTCCATCATGGACTTGATTTGAGCTGATTGGCAATTTTCCTCTTATCTAACTTGTGCCAATTTGGTGGTGGGTGAGGAGTTGCCTTCCCTACTCACCTTCCATATTGTTAAATGATCAATAAAGGCATTCAAATATTATATTCATTAAAAAAATGATGAAATTTCTGAAGAAATCATTTTTCAGTCTGAGTTTATTTAAGTTTTACTCAATTTTACTTGTTGCTATAATGATCATGGACTGGTCCATACAAAAATGATGCATATTTTGTTGCAGAGCTCAACAAACTAATGATAGGGATTGTCTTCCTTCTTTTCATTGTATTTTATAATACTTTCATTTTTTTCTATCTCAATTTCTCAACCTATCTATCAACATCCAAATTATCTTAAAGTTTTTATATGGACTTGTAGACAGAAATTTATTAATAGCCTAAATATTCATTGTTGTCAGATGCATTATTGGAAGTATTTTAATTATCTTATATTGTTTAAGCACTTACCAACGTCCATTTTTCAAATTTTGATTGGTTCTTAAGTGTTTTATTAATTAAAGTTTTTATTATTTTTCTCGACCATAGTCATTTTGTATTATTAATTTTGCAGTTAGTTATATTAGTAGTAAACATTTTAGATTTTTATTATTACAACATTAATAAACCAACCAAATCTCTTCTAAACAAATCTAGTTACTCTTTTCTATTTTTTTCATTTAATTTACCACTAGACCTTGTTTTGTTTAAAAAATAATATCTACTTTTAGTTCTCAAATTGGGTATGAATGTATCCTTTTAATTGTAACTCACTAACATTTATTTTGAAAATATATTTTTAGGAATCTTATATGGAGATCTCCTGAAGGAATCAAAACTTTTTATTCTCTTTAATCTTTATTTTTTTTGCAAAGAGCTCTATAAAAATGATAGATAATATTTTTTTCATTTTTATTATGTGAACTTTAAACTATCATAAGTTAAAAAAATAAATTATATAGTGAGGTTTTCTCTATGACGAGGTTTCTTATTGCCTAATTATGGTTTTTTCTCAAAATTGATATTCTTAGAGTATTTTTTTGATAATATTGAAATCTTTTTTTCCCTCACTTTATACTATGTAGTATTTCCCATATTAGTTTAATTTATCTATTTTTAGTACATTCCTTTCAATATTTAAAATATTGTTTTATTGATTACATTTGTGATTTACAATAATTATTTTCATTTGAAGTGTATTTAATTTCATAAATACATTTTTTTAATTTAATTTAATTTTTTTAATTGGCAAACAACCAAAGTCTTAGATTATATTAATTTAATAAATTTTTTCTAAATTTGGTATCAAAAAAATTTGAATTTTTTTAAAATTATATGACATTCTAACCAATTTTTTTTTAGTTTTTTCATGTTTTGTTCTTTTAACTATATTTGTTTTTCAAGGAAAGGAGTATTTTTTAATTGTTTTTATGATAATGATGATAAGTTTTTCCTATTATTTTACATTTTCGGAGGAAGAAATTCCTCCAAAATCATAAAAGATAATTTTTTAGCCCAAAAATTTTTGATAGAAATTCCTTATATAGTTTCTATCAAAACTAATTTGTAACCTAGTTTCGATCGAAACTAGGTAAACTAAAAAAAGGGTCCTAAATAGTTTCGATAGAAACTAAATAGTTTTGATCGAAACTATTTAGGACAAAAAAACCAGCCTAAATAGTTTCGATAGAAACTATTTAGTTTCTATCAAAACTAAATATTAATAGTTTCTATCGAAGCTATCTAAAAACTTTCGATAGAAAGTTAGTTTCTATCGAAACTAGTAAACTAGATGTCTTTTGCAAATTCTATAATAGTTTTAGTTATTTTCATGGCTTCCAAGCTCAATTACCAGGCCTAGATGGAGCATTGAAATCATCTCATTTTTCATGATAGAAGTACTCTGAATGAGCTTTCTAATGACTATGAATTTGCTACATTTTGAATTTTTTAGGCATACGTTTTTGCACATGAATTGAATAGAGGTTTGTTATAAAAATAAATCTCTATATTGAATGCTCATGGAAAAATAGTAACAAAGAGAAAAAAAATAAATTAAAAATAACTACAGTCTTCGTATTCAAGTCCTCTATCAATCAAAAAAAGAAAATTTGAAATCAGGTAAATATATAATAAGTTACACATGTCAAAAGCCATGTATGTCCAGATTCATGTTAGGTCAAATTTAAACGCTAATAAAATATGAAATGCTAAGGATAAAAACATCAAATCACCTCTATGGTTTTGGTATGGATGTTAACAAACTAAATTTGAAAGAATCACATTTATATCTATTGTAGAAAAAAAGTTATGTGTGTCAGAAACAATGTCACTTTTTAAAAATTAGGTTTTTGATAACATACTAGTTCTCATGGGAGAAAAAATAATTCAATCAAATCAAGTCAATTTTTTTTTTTAAATATATATTTAGATTCTGCACAAAAAATCCTAAAAGACTCTAGTTTACTTCATCTTCAAATTCCTAACCGTTAAATGGCAATTTGCATCGTAAAGTGGAAGTTTTCTTGAAAATTCATACTTCAGTGTCAGTTTAGGCAAAAAAGTGTAACCCACTATTGTGGGTTCACAAATAATACTTCTCAAGCTATGCTTTCTTTCAATGCTTGGATCAACCTTATGCCTATTAGTTCTTGTGATCAAATTATGTTCACAAACCCTCTATAAAAATTTATTTGAGCATTTGTAACAACCTTTTTATCGTGAATCTTGTCTAGATTCTTTCAATCATTTGAGTTATGTGATTATATATTCTCTTTAGGGTATATTTCTTTGAGTATATATGGCTGCGCACATATATGCCTCAATAAATATACAAGTGTTTGTGATTGTAGTGACTAGTAAATTGTGGGTACTATAATGTGTAAATTAACTATGTTTAATGCTTAAACTCCTTCAATGTAATATCCATATTCACCCTCAATGGTGTTTTCACTTGATATTCATAACTTTACATTTCTCATTGCTCTTCCAATTATGACTACATTAACCTCATTTTTTTGGGATAATGAGTTATCTTACACAATTTCCTTTAATTTTACTATTTTTTTTTACTTGTACAAGTTGAAATTTTATGGTTTTATAGCATCTTTTTATGCTCATGTTGTCTTATTAATATTTTACAATTGATTTATATCAAATTTATTGAATTTTTCAAGGTTAACTATTAAGGACCCCTCAATATAAGTGACACATAGTTGCCTTATCCGGCCCATAGAGTATGCTTATATCCTATCATGGTGTGCACTTAACTTCTATGGACTTTCCCTTTACTGGGTTCTATTTGTTCTACTTTGAAAGGATGATATTTATATGGAGTTTCCCTCGATTTAGTTTTATTTGTTCTACTTTGAAAGGATGATATTTATATGGAGTTTCAATCCATTTAGTTTTATTTGTTCTACTTTGAAAGGATGATATTTATATGTATTTTCCCTCCATTTGGTTCTATTTGGTCTTCTTTGAAAGGATGATATTTAGATGGATTTCCCCTTCATTTGGTTCTATTTGTTCCACTTTGAAAGGATTATATTTATATGGAGTTTCCCTCCATTTAGTTCTACTTATTCCACTTTAAAAGATGATTTTTATATAAAAATTTTCCTCCATTTTGATCTACTTTGAAAGGATGATATTTAAATGGAGTCTCGCTCCATTTGTTCCTCATGAAGAGGATTTTTTAAAATATATTTTCCCTCTATTTTTAGTTGAGTTGACCCATCTTGAAGGTAATATATTGTTACTACTTCTGGCAAACATGTTGACAAATCAGGATCTTATTGATTTGGTCCTTGAGTCACAAGTTTATTGATTCATTTTTTTCTTTCATCATATTTATTTAATAAATATACTAACATGATATTGTTTTTCATACTTAAATGCTTACATTGTGGGTCATGCAATTTGTAAATTAGCAACCCATTAACTTGCAATGAGATGACTCATTAGTAGACTGTCTATATCCACAAGATTGATGCAATGTTAATGTTGGTGGTATTAGTTGGCCTTTTCTATGGTCATTTATGTCTTAGTATATTAACTTTATGAGAGCATTGATAAATACTTTCATATCTAAATATTTTATATATTTTGAGCATATAATTTATCTTGACATCAAGTTAGCTCCATCACTTTGTTGTGACCAGTTACATTTATATTTATCACTATATGGCAACATATTCTATGAAATTTTATTATAACATTCAAAAGGATTTCTAGTTTTAATATAAGATGAAGTTCTCCTTGTGGATAGTTGTCTTGTTTTATCTTATTTCTATTGTTCACGTCATCCATCAAGGCACATACAAGACATGATTATTTGTTGTACGTATTCTATTCACCATAAATTTACTTGAATATATAACACATTCAAAGGACCTCTCTCTCTCTCTCTCTCTCTCTCTCTCAAGGAAATTTCCTCATTCATATAATTCATATGGGGATTTCTTTTTCCCCTTCAAAAATCCTTTGTCTCCTCTTGTGTTTCTCTTTGGCCTAGACTTTATGGCAAATATTCTCATAACAAGCTCACTTGGATCATTTCATTTCATTTTATTTTTATAATATTCTTTGAACTTCCAATCACCAACAAAATATTTATACTTTTCTAGTGTCTTATCAACAAGAGATAATGTAGGAGACCTATTTATTGTTAGAATTGCTTTCGGATAACTAAGAGGGGGGGGGGGGTGCAGGAGGGTGTGGTGAATCAGTTATTCAAGGTCAAGATGTCCTATTCAAACTTTTTCACTATGTATAGTTGATCCATTCAACCATTCATTCATCCAAGTTTTAACTTATCCAATCAGCAAGTTATTGTAAATCAACATGCAAGTATAACACAAAAGAAATCAACACATGACAGTGATTTACGTAGAAACCCAATTTGGGAAAAACCACCAGTAACATGCTACTCAATTCTCATTCTTCCCTGTGAAAGGCCTACCTTGTTAAAGGCTTACAACACATTGTTAAATGTGACCTTGTTAGAGGGTTTAACCACCCTATTAGAAGTGGGCCTGGTTAAAGGACTTTAGAACATTCACTTGGAATGCCACCTTGTTAAAGGTTTTACAAATGGCTATTAGGCCAACCTAAATCCATAGGATTTTCAGATCTAATACAATTGCAAGAGAGTATTAGAAAGTCTTGACCTGATTTCAACATACAACTTATCTTGTAGATCTCAGATCACTTCTCAACTCATACCCTTGCCTGGCCTTCAATCTCTGCAACTCTGGACAACTTGCCCTCCTTTCAAGCTTTGTCACATTGAGTCTCCATACTCAATGTACCAGTGCAATCATCTCTCCATGACCACTCATAGAAACAGAGCCTCTGTGTTCTCCCTTCTCCTAGTTGTCTCCTCCTTGATACCCTTCTAACCACTTTGCAGATTTGGCACTTCAACAGAAATAGTATCTATAGCTCTTTGCTTCTTGGTCTATGAATTCTTAAATAGAAGCCTTGCAGTACCTTTTCCCACTTGATTCTTTCATTTTTCAATTTCAATTTGCATGGATTAGGTAGGATTCATTGCATCTAACTCATATTCTATTTTCCTCTAGAAACTTCATGAATAATCCTTTAGAATTCACCCAAAAATGGTTTACACTGTATTATGTTCCTCCAACTCATCATCCTTATCTTCCAAATCATTTACAAAATTCAATGTAACCACTATGTCAACTTAGATTTGGCAAATCTTCATCTTTTGAAGTAATGCAGTCACTCGACACTATTGAAATACTAGTGCTCAGCACATACTATGTTACTCAGCATCAACTATATTTTTCCTTATGCTCAGCATGAGAAGATCACTCAGAACCAACTAAAAATTTTCTGATGCTCATCACCTAGTCTTCACTCGACACATGAAGTTCACACAACACACACTAGGAATTTATGTTACTTGAGTTCTACTAAGAATTTTCTTGGCTTCAACTAACTTTTCTCGGCACCCACTAAAGATCTTAGTTTAAGCTTTGCAACCAACCTTGTTACAACTTCTTCCTCCAATGTTTCTAAGTGTGACCACCCTCTATATCCTTGAGTATGTCATCAATACATTACTTAACCATTGTCTTAACTAATCCTTGCACTTCATTACAACATCATAAATCAACCTTTCCCTTAGGTGCTCTTGTTACTTCTTGTTGATCAAATCCTTTTCATCAATCAACTAAGTGATAGTACTTGGATCTTATAAGAAAATATCATCCCTACAAATAGTAGATTTGACATCAATGAAAAAACAATGATTGAAAACATTCTTTTACAACAATCTCCCTCTTTGATCTTCAACAACAATGGGCTTTTCAATCAGATTTCCAACATTTATTAGGTAGAAAGCAATGGCTACAACTTTAACCTAGAATTTTTTTTTCTAGTCTAGCTCTATTCATCATACTCCTAACCTTCTCTATCAAGGCCTTGTTCATTCTTTTTGTAACTCCATTTTTTTGTGAAGAATACAAAGTTGTCTTTTGTCTTTTAATACCACAATCTTTACAAAATGCATCAAAATAATTGGAGAAAAATTCACCACCACTATCATTTATCAAACATTTTATCTTCTTTCCAGTCTGCAACTCAACTATTTCTTTAAATTCTTTTAAATAAATTAGAACTTTTGGTTTATTCCTAAAAAAGTAAATCCATGTTATTCAACTTAAATCATGTTCTTCAACTACATAGTAAAATGATCTACAAATAAATAGAACATCAACTAGACCGAATAGATATAAATGGATAAGATCTAAAATACACAAGGACTTATGAGAACTTGAGTAAAAATGAATGTGGTTTTGTTTACCATAGATATAATGCTAAAAAATTCAAACTCAAGATTATAGTCATTCAACCCATCAATAAGGTTTTTTATTTTTTTGAGGTCTGTAGACCCTTCTCACCTATGTCGTCGATTCTTTAGTGCCATAACATGGTTTTCTCCATAGTAAAATATTTTTTGGTAGATACGACAACCTTGGGTACCCAAAAACCATGACTATTTGTTGAAGGATAAACCCTTTCCTTTTCCAACAAAATAGTCTTTGTCAAAATCTTAGTAGAAGTGATATTGTATTCAATCGTGCAAGCATCAAGTTAGTACAATATACCCAACCTGCTTCCTCTTTCTATCACAATAACACTTCTCACCATTTTCACACTTTCTTCATAAAGTTGTACATGCACATCCGCGTCTATTAGTTTTCTAAAAGATAATAAATTTCATGCTAGTCCTAGGATATGCAAAACACCATCAAATATTCATATTCTAAAGTTAAAAATTTCACATGAATACCTCTATGACCAACAATATCAAGAATTGAGTTATCACCCAAATATAGCTTACCACCATAAAAAAATTTCATACTTACTAAACTAGTTTCTATTGGAATTCATGTAGAACGATGCACTTAAGTCCATTAACCTTGCATTGCCACCTACACGAGTGCCCAAGGCTGCAATAAAAGCATCTCTATCTTCCTTCTTATGCTCTGAGTCATAATTCTTCTTATTCTTCTTCTTCTTTCTCTTCTCAAAGTTGACTAGGTTTTCCATAGTTATAACAAATTACCTTGGACTTACTAGGGGAATTTTATCTCCCCTTCCTCTTGGACTAAGAATGACCATGTTTCTTTAAGTTCTTGCCTCTTTTTTTGGTCTTCCTAAAAAACTCAAAGCCTCTTTGGCATTCAAAGAGACCTTACTTCTCATCTTCTCAAAAAGTAAAGAACCAAAAACATCCTCTATCTTCAAGACAACTGAAGTGTTCCCCATGGCCATGGCAAGGTTGTCCCATGAGTCTAGTAATGAACTTATAAATATTTGGCACCTTTCTTCTTCATTCATTTGCACCCCAAATAAGGTCAGTTGAGTCATCGAAATATTAAATCTTTCCACATGATAAAAAATTTATCCACCTTCTTCCATGCTCAAGGAATACAATCTCTTAATCAAGGAAATCTTGTTCACAATGATTTATCTTGGTAAATATCACTTATGTTTCTCCAAATATTCTTTGTAGTATATTCTTCATGGATATTTATCATAATTGAGTTTGGAAGAAATAAACTAATGAGACATTTAACTTTTCTCCCTATCACATCAATAGATCTTCCATCTTCAACTTCCACATCTCAAAGTTTATGCCAAAAAATATCTCTACATCAATATTCCTTGACATGCTTGCCATATTTTCAATCTTGCAATATGGAAATTAAAACCTCCACACAAGCTCCCACTCGAAATTTTATTAGCTAAAAGAACCTGATACCCAACAAATAGAACCAAAACTAGATAGGCTTTGATACCACTTGTAAGGAAGAAAGCTTATTCATAAATGGTTCCTATGCTACTTTTGAGAGGATGATCATACAAATTTTAACTTACGTATCAGAAAGAACTCAATAAATTCATAAAAGAACAATGAAAAAATAACAATTCCCACATAACATAGTGATTACAATGGGGAAAACCTTCTAGGAGAGAAACCCAAACCTCCAAAACCCTTGTAATATATTAACAAATCAAGAAAATCACAATACACTTGCAATGCAAGTTCTTATAGGAGCATCACCACAACTCGAACTCTAAGAGAGCCCTTATAGCACCCAGCCTTGTAAAAAAAATGCAATAATACCAACTCCTCCCTAAGCCCTCCTTATATAGTGATTTACAACCTAGAAAATTATTTTGGTTTTCTAATACCATGGGCTAAACAACTATGGGAAGTGTTGCCCATTCTTGACATTTACCTTTCCAAGATGGGAAAATAGCCAGGTTAAAATTTTATTGCCGTCCAAAACTTTTTTCCCTACTTTAGACCCTCATAAAAGTCATAAAATGAGTCATCTATGCTCTAAAAATGACCCTCTTATAATATACTATGGACAAGGAACTTTTTAAACAACTCATACACCTTTTTCCAATGCATAAACATGTGGAAAACTACCCAAAAATAATTTTATAGTTATCTTGAAAAAAGATTATTAGGTTGACATATATGATTTTGGTAAAGGAGGAAGGGAGAGGGCCTTGAAATCGAAGTCACAAATACGTAAATGCACAACCAAGGGCCATTGCAATTGAGAAGCTAGCTAGAAAGACCATAACCAACATAAGACCACTACACAAAATTATTTAAAAAAAAACCAAGAATACAATAGCTACCGATACCAATCACAAGAGCATCAATTAAATTGATTGAAGATTGCATCAAACAAAAACTAAAATAATAACAAGGAACCATAAATATCTATGTAAAATTAAGGAATTGATTAACTGTTTGCCAAAATTATTGTTGTAATAACATAATGTCTTAAAATTTGTAAGTTCTTAGCAACCAAAAACTTAGAGGTATTAAGGTAGTGTAATTTATAAAAAATATGAGGCATATTAGACTTAATAGAAATAAAATTCTTAATACTTTTGTGAGAGGTTATATGAAAGTTATTCAAATCCTTGATCAGTTGGGATAGCTCCCCTTTCCAATTTGTAATGTTTGTAGCCTCATGAAGATTTTCCTTCCTTGTTTTAGTCAAGTCTACCTCTTTAGTCTTGTGCATCCTGTTCCTACCCTTGACCACCCCCGAAACCCTTCTTTCTATAATCTCCCTCTGAAAATGATAGTTACTTTCATCAAACACACCTATTGCAAGGTTTGTTATTGTGTCTTTGTACAGTTTTTTCAGGGAATCCAATCTAGCATGAATAAAAGGCAATCTACTATTTAGGTTCTCTTCTATCTCTTTAACCCTTAAAACAATGGCCCTCTTTTCCATGTTTATTTCCTTTTCCTTTTCAGTGTAGCTTTATCATCCTCATTTTCTCCTTGGCCATTATAGGGTCATTAAGATCATTATGAATTTTAGCTTCTCCTCCTAGGGAAACCTCAATATTGGCCTCCTATTCCACCATATTGTTACAGTCATAGTTGACATTTTCTTCCTCTACAAAGTCTACATCTTTTGTGTCCTCATTTTTAGTTTCATCCTCTACTTCTCTCTTAGCTTGAAGGAATTTAAAATCCACCATGCCCACAAGAATATTCCTCTTATCCTTTTTCTTCTTATTTTGATTTTGTTTCTTCTTAGGTCTTTTAGACCTCCTTTAAGTAGAGGTAGACTCATTTTGGCTACATTTACCCATCTTACTCCTATCCTTACTCTCGTCATCCTCACACTCATGGTTGTCCACATCTATGATGTCTTTGTCCATTTCTCTTTTTAGGGGTAAGGCTTTGCTTCTTTGGGGATAATTTTTCCTCTTTGATGGAGTTTGAAGTAGTAAGGTTTCCTTAAGGGATATTTTAGGCTAGGAGGAGATAGGAGATGTGTTATCATGAATGTTAATGATATTCCTTTGTGGGAGTATCCTAAGCATTGGAGAGGATTGACATGCACTCATGACTGTGTTTATTATTGATGTCAACATAGTATTAAATCTGTGAAGACTAACATAGTAGAAGACATAGATATTTGTTGTACACAAAAACGTTTTGATTGTCTAATGATGCATGGTAATGGATATGTTTAATACTATGTCCTGATGACATGGTTCAATGTGCAACAAGAAAGTTGAAGATGTACAAAAGTTATACTTGATTTATAGAGAGTAATAGAGAGATAGAGTGCTTGAGAAGCCATGATGTTTGCATTATATCTTATAATAGAGATATAATATGGTGACGTGGAGTTAGCCAATTACATAAGACATTTTGATGACAACATTAACAAATGTGTAAGCCCTAGTGTCGTACACATGAGAAGCTGTATAGATTGTGAGCTGATAATGCTATTGTAATTGGGAATTAATCAATTATCTTATTATAATTAATTGGGAAAGCTTCAATTCCAACTCAAGGAATTATTTTTAAGATACAATATAAAGGAAAGATGTTTTTCTTATTTGTAAGGTATGATCAATGTGAAATAATGAAGAATGAAGTGTGAAAAGGAGTACAATGTTTAGTGAATGTGGGTAAGCTATCCAAGGGATTATTGGATGCAAGAGTTGTGATTTGGTTACAAGATCAGAAGGAGAAGAAGTTTGATTAATAGGATAGAGAAAGAGAAAGGAGTAGTACAATTCATTTCTATTATTGTGCATGGAATAATAAAGAGACCATTTGGACAGTGGGTCCAACTATCTTCTACAACTACTAATAGGGTTGACACAACTCCTAATAGGGTTGGAATCTCCTAACAAGGATTCAAAGTCTTGTTAAAGGGAATGATATGTATTGGATGTTATTATAGACTCCTAAAAAGGTCCATCCTCTAACAAGAAACATTTATATTATTACATCATCTTGCAGGTACCATCTCCACTAAATTTTTCCCTCTGATCAAGGGTTTCCCTAGTTAACATATATGGATTTAATTGTGCTAAGTATTTTTTTGTAGTTTCTCATTATATTGCTCATATGGTTAAATTTTATTAAGGTTGATAATTGTGATATTAGTTGGATAACTAATTCACCCCCCACCCCCCCTTCTTAGTTATATTAGTGGACTATATATTCTAACAAGATGGACTTTAGGAGATTTTTCTGGGACCTAGTGTTAGGAATCTCTTTGGTAGGGCCTATGAAAGGGGAAGGATTTATTTATTCAATTTTAACACATGAGAATGTCCCAATTAGGTCTTCCCCTTTCCCATGGATAAGGCTTCAACTAAATTCTAGACGATGATAAAAAACATGGTGATATAAAACAAAGATTTACCCTTGATCAAGAGGTGAGTTGTCCCCATTTTATATGCTAACCTTCAAAGAAGACACCAAAAAGAAAGGGACATTTATTTTTTCCCCATGATATAGGGGATTCAATAGGGGAAAGTGGTAAGCATGGGAAGTGTTGAATCTCCCTTCACAAGTAAAATATTCCATAACCCATATGAATATTATAGCGAAAGAAGGAGGCAGAGGAAGTTTGTTATATCCATTTATAGCATTCACTCTTTCCAGCTTCTCATCACTTTTGAAGAATTTTTTCTCATAGTTTTTGTACTTTCCCTTGTATTTTCTTTCCAACTGGTGACCTTCACACTTCAAAATAGTACCTTCCATTATGAGCTCAGATGTCACCACAAACTCCATACTACATATAGTAACAATATCTTTATGTGAAAAGTAGGAAAGCCTAGGGGTAAGTGCAAGAAGTTGGGTCTCACTTTTAGCCAAAAAGTGGAAGTTTTTTCCTATTTTTGAAATTTCTTGTCAGTTGATGTCAAAATTTGAGGCATTTAGAGATTGAATATAAAAAATCTTCAGAATTAAAAAATTTAGTGTTTAGAATCTAGTTTTTGAATATGTAATTTATTTGTATACCCATATGATATATATATTTTTGGTATGGATATTTAAAAACCACTCTTTCAAAATGTTTGTTTCAGGACCATACCACACTCATGTACGAACACAATAATTTGACACAAATAAATGAGTTTTTGTAAATCCTTTTAAAGGGAGTTACCTAATACACCTAAGATTGATGAAAAATTTTTTCCTTAATTTTTTTTTTAATAATCTTTTTTTATTAATTATCAATTGTCTATAAAGGTAAATTTTAAAACCTCTCATGTACGGACACCATAATTTGATCAAAATTTCATTTTAAATTTTTTTTTTTTTTAACCTCAAAAGAATTGTATTTAGATTGATGACATATAGATTAATTTAAGAAAAATTATAAATTAAAAAAGTTATTAAAGTTTTAGTGAACTTCACTATTCTACATTTAGGGACCACCTTTCATAAAAAAAAAGAAGAAGCAAAAATAGTAAATAAAATCATAGCACTATAAAATTTATATCTCTGAAATTAGGACAGTGAGATCTCTAATGGGTTTTTGTTTCATAAAAAAATTTGATTGGGAAGACCCTTTAAAAATTATTGCAAGACATGAATTTTTCAATTCAATGCCTTAGCCAAATCTTGAGTGGTCAAGGCATAGGCTTGGTCTCACCAAGCCTCTCCCGAACCAAAATTTGAGATAGGAGAAAAAAATCCTATCCAGTGTTGTAAGAAACGGGTACCCATTATTTGAAATTCAAAAAATAGGTACCCATTTTGAAAAAGTCAAATCAGCATGTAAAATCCCCCCAAAAAATAAAATTTTAAATTTTTAGAAATGGGTACCCATTTTTTGAAAATAAAAAAGGGTACTTGATTTTTAAAAATTGGTTGCCCATATTTTAAATTTCGGATCGGGCACCTGAATCAAAAATGGGTACACATTTTTTTAAAATGGGTACACATTTTTTTAAAATGGGTACCTGTTTCTAGAAGAGGATGATCTCAATATGCGGAATTGCGATGCAACTTTGTGCTCTTACCCCTAGATGAAAGCTCTATGTAAAAACCCCTCATAGTTTCAATGTAGGTGGTTAGTTGTGCATCTTTTTCTTCTATATATACCTGTTATCATTTGCCTCAACTTTCTTTAATGACCCGCCCATGATCTTCCCTTTTCCTAAATCCTCAAGAACTTCATAAATAGCCTTACTGTCTTCCTCAGAGTCCACATTTTGATAATCCTGACATTTATGTATTTCTTCCATAGCCAAATTCATTTTACTTAGGATAGAAAACCAAGAAGCTTTGAGAATAGCGAGGGCTTTAGATTCATTTAGCCTTAATAAATCATGATTGTAATTATTTCTTGATAAAGGTTTTCTTGAGAAATGTACATCCTTATAAATGTTAAATATTTTGTGATCTGCACTGACACCCTTGGCATAATTCCTAAGCAAAG
Source organism: Cupressus sempervirens (assembly GCA_028749045.1). Taxonomy (NCBI): domain Eukaryota; kingdom Viridiplantae; phylum Streptophyta; class Pinopsida; order Cupressales; family Cupressaceae; genus Cupressus; species Cupressus sempervirens. Next base: position 222,229,423 of record CM053783.1, read on the forward strand.
AAAATTTGGCCAATTTGCTTACATTTTTGTATTTCTCCTCATCCTTACATTTATATAATGTTTTCCATATCTTTTCATTAATATAAATGAGGGGGAACATTTTAATGAGGAGATCATTAATGTAATTCTACAAGGTATACTTTGTTGCCACACATTTTATTGTAGTTCTTCTAAATTTGGAAATCCTCATTTTGTTTATATTTTCTCTACCTACCTTTAACTTAATTTTCACATAATTTATTTGAAAATCCCCTTTAGTGTTTTATTTATGATAGATATCTTTACCATGGTCCAAGAAAATAATAATGTTATTTATATATTCAAGACCCCTTTTGAAAAAAAATCTTTAAATCTTCTTCTCTTAGATATATAATAACTTTATCATTTATTAATATAAAATTAAGTTGATCTCAGAAGTTAACCTCTGTAATCATCTTACCAACCTAGAAATCCAAACCCCAATTGGCCAAGAAATTTGTCAATACATTCCCTTCTCTTAAAGTATGTCTAATCCTAACTTCCTTGAACAAAGAAATGCCTCATTTACAATCCTCTATGAGGTTGAGAATCTCCAAGGACTCTTAGCAATAACTACAAGGATATCAACAATAAGTTTCAAGTCTGCCTCTTGAATAATTTTATTTCCCCTATTTATTGAAGAGTTTTTATTGCCCACCACATTTCCAAACCTTTAGTAATGTTATTAGAATTAATTCCTATATCTTTAGCAACACTAGGAATTAGGTCTCCCATACTATTTCTGACCAGACCTACTATTCTAGACTTCCTGGATTACATTTAGAGAAGCCATGTACATTAAATTTCAATAAATTTGGGTTAGAAGGAACCCATTTAGTTTTCTTCCTTCCTTATATATTTAACAAGTTCAATTTGGTGAGGTTCTAATTAGTGTGCCAAGTTTTTTTGATTCAATTTTCTATAGAGAGAGGGAAAGGTAGAACATTTAGGAATGGTAGCACCATTGAAATTATCCTTAATAGATATCTTGATAATATGAAACAACTCAGTAGCAATTTTTCTCTCCTCCCTAAGAGTTCTATTATTTATATCTTTTTGCAAGTTACATGCAACAATAGGGATTGTTTATTGCTAGAGATTATATAGCACTAGATGAGAAATGAGAGAGTAATTCCAAGTGATAAAAAAGTCTATGACTATTTTAGGCATTACCTAGAGGGTTTAGAGAGTATGAAACACTAGAATCCATAGGTCATTAGAGAAGGATCAAGTGAAGAACAAGTGTTAAAATTTTGGTGTGAATCACTGCCTACCAAAAAATATTTAATTTTAGGGAGAAGCTTAGGAGTCCAGATGAGATCCCACCTTGGGTCCTTATTATCAAGAAGGATTTGTAAAAGATAAGCCATTTTAACCAAGAATGAATCAATGTTGGCATATCTCCAAATCCACCTATCTTCACAGTTGGCATTAAAAAGCTGGGGACTTGGGAGAAGATAAGTCAATTCATCCACTTCCCTTTTACTTAGATTAATTATTCTCCTCATATCCCTATGGTATTCCCACACATTTATAAGATCGACCCATCTAGCTCTTCCTTCTTCCTAAACCAGATAGTCTTTGACTTTGTCTCCTAAAGCTCTTTTTAACCATTCTTATGTTGGGTTGTTAAGGAAGACATCCTTAAGTTGTCTATCATCTTTCAATAGTTTATACTAGAAAAAGGATTCAATTCCATTGCTTATAATTATCCTACTTCCCTTTCTTAGGATGTTTTTGGTTTTTTTAATAGCTTTCCAAAGGAATGAGTAGCTGATAACATTACTCATTTCTAGCATAGTTTCACTAAGAGAGTGTGGCAAGTACTTATCTTTTAGGAGGATAGTCCACTTCTTTCTTCATTAATGAATTTCTAGCTTATTTTAGAAATAAGGGCTTTATTCATCTCTTTGAATTTTCATACCCATAGAGCACCATGAACTAGGGGCTTGCAAATGTAATCCCATTTGAGAAGGGATATTTTTATTTTATCTTCATTGGCAGCCTGCAAGATTTTTTTTTTTCTTTTTCAAGTTTTCATCAATTTTATTATGCATGACTACCATTGACAAAAAGTAAACTGAGATACTCTAGAGACAAGCATTAATAATTTTTAATTTTACCCCTTGACTTATGATTTTTCCTTTCAATCCTACAAGTGTTTTTTGGAATCTCTCCACTATTTTGTTCCAAAAGGATAAAGGAGACTGCTTAGGGGTAAAAGGGAGACCAAGGTTGATATCTAGGAAAAATGAAATATCATAGTTAAGGATGTTGGAGATTTAAGCTTGGATGGAATAGATTGTGTTAAAGAAGAAAAACTTGATATATTGGAGGTTAATTTTTTGTCCTAAAATAGTAGCATAATCATTTAGAAAAATCTTCCACCTTTCAGTCTCCCTCTTCTGAGCTTCATGAAATAGGACCATGTCATCCCCAAATTGTTACTACGTTGAGGAGGGTAAAGAAGGAGAAGCTTGGATCCCTTTCAAGGCATGTTTTTTTTTTTTTTAAAAATTGATATATGCCTACTAAGGACCTTGGCCACCAAAATAAAAAGATATGGAGATATAGGGTCTCCTTTCCATAGGCCTATTCTTGCAGAGAAGAAACTAGTGACAACATTATACATGACCAATAGTGTTAACACCATTTGTTATCATATTGAAGAACTTCCATTTGAATCTAAATATTTTTAGAACTTCTGTTGGAAAGGTCCAACTGACTGTATCATAGGCGTTTGAAATATCCACCTTGATGACCATTGGAGGTAGCACTTTAGATTCCATAGTATGAATTGATTCATGTGTAGTGATCACCACATCCATAATGTTTCTTCTTGCTACAAAATCATTTTGTTCCTTAGAAACCTATTTTTAAAAAATAGGTTTGAGTATATTCACCATAACTTTAGAGAAAATATTATAAGTAAGATTACTGAGCCTTATAGGCCTAAAATCCAAAAGAGAGGATGGGTTATCAATTTGAGGGATAAGAGAAATGTAGGTATTATTAATGTTCTTGGCATGTTGACCATTTCTAAAGAAGTGACACAAAGCCTTAAAGACAACCTTTGCCATAATAAACCATTATTCTTGGAAGAAGGCATGAAGGAACCCATCCAAACCAGGATATTTAAAGGCCTAAAAAGAGAAGGAGACCAATTTAAGTTCCTCTATAATAATTTTTCTCATAAGATTTTGGTTATTGGCCTCAAAAATTAGCTCTGGGATATAACTTGGGCCCATTTTATATTCCTACAAATAATACTAGTTGGATTTTAGAAATTTATCAAATTTTAGATCAACCCCCAAAGTTGACCCACTTGTCAATCAGAGAATGATGGGCTAGGAAAATCATTAGTAGGATTAAGAGTCTTCAAGTTTTCCTTAGCATTGTGCATAGGGCCCAAAAACAAAAACTTGACATGTTTTCTTTTATCCCTTCATATCTCATTCTTATGTTCCTTCCAAAGGCACCATCTACCATAAAGAAGGGATGATCACCAGAGCTTAGATACAAAAGGATGAGAGGAAGGTAACTTTCATGAGTTGACCACTTCCTTAGGATCATTGTTCCAACACTCTTACAAATTGAATAGAAAAATAGAGTGTTCCCTGACTTCCCAAGAAAATGGGCAAGACAAAAGATTATGATCAATTGTTTTTGCTTCATTTTCACACAAAACACAACAATTGACAAGTTGAATACCTCTCTTTTGAAGATTATCCAAAGTGAGAATTTTTTATGAAAAATAGTCTAGTTGAAAAACTTGACTTTATGGATAGCCTTATTATTCTATATTTTGTTCCAATCAAACATATTGGGCCAAGTTGTAGAAAACATGTCTTAACCTCTTTTAATAATGTAGTCCCTAGACTTATATATTTTTCAAATCATAGTATCTTGATGATCCAACCTATAAATCTTAGGTGTTAAGATGTTGATGAGTTTAGAGGAAACAAGATTTAATCTAACCTCAAACTAATTGATGTCAATATTCCACCTTATCCCAATATCCACTCTCTCCAAGTTGTTCCAAACCTCAAAACCTAACCTCATTATCAGAATGGTCTTAAGAGCTAGGAACATAGGATGAAAATCCAAGGAAGGTATATTTGCCCAAGTGTCCTCCTAGAAATCAACAATAGCCCCATCTCCAATAAGCCAGTAAGCAACTCGTTAATTATATTAGTTAAGTTATTATCAAATACTTTTTTACAAATCCTTCAGTACTTTTGGCAATATTATTGTAACAAAAATTTCTTGACCAGTTATTATTGTCTATATTTATTTGCTATTATTCATAAGATAGTTCTTGTTCAAAGTGGAATATAAATGAATAGTTAAACTAAGAATAAAATAATTGACATTCTTCATTTATATTATATGAAATGCATTCAAATAATGTTTTATTGCTTTGCAACTTCAACAAAAAAGTTCTTTGTATCTAGTTGTTTGGCACTAGATTTTGTTACTTCTAACATTGTATAGTGTCTGATGTTTGTACCACGGATCAACATCCTCTTACTACTTTTTATATTAAAAAACTTCAACAAAAAATAATGAATGATTACAATTAGAATTCCAAAAATTTAAGAAAAGTCTTCAAAAAAAGAAATTTAAATAAATAAATAAATATATGTATGTATGTATAATTTAGAAAACAACATATTGCAACATCTCTTGATATAGAATATTGATCCAAAGATAATATTTATTATAAAACAAAGCCAAAACTATTAAAAGTGAGCCATAAAATGACTACTTTGTACTTAAGTTTCTAACTCTTGATGGAATATTTTTTTTAAAGGATTTGATAGAGCTATATTCCACATCAAGGCAAAACATTTAGGGAGAGATTAAAAATAATTTTTTTTATCCCCAATTAGTAAAATACGGTAAATTATAATGAAAATCTCAATATGACATGTGAATTAATGTTGATTTCAATGATAAATAATAGAAAACAACACAATATCAAAAAATAAAAAATAAAAAAATAAATAGAAAATTTTGACAAATCTAATAAAAAAATTGAAAATGTTGACTTTCGAATACATTTTGTGGGTAAACTAACTCGTGCCTATTAAAAGAAGCCATAAAGCTCTTTAAACAAACCAATCCCACATGAAAGCTTATTAAACAAATGCTAATCACTCCGTAGTTAGCAAGCCAAGCTTTTTGTAAGACTCGATGCAATCGTCATAAATTTCCTCAATCCCGTGCGTGAAAGTGAAGCCTAAATCTTTGAGCTTTTCAGACTTCAAATGTGTATTTTGAACAACCATGGAATCCATGTCCTGCGACCTGAATTGAAGCATGCCAAATCGTAAGCTACATAAATATATTAAAACATAAGCTATATGATTGGAAAAAACATAATAACAGATAAAAACATAAGCTATGAATGCAAAAACGTAATAATAGAGCTTATTGAATCCCTACCTGTCTACAATCTTCAGATCTGGATAACGTTTTATGAAGAATTCCCAACACTCTTTAATAGAAAGTGCGTACGCAGAGCACAAATATCTGCCTTCAGCTGCGGGATGCTTCATCAGAGATATGTTGGCATTGCAAACGTCATTTATATGGACTATTGGAAATGTCCCAAAGGCCGCCAGGACGGTTCTTATAATCCTGTTGAGTAAATCCTTGTTGCCTAAAATGTAATTAACAAAACATACAATCATTTACTATACAGAAAAAATAGGCCTAAAATGTAATTGAGAAAGCATAGAATCATTTAGTATAGAAAAAAGATAGTGAAGTGTTGGGTTAACATTAGGGTGAGAAAGACCTGGTAAAAACCATAATAGCACGCGAATGCTGCCGGGAATGTAAGGAGTGATGAAAGGTCCTCCCACAGCAGCTGGCCCAATTGTTACAAGATCTAAATTATTCTCGCCAGCGAATCTCCAAGCTGTCTGCTCCGCTAGTGTCTTTGACACAATGTAGGACTGTTGTGTTCAATGCATTAAAAAAACCCACATTAGAAAACCTCTCTTTCCAGATTTATATTTCAATTAAGAAAACCTGCAAATTAGGCCATTCAAGCTATATCCAGATTTGGATTTGTTGTGTTAAAGCAATAACAAATTCTTTTTTTTTTGTAACAAGATCAAATAAAGAACTTAAGGCAATATTCAAATTGGGAAATGTTCTAGGACATAAGATCTCAAGTTAGCAAATATGTATCCGAACACTAAAACTCCAAAGTTGGAGTTGTTAATAGACCTGCAAAATTGAACAGTACCCAAATCGGAAATTGTTCTTTGTTGGAGCGAAAATAATTGACAGGGCTCCAAAGTGATTCGACAGAGCATGGATTGTTGTTGAGCTTTCCTTCTTCATCCAATGGTGCCATGGCCAATGATGTGGTAGTGAAAACTACACGCTTCACTGTTTTTGATTTCAGACAGGATTTCAATACATTGAGTGTCCCCTGAACTGCAACTCCCACAACCTCCGTCTGCACATAAACACATTGCCGGAATAAGAAGAAACCCATAGAATAATAATAATCAGCATACAAAATTAATAATCGATTTTGATGCAGTCTATACCTCGGGATCTTTGGAGGCATGGTCCACAGGAGAAGCAACGAAGAAGACACCTTGGCAGCCCAAAATGGGCGAGTCAAAACTGCCTTCCACTCGCAGATCTGCATTGAAGAGGCTGAGCCTTTCATGCGCACCAGGAATTTGTCGTAGATAGGACATGTCCCCATTCCCTGTTAATGATCCAATTTGATATTTCAAAGTCTAACGTTGTAATATACCATTTATCCTAATCCTGAACACGTAATCCTTTGAAAAATGGGGGTAATGGGTATACCTGTTGTAGGAAGAATGGTTGCGTGGACAGAAAAGCCTCTGTTGAGAAGCGATTTGACAAGTGAGGAACCAATGAAGCCGTCTCCGCCCACAACGCAATACTTTGCTTCCATTTCTTATACCAGCACTCCAATCAAAGCGTTAGGAAACTACAGGGAGCCTCTCAGGATATAATTAAACAGAATGGCCGGCACAACATATTTAAAACGGATGATTGGCAGAAAAGGACAAGGACCGCAGAAAAGCATATTTAGATGGAGCTCATAAAAGGAACAATTAAATTAGCTACCGGCCTAGGGTTTTGGGCACCGGCTACGATGCAACTTATTTGCACCGTCCGGCTGCCCCAACTCTGTCGCTGTGTCAAGTCAGGCAAATATGAATCCTCCGTACGTACCACCGCGATGTGAAAGGGCACAGTCCGTAGTTTGGAAATTTAAGTTATGCTATATTAAGATTTTAATATGAGATTTTTTTATATTATAATTTTATAGGATTATTTGGATAAATTTTTTTATATGTATATGCAATTTTACAATAAAATATGGTCTTATTATTGCGATTTTATAATCTTAATATATATGTGCAATTTTACAATAATATATGCAAAACAATCCATGTGAGTTTTGATATATATGTGCAATTTTACAATAATATATGCAAAACAATTCATGTGAGTTTTCTCACCTAATCTTTCTAATTTTACAATAAATTAATCAAATATAAAATCATTGTTATTTTTTAAATAATTTTTAAAAAAATTGATTTTGACTTATAATTAAAAGATTATTATTTCTAATGTTTTATAATAACTTTATTTATATTTTATGTAAATATAAATATATTCATTTATCTAATTTCTTTTAACATTATCTTATTCATTTTGACATTTTATAATAAGTAATGTAATGCATTGTATTTGACAAATTTGATTGCTTAACAACTATATTGTAACGTAAATACTAGTATAGAAAATGTATTAATTTTTTTTTTTTGAAAATAAATGATTTAAGAAAATGTTACACATGAGTTGAACATGTAACCAACTAGAGATTTCTTCAGGTAGTGTTTTGAATATATGTTGTAAACATAACATCTATAGTACACAGTTCAAAAAAGAAAAGAAAAGAAAAAAAATGTAGTGTTTTTACCTCATAAATCACGACATGACATTTTGGTATTAGAGCCCAAGTTTTGAACACTAGGACCTAGGCTCATTGTGTTTCTAACTTGAGTAGAAATATTATATATATATATATAGAAAACCCTCTTGAACCAAAAACAAATTAAAAAAAATGCACAGGCCATAACACAACAGAAAAGTAAACAAATATCTAGAAAACCCTCTTGAACCAAAAACAAATTAAAAAAAATGCACAGGCCATAACACAACAGAAAAGTAAACAAAGGAACCCATTAATTCTCTAGTTCTCTTCAACTACTGAAAAACCTGCATCAAAAACACCTTAAAATGTAGGCATAAGGATGCCATAAAATATCAAGAGAGGTCATGCATGGCTTTGCATGTGTGTGTATATATATTTCAAACATATATAAACACACAAGAATATGTGTGCATATTTTTCTAAAACTTTTTTATAGTATCCTCCATGAATGTTTTCTCCCACCTGCAAAAAAAAAAATGAGAGAGATGCCAAATAACAATAGATTAGAATAATGGTACCTTTTTTATAATTTGAATAAACCTTTATTTAAAATTAGGGTTAGGTATGGACTTTAACCATATGAGTTGTTTCAAATTAACCCTGGGTCATGTTTTGGGGGTAAATCTCAAGTTATATTAAGTTTAATTAAATAGAGAGATGATTATTGAATTTAATTCAAAGGATTGTTACAAAAAAATTGATTGAATATTAGAATTATTATTAAACTATTAGAAATAAATCTATTTTATTATTATTATTATTATTATTATATTATTATTAAAATTAACAATTAAGGAATGAAATTTTTAGTTCAACAAAAAATAGTAAAACGCTATATTTTGCACACTTTACAAAATAGGCAAGGTACATTTAGGAAAAAGAAAAAAAGAGAAAAAAAAAAAAAAAATCTATATTATGTGATAGTTTCCTTTTTAAAAAGTTATGATTATTATATCTAAAAGATCAAATATATATTTCCTTATTCAAGGAGATTTTTATCCACAAAGATAGAATGAATGATCACTTTTTTTTTCCTTTAAAACTATTCAATTTATTGATCAAATAATATTTTATTTTTTATTTTATTTTTGACATTATATGAGAAATAAAAATAAAAATTTATAGACAATAATTAAAAATTGATAATAATGTGGATCACTATGGAATTAGATCCATTTGGTTACTCAATTGTCTAATCCCATATTAACTAGGAAGGTCAATTAAAATTATGTATTATTTAAGGGTTTGACATTATTACCCTCTTAGCTAAACATTGTAATTTAAATCAAAATTGGTTTCATCAATCTTAGAGGAAGATTTAAAATAAAATTAATTATTTTGGACAAGTTCTAAGGTTTTTTTTTTTTTTTTGAAAAAAGAGGGGTAAAAATTTATTCACTCAAAGCAAAGTTATAGGGCAAAGGCCAAAGGCCCAAATAGGCATTACATATTCCCGTCCTCTAGTAACATATGATCAATGATCTCACAATACTTAGAGGGTAACTCATCCCTACCATTAATAGCCCATCTTTCCCCATTCTCTGAAGCCTAGTTTGCAAGACAACCCACCACTTTGTTCCATTCACAAGGGATATGATGAAAGGAGACCAATTCCAAGGAACTACATATACCAAGAATTTGTCTCGCCAAGGAGGCAAGTTGCCAGCTTACATCTTCCAACCTTTGGTTATTCAGCATATCCACAACAATCTGAGAGTCGGACTCACAAATGATCTTCTGCCACCCTAATGAACATCCATGCTCAATAGCAACTTTAATAGCTAGGGCCTCCATCAGATTATTAGAATGTTGACCCTTATATACATAGAGGAGAAAAATCACACCGCCATCATTATCCCTACCAATAGCCCCAATACTAGCATGACCTGAGTTCCCATGAGAGGACCCATCTGTATTGATCTTCAAGAAACCAGTTGAGGGAGGAGACCACCTCCCACCCCGATGCACCCGCTGCTTACCATGACTTGGTCTTTTACTGGGAGTACCTCCTTGCCAGTTGTCACTCGGGTTCAAATTCTTAACAATAACCTGATCCCGAGGATCAATATTGAAAAACATATCACGCTTTGCATAGATTGTCTCCTGGAGCCTATTAAGAATCAACTTCCATAATTAGGAACTTCCTAATTTGGAATCACAGAAGATTTTGTGATTCCTTTCTAGCTAGAGGTTCCAAAGAATGAAGATCGGACCCACCAACTAGGCAATTTGTAAGAAGGAGGTCTTTGCAGGAGGTTTGCCCAAGCTTTCCCAAAACTCAATAATGGAAGAAGCATGACTACAACCATGACACCAAGCCTCCCACCATCTATGCCATATCTCCCTCAAAAAAGGGCAGAAAAAAAACAAGTGAGAGACACACTCTTCATTGTGCATACATAGAACGCAGACTGAAGGTCCCTGAAAACCTTGTTTGCGAAGATTCTCCCAAGTGAGGCATTTCTTCTGAGCCAACAACCATAAGAAGAAGTTACACTTGGGCCACGAAAATCTGTTCCAAACCTTCTTCCACCAGTTCACTTCAACTAGACCATGTAAGTTCTTGTAAAGAATAGCATAGCCTTGCGCTACTGTATATTTACATTTTGGACTAGGACTCCATGCCAAGCTGTCCCCCCCATTGAGAGAGCTACACAACCTATCCTCTAGAACTCTAGCTAGAAGGGACCAATCTTCATCAGAGCCACCCATTGGCCACTCTTGAGAATCCTTCCAGCAAGTTATCTCAACCTGCCCCCGGTGCTTAACAGTCTTGAAATGCTCCACTTTAAGCCAACCTGCATCAGTGAAAATATGGGAAAAGGGGAGAAGCTGGGGATAACTAGAGAGAATGGGAGGATGGCCATCCCATGAGTCCTGCCAAAACAAAGTATCTGAGCCTTTGTTACAAATCCAGAAGAGCCCCTCCTTAACTAGTTGGGCTCCCTTCTTAAGAGTGTCCCAAATACAGGAGCCTTTCCCCACCAAAGGAAAACGAGGCACCTCAGAGCAATCCATGCCAGGGAAGTACTTATGGGAAAGAATCTTAGCCCAGTCTTGATCTTGATTGTTACACCAATGCCAGTATAATTTGGCAGCCAATGCCGTGACAACAAGAACCATCGAGCGAAGCCCAAGGCCACCCGCATGTTTCGACCTACACACAAACTCCCACTTGACCAGGCTCCACTTCAAGGATAAGAGGCTACTAGACCATAGGAATTATCGAGATAAGGCATCAAATTCCCGCACAAAATTAGAAGGGGGGACTTGAACACAACACCTATAAATGGGAAGAGATTGCACCACAGTCTTTAGCAGCACCACTCTCCTAGCCGAAGATAACCATCTGTAAGTCTAGTGACTAACCTTATTCCTGAATTTATCCAAAATTACCTACTAGTAAGCCATCCGCTGAGCACCTAAGACCAAAGGAACCCCCATATACATCAAAGGAAGGGAACCAATTTGGAATCTAAGAATTCTGGCAATCCTATTCTAGATAAGCCGAGGAGTATTAAAGAAATAAATAGAGGACTTGTCTTCATTAATTCTTTGTCCTGAGGCTTTCAGATAGATATCCAAAGCTTTCCTAATATTCACTGCCTCACTGATTCTAGCCATGCCCATCAATCCAGTATCATCCACAAACTAAAGATGAGAATAAGAAGGAAGGTTCCTATTCTAACTCCAACCATGAATAAAACCCTGCCACACCTGAGCTTTTAAAAATCTACCAAGACCTTCAGCCATGATAATGAACAAGTAGGGAGATAGGGGGTCACCTTGTCGGAGTCCCCAAGAGTCACCAAACAGCTCTAAAGGCTCTCCATTAATGAGAACTGAGAAGGAGGGTGAAGTCACACAGCTAAGAACCCATTCCACCCATTCCACAGCAAACCCAAAAGTCAAAAGAACTTTCTGTAAGAACTCCCAACTCACTCTATCATAAGCCTTGGCCATGTCCAATTTAATGAACATAGCTTTCTCCTTAGAAGTAGCCATAGAGTGGACTTCCTCCATTGCTATCACAATTCCATCTAAAATTTGTCTTCCATCCACAAAGCCACCCTGTTCAGCAGAGATCAAAATACCAAGAAATGGCTTGAGCCTCTCAGAAATCAATTTGGTGATGATCTTGTAAACAACATTGCATAATGCTATAGGCCTGAATTGATCCAACCGATTAGCCCCTTCCTTCTTAGGTATAAGAGCCAAGAAGGTAGAATTTAAAGACTTCAACACTTGTTTATTCCTGTATGATTCCTGGACCACGTCTAGGAGATCATACTTTATTATCTCCCAGAACTCTTGGAAAAACTCAATCAGAAACCCATCTGGACAAGGGGCCTTACCTTTCTTCATATTAAACACAATTTTCTCCACCTCTAGAAGTGAGATAGGTCTTAAGAGGACATCATTCATCTCTGTAGAGACTAGGTGAGGGATACAATCCAATATATCATGCTCCTCAGGCCCAACACAAGGATCCTCCCAAGAAAAGAGAATATAGAAGTAATTGACTGCTTCCCTAGAAATATTTGCACAAGAGCAAATCTAAATTCCATCCTCTAAGACAAGAGAGGAGATAGATGTCCCATACCTTCGGGCCTTGATAGAGTTGTGGAAAAAGATAGTGTTCCTATCCCCTTTCTGGAGCTAGTCAATACAGGATTTCTGTTTCCAAAAAATTTCCTCCCGAAGCTCCCATTCTTCCAGCTCCTTAAGAGCTAGGGACTCAACTTCACTTATCAAATAATTCAACCCTTGGTCCCAAATTTGACAGGTAATCATATCTAGCTTGGTTTGAGCAACAGTCTTTTGGACATGTAGATACCCGAAGCACTGTTTATTCCATCTCTTGAGATTGTATTTCACATGTTGAAGCCTCTTACTAAAATTATACATGGCTAGACCATGATTTGGCATCCCTTCAACCCACCAATCCACCATAAGTTCAGGTAAAGACAAGTCTCTGAGCCACATCAGCTAGAATTTGAAAGAGGGATTCTTGGTGACTCTATATGAAGTGATGGAAAGCTTAACAGGCCAATGATCTGATCCCCTCCAGTCAAGAATTTTAGAACTGGTGGTCCACCTGTTGTCCATCCAATAACAGGATACCAAAAATCTATCAAGCCTTTCTGAGATAGCCTCACTCCCACACCTATGATTATTCCAAGTAAATACACCATTAACTGGCTTCACATCAATGAGAAGCAATGAACCAATCATATCTTTGAGAAACTTTGAGGACTGGTCTAGCCTGGCTAACCCTCCTCTCTTTTCCTCCAGGCTAATGACTGCATTAAAATCTCTTGCCATGATCCATGGGAGAAAAGGTTCCAAGGATATAATGAATCTAATATGGGTCCATAACTAGGATTTACCTGGAAAGTTTGTAGGAGCATAAATATTGGAAAAGAATCATCTTTCTCCATTCTCAAGGCTAGTGACAAACAAGGAAATGGAAGACCGACTGGAGATCCACCATAATGGGGAGACTTTCCTTGGGTCCCATAAGCACGCTACCCCTCCTGAACTATTCGCAGCACCCACCCCTTGCAACACAATTAGCCAATCCATCCAGTGAAAGTTTAGTTTCTTGAATGAAGACCATATTAGGAGACTGAGACTCAATTAATCTGCGAACAACCTTTTGTCTAGGGATGCTGTTCAACCCCCTTACATTCCATGATATTACAATCATTTATGGGGTTGAGAAAAATGAGAATCAATGGGTCTCACAGACCCAGACTCAACCAAAATTTCCCCCATTATCTTCACTTTCTCCTGATCAGTCTTCCTACCACTTTTTACTGGTTTGTCTAAAGGCCCCTTTTTGAAGGGTTTTTGCTGAATGCCTAAAATAGTAGGAGCCTTATTATTTTTTCCATATTCTAATGTCTCCTTAGACCTATGAGAGTTAGTGGCCACCAAAACTGGTCCTAGTAAATCCTATGAACCACGAAGATTGCCACTATCCTGAACAAGAGGGGGCAAGTCAATATCCAACTGCTCAGCTTGTAGGTCCCCTATAACTAGAATATGATCCTCTCTCTACATATCTCCTTCTTGATTCTCATGCTGACCTATGGCTTCAGAAGAGAACTCGACCGAGATGCCTTCCTCTTGGATCATATCTCCAAGAGCCTCAAACCTGTTAAATGTGCCATCAGTCCACCTGTCTATCCAAGTTCTCTTCTTACCTTTGCCCTTATTACGAGATTTAACCTGAGTAAATCCCTCATTGTCAACAGGTCCATTAGATACCTTGGCCTTTCCCTTATCCTCCCTAAGGGGACCAGGAGCATCCAGAGAAGGGTTCTTATACCTGGGGCATTTACAAAGAAGATGCCTGTATTCATGACAAATTTTGCATCTAAATGGTAGGGTCTCATAATCTAGCTGTTGAATCCAAGAAACAGACCCCAAACATATCTCCATAGAATCTGGCAATGGATTATTTAAATCAACTTGTACACAAATATGAGAAAAATAAATTACCTTTCGATCTTGAGTCTGTGTAGCCGCTCCCACAGGTTTTCCAAGAAGCATAGAGATTGAGTGAAGAATATCTTCCCTCCAGAATTCCAATGGAAGTCTCGGCAAGTGAACCCACACTGGGACCCAAGAGAGGATTTCCTTGGTAGAGTTAAAGCCCATGTGCCAAGGCTTGACGAATAGCCCCACCTGGTTAAAGAAATAAGGGCCACCTTCAAAGGCCTTATTCCTATCCGACATGCAGGAGAAGATAACCATAAAGTAATTGTTAGCCGCTAACAGAATCTCCATATCTCCCTCTAGGTTCCACAGACGATGAGCCCAAGAATCCAACACAGGCAGTGACAAGCGAAGGCCCAAAAGTTTGCAAATAAGAGCATGATTTCTCCAGTACTCAACATCCTCTAAAATCTATTCAGGTTTAATAACCAAGATTGGCCAGACCTTGGCTTTCTGCAAGCATCCATTAGTTTTTTGTAATCAGAGCTTCCCATATGAGGAGGATTCTCCTTCCCCTGATTGGGGCTTACCCTTCTGAGCCATACTACCAGCATGCAACCTTGAAGCTGACTCACCCATCTCCAACTCTCCACCAAAAGGCAAGGGAGAGGTGGCACAAAAATCCCCCATGCACCCCACACCCCGATTTAGCAAAGGAATAGGGTAAGACGGGGCAAAAGCCCCTCAACCCCTCACCACCACCGACCCTCCCCACAAGCGTGGTAAAAGACAAAGCCATGACAGGCGCTAACCCACGGCCAGACAAGGGAAGAACACAGTGCAGGAAAGAGAAAAAAAAAAAATGCCCAAGCTGCAGCACGCAGCAGCCCCCACACCAAAGGAACCCCGCTTACAGGGGGCAAGGAAGAACGTAGGATGGGCCTACGTGCCCTAGCATAGTAGACGCGCGCAAAAAACCTCCATCGTAGAACTGTGCATATCCAACCACAAGTTCTAAGTTTTATCTTTATTTCTTGATAGATGATTTTATAAGTTATTATATCTAAATGAGTCTATTATTAATATTAATTTTATTATTAATTTGATTGCGAGTATGGTGAAAGAAGGTAATCATCTTCTCCTATCCCCTTGCTATCCTTGGTATGGCCATTATGTGCTTGTAATGTGAAGATTGTTTGGTAACATGAAAATTATTATGTATCGTGAACGTTTACCTTGGTTGAGATTTCCATTACTTTTCATTTTATTGCCAACATTATGTAGCATAAGGCACGAAAAACTTGGCCAAGTTTCTTTCTCAAGGTCCTATTTTGCCTCAAGGACACCCTTATTGGTTTTGATTAAGGTTTTTATATTTCTCTACTTATTTATTTTATACTGACACCAAACATAAATTTTCTTTGATTTTGGTACATCTATTACCTTGGTATTGAATGAATGAATATATTTATATTTACATAAAATATAAATAACATTGTTATAAAACATTAAAAAAATCTTTTAATTATAAGTCAAAATTAAATTAAAAAAAATATATTTTAAAAAATAACAATGATTTTATATTGATTAATTTATTGTAAAATTAGAAAATTAGGCGGCAAAACTCAGATGGATTATTTTGCATATATTATTGTAAAATTGCATATATATATATATATATATATATATATATATATATATATATATTATAAAATCACAATAATAAGACCATATTTTATTATAAAATTACATATGCATATAAAAAAATAATCCAAATAATCCTATAAAATTATAATATAAGAGAACCATATTAAAATCTTAATTATTACGCTTGCTTTCTATAAAAGTATGTAGATATGGAAAATTTCAATATTGTAATGTTTCCAAACTATTGACCGTGCCCTTTCACGTCGTGGTGGTACGTACGGAGGATGAGTATTTGCCTGACTTGACTGACCTAACTTTGGGGGTAGTGGCAGAGTTGGGGCAACTAGACGGTGGGCACCGGCTATGGTGCAACTTATTTGCATCGTAGAATCCCGTGCCAAGTGTTGCGCGTGCTCGGTTGGTTAACGTGGAACTGTGATGTGGACGATGATGTGATAGATAGCAGAACCTTGTCAAATAATTTTGTTTAAAAAAATTATCGCAGTCTATTTTTATTATAATGTTTAAACTTTATTTAAAAAAACTATAACAGTCTATTTTTATTATTATGTTTAAATTTTGTTTCTTATTTGATTATTATATTTCAATTTTGTTTAAAAAATTTATAACAGTTTTTTAAAATTATAATAATAAAGTTTATTATTGAATTTTAGTTTTGTACTATTATTTTATTATTATGCAATCAATGCAATAATAAAAATTATTAAAACATGCAAGTAAAAATTATTATTTATAGTAGAACAATTTACTATGTTAAATTTCAAAAATATTTTTTTCTATTAAATATGTTATTTAAATTTTACTATGTTAAATTTTGAAAATATTTTTTTCACTTAAATATTGATATAATCTAATGAAATATATTATATTTTTATATTTTGTTTAGTATAATTTAATAATTACAATAAATATTTGATGTACACTTGCTAATCTTAAGATCAATAATTCAAAATAATTTAAATACTATTTAATAGTATTAAATAAGTTATACAATATTGTGTAAAAGTTTATTTATAATTTAATAATTACAATAAATTTATTCGATATACACTTGCTAATCTTAAGATCAATAATTTAAAACAATTTAAATACTATTTAATAGTGTTGAATAAGTTATACAATATTGTGTAAAAGTCTATTTTAATTATCAAGATTTATGCATGTAATATGATATTTGATGTGCAAATGTTTATTCTAAGGAATTTTAGTTAATTTATAACATTTTGAATGATATTTAATAGAGTTTTAGATGAGATTGTGTTCAATTTTTAATTAATTTTTATATTTTATTATATGATACCTGTAAGAATGTAATATTAAAAAATTAAAAATATTGATTAAAAAAGTTCAACATGGTCAATTGGGATTACACAACATGACGACGAACGAATTGAAGACATATTATTTTGAATTCTGATTTGTTTCAATTTGGTGAATCTTAATTAAGAGTCATTCTATTACATTTTCAATTATAATTTATTTTTGTTGGAAGTTTTTAGGTGATAAATAGTAAGAAATAAATTAAATCACACTAATATATTTCTAGACCTTGAGAGTAAATTGATTTTTGGAATGCCAAGGTTGATAATAGTGAGCAAATCTTTAGATCATAATATTTTTTTCAAAATTAAATTATATTGAATTGATATGTATTGATATAATACTTTTTTAATTTTATGAATTTAGTGTTTTCTTTGGTTAAAATTTTTTTGAAACAAATAGACGAACACATTTTTTTCATAATAACAATATAAAATAGTCATAAGTACTATAAAATGAAATAAATAAATAAGATTAAATAAAACTAATACTTTTACATTGATAATAACACTTACAATTTACTAATAATAATAATAATAACACTTCAAAATATAAAATATAATACAGGTTTTTTTATTAAAATTTATGAAATTGACATAATAGAAAAAATGAATAAAAAAACTCAAATATGTTTGCACAGAAAGTTTAAAATAAATCGCCCATTTAATGCATAGGTTGAATAACAAATATTTTTATCCTACTCAGCAAAAAAAAGCCTACTCAACTTATAAAATATTATAAGGTTTCATCGCCGAACAAATGCATGTAAAACGCGGTCTATAATTGATTTCAAATACACCTGAAAATCTTTTAGAAAACCTCCTTGGGTTATGTTTTTTGTCAGTAAGTACGGCTGTAGGCCGTGCATGCTGAACATAGGGCATTCAGGCAGGGCAGGAAGGGGCTGGCCTGGTGCAAATAAGTTGCACCGTAGCCGGTGCCAGGGTTTTGCAAGTTAGAGAAGACAGCGAGCATCATATTTCGAAAAGATACTTAAGGATATATTAAGAGGAAATTTGTTTTTTTTGTAAAGTACATAAGTTATTTTTCGTTTTAGGTCTATAGATATGGACCTATGGTGATATCGATATAGGGTAATAGGACAATTCAGCTACAAAGTATGAGCAAAGCAAGGGTTGTAAATTTGTGTGTACAAAAGTAGGAAGTGTTTTATATTAGAACATTTAAATTTGATGCTTTTTAATGATGTTTATGTATCTTCAACTTAGTTTCAGTTTTGTACAATAATTTATTTATAAGTTTCATATTTGCATACTTTTTGTACTAGACAATAAAATTTAGTTTTCTCACTTTTTATAGGCAAGGAACTTTCCGGTGGCATTGCGACAATAATTTTTTTAAAATCAAAATTCATGAATGACTAAAGTTAAAAAAATCATATATTTTTAAATTTATTTTCAATCTATAAATCCTATTTTTTGATTGGCTCCTACCAATTTTGCCAAGGGTAATATTGATTTTTTACAGAAAAAATTATAAATATGAATCTCCAGAATGTTCCATAAAATTATGGATATCTCCATGGAAGAATTAAAGAGAGGTAACCAAAACTAGAACCAGTCATTGTTCATGGCAGCACGGGTGGCCAAACAAAGCTCTCACAAGAAGTGGATGTTACTTTCTTCAACCTCACCACAAACAAAAACACCACAAATTTACAATCACCATCTTCAAAATGCCAAAATAAGCTCTCTATGATATCCAAAATGCTCACATAAGATTCTTCCCCTCTTCTACAACATACCTCTCTTCTTAATGTTCTAGAATATGCATTCATTCCTCCAATTCCAGCCCCAGCTAACAAAGTCACTAACAAAAACAAAGAATCCCTAACCCGCTTTCTCTTTTAATGCGACTTAGCCATGTTGTGTCTCCCATTTCACACCAAAAATCTTTAAATTTGTATCAAACAGATAAAAACAACATTAGAGGGCATAAACAAAGAGCAAAGATAAATATAGGGTGAGAGAAAATCAATTGGGAAAATGAGGCAATGAATTGGGCGAGATGTTTAAGGAGTGTTAAGAAAGGGCACCATTCTCATTAACTCAACTTGACTAAGTGCAAGCTACCAAAATCACACTAGGCAGAGTGTTTCACATTTTTTCCTATAAAAAGGAAGTCACTTGTCTAGTTCTATCATTGAAATTGAGAAAGAATTGAATTATTACAATAATATATCAAGAAAGAATTGAATTATTATAGCTTTGGAGAGGGAGATGCTAGTGTGAGCCCATATTAGAATGTAATATTTTGTTGGAAAACATTTTTTTGTTTGTTTGAAATGTTATTATGATTATATTTAGAATTTAATAACATATAATAATTGTTTTTCGAATTGTTACCATATTACACATTGAATTTTCAATTTTAATTAATAGATATAAGAAATTATTTTAAAACTTATAATACCAAAAAATAGATACTAAACATATTTTCACTTTACAATGGTAAAAATATATATATGATCAACCACAAAATATATTAATTTTATGTAATTAAATTGTAAAATTACATTCTTATTCAATAATAATATCAATAGTTACACAAATAAATCTTTATTTATGAATTATTTTTTTGACATTGCAGACCTTTGCTTGATGCTTCCTAAACTCTTTCCAATATATTCCTAAGTTGTATCCATCATGTTCCATAGGACTTTGGGGCATTTTAAAGTTTCAATTTTTACAAAGAGAAGTAGGATGCTAATAAATGTGTGAATTTGGCTTTATAATATTATATGCACTTCAATAAATATAGACATATATTGATATTGATACATATGTCCCACTTATTTCTTGTTGCTTTTCTTCATAAATTTTTGTTTGTAATCAAAATATAAGATTGATTATTTTGAACAAGGGACAAATAAATGATATACTACTTTTTTGATCTTAAAAATAATTCTATTGAAGTTCTTTGAATTAATAATAAATTAGTAATTATTTTCTCGTGTATAGACAATTATGGAGGTCTTTTAATGAATGTCTATAATCGAGATTTGGCCAGATACGGATACATTAGATGAGGTCGTGTTTTTCATCTTATACACACACACAAACACACACATACATACAAACAAAAAAATATTTTAATACTATCTCATCTACCTTCTAAAACTTGCACAAGGCAAGGACTCTAGTTCTTTTAGAGCTCTTGTTAATTGAAGTGTATAAAGTAATCTAAAAAAATACAAGATCCATAATTTTGTATTAGACCAATAATTGTGCACTCACTTGTATTAATTGGTGTGCTGATGTGATATTAGATAATTGATCATTTTTTTAGATTTAAGGAAATTCATTCAGAGTTAATTTTTTTCATGATACTTTTTATCTCCCACCAAAGGTTCGTTTTCCTCAACTACTATTCCTATTGTTAGACCTCACTCCATTATGGGTCCCTCTCAAATTTTGTTTTCAATAATTTAGAGGTTTTTGGGATACAAGGAGGTTGAACTTTTATGTTGCAGGAGAGAGAACAAGTAGTTGTAAACAAAAAAAATTATGATCTCTCTGCAAGGTGACCAATCTTTGGCAATGTGTGTTCATGTTTTCTCACTATTTTCGCCATTACATTTGTTATGCCTCTTTCATTTTTCTTTTAGTTTTTTTTTTTGTAATAAAATAAGACATTAGGAAACATCAAAATTGAAAATAGAATCAAAGGGAACTAGGAAAGAAAAAATGTGAACATCGAATTAGAGGATTTACTAAAACAAACTATTTGAGGTTGGTAAAACATTGAACCCTAATAAAAGAGGAGATAAAAAAGAATTAAGGTACATGTTATTTTGTTGTTTTTTTCAATATAAAAAAGCTGTCAAAATGGGGGGATGACCCAAAGACATTTAGATTAATTGAAAATATGTCATAAGTCATTACCAACACACTTACCTATTGTCTTCTTTAATATAAAAATCCCCCAAGTTAACATATTTATATATTTTGTAGTCTGAAATTAACATATTAACATAATTACATATAAATCTTGCCCAATTTAAATTCCTTGGAATAAGTGAGGGAAAACAAGTAGTAACCAAAAAGTCACTATGGGCACAACATATTGTATACGAGGATTAGTAATTCATAGAACACTAAATATCAAATCAAAAGTATTCACAAAACTAAATAAACGTAACTTCAAGATAGACTAAGATGAGCTCTCAATTGAGAATATGAGCCATTAATGGGTTCTCTCAATGAGAAGCTCTCTTGTTGAGTAGCTTTGTCTAATTAGATAGGATGTATGCTCGATTCTCCAAAGGCTTCAATGTTGTTCTTGATGGATTTTGGCTTGGGTGAATGGATTTGATGTAAAATGGCTTCTCAAAAATGGCATTATGGCTTTACTTCATGATCAAAATGACATTACTTTGTTACCATGGGTGATTGTCTTAAAATGGCTTGGGAGAGGATTCCTTAAATAGGCAAAGGGCTTGAGGGATCAAGGGCTAGGATGCAAGGATGTGAGAAAGTTTATGGAAGGTTTAGATTGAATGAGATGAGAGCACATGGATTGTACTTCCTTACAGCCAATCAAGGAGTGACACATGTCACAGGGTCATTGGTTAAAACAAGAGGGGTTGAGGGGTCAACAAAGGAGGCTCAAAGCTCATAAAGACCCTCATAATGGCTTGTAGGAGTCACTTATGGTTTTGTGGGCTTCATAAAGTTTTATGGTTGGGATATTTTTGAGAGAGTTGAGATATTTTGACTTAGGTTGGATTAAGAAAGTTTTAAGCTTGACTTAGAAATGTGCAAATGATTAAGGCTTGGATTAGGCTTGGGTTGAGATTAGATTAGGCTTGTTAAAGATGGGCAAGTTGATGGCATTTAATGAGGGTGGGTGAAGGAGGAGATATTTGTTGGCTTTGGCTTGGTTTAGCTAGTCTTAACTCATGTTTAGGGAATGTAACAAGGTTAGGGGAGGATTAGGATTAGGGTCAAAGATAAAGATTGACATCTTCTAGAAGAGTCTAGGCTTTGGATGAGGATGAAGACTTTCTAGAATATTCTAGAACTTCCTAGGATGAGGATAAATAAAGTTTTTAGGAAATAAATAAAGTTTAATTTATTTCAAGGGTTTTGGTTGAGGAGATATTTATTAAAATATTTTTAATAAACATGAGGATTAATATTTAATCTTAATTAAAAATTTTGAGTTGGGATTAGGGGTAGGAAATGATGAGATTAGCCTTTAATCGAAATTAAAGAAGGATTAGAAGATTTTCGAAGAGGTTAGTGGTCTTAAGGAAATTGGCCAAGTTTTGGGCATAAAATAAATAAATTATTTATTTTGGGATTTTTGGTCAATTTATTATTAAATAATTAATAAGGAAATAATGTTTAAATAAGATTTAAACATTTTTGAGAGGGATTTCTTAATTAAATATTTTTAATTAAAATAAAGAGATTTAATGGCATAAAAATAAATAAATAAATAAAATAATTAATTAATTAATAAATGATGATGTCATTAGAGACATTTTCAGAAAATAAAAATACTTTATTTTCTAAAGGATTTTTAGGTGTCTACACATATAACCATAAACAATAAAACACAAAACACAGGAACCTGATGTCTAGGAGCTAATTGTCCTTCTTGTGCTTATCATGATTCTCCAGGAGAAGTCGCAACCATTCATCAACAAGAAAGCCATATAGTGATCGATTAATCTCCAAATCATTTGCATCATTAAGCTCCTCTTTATGTGGTAAAAGCATGGATCAGTGTCACTTTTGGGGCTAACTTTATCAATCTAGTGAGACTGAATCTGATTGGACCCAATCTAGCTAAAACTATGTGGCACCTAGTGGGCGCCAAGTGGCATGTACACATTTGCAGGGATCCACCTAAAACCTTGAAAATTATATAAGCCACAAAAAGACAAATTTGATAGTCACTTTCATGATATGATATAGCTAGAATTGTGGAGCAGGAAGAGCTACAAGAATCATTTGGCCAGATCAAGCATGTTAGCATTTTGCACCAAAATTTTAACATGTTTTGAGTTTTATTTTATGTTTCCTTAGGTTAAAATATGGTTTCTAATGTTTATTTTTAATGTAGATTGTTTTAAACAATTCAATTTTTAAAATATTATTATACATTTATGTTTTAAGTACTATAATATTAGATAAGATTTAGAAAAAGTATTGAAATGTAGTAAAATTTATACATTTAGAGAAATTAGATTAATTGTAAAACATTATTTATAGAAAATAATCAAAAATTATATAGACAATATTAGAAAATTTAGAAAATATTAGAATAGTTAGAAACTTTAGAAAACAATAGAAAAAAATATTAAATATAGAAAATTAGTTAGATATAATATTAGAGAATTTAAATATTATTATTTTATTTTTATTAGAAATCATTAGAAATTGTTGCAAAGGTAAAAGTTTAGAAAGTAATGTAAACTAGTAACTAAAACCATTAGATTGAACTAAATCAAACTCTACCTCTTGTCCTGAACACAAATAAATTCTAATTGAAACTTTAACATTGAACCTTATAAATTATTGGTAGGTGTAGAACCTAACATTGAATGTAATTAAACCACAACATTAAACCTAATCACACTCAAACTAAAACTCTCACATTGAACCAAATTAGACTCTAACTCCTATATTGAACCTTAAATTCAAATATGTTAATCTAAACCCTAAACATTAAACCCTCTCTCTTTAAAGTCCTAAACCCCATGTTTCTGAACCCTAAATTGCTCTCTAACCCCATAATCCCTAAAACTCTCTCTCTCTCTCTCTCTCTCTCTCTCTCTCTCTCTAACTTTTAACCCTTTGTCTCTCTCTAACTCCTAGAACCCATCTCTCTAAACCCTAAACCACTTTGTAACTCACAAACCCCATCTCTCTAAACCCTAAATCACTATCTAAGTCCTAATCCCCACCTCTGTAAACCCTAAACCACTTTGTAACTCGTAAACCCCATCTCTCTAAACCCTAAACCACTCTCTAACTCCTAAACCCCATCTCTTTAAACCAAAATTTTCTCTCTAAATCCTAAACACAATGTCTCTAAACCCTAAAATGCTCTCTAACTCCTAAACCCCATCACTTTAAACCCTAAACCATTCTGTAAGTCTTAAACCCCATCTCTCTAAACCCTAAACCACTTTCTAACACCATAATCCCTAAATCTCTCTCTCTCTCTCTCTCTCTCTCTCTCTCTAGAATTTATATAACTTATCTCTCCTAACCCTAACTTCATCTCTCTCTTTCTAGATCTCAAACTTTTAACCCTTTGTCTTTTCTAACTCCTAGGCCTCATCTCTCTAAACCCTAAACTACTCTGTAACTCGTAAATCCCATCTCTCTAAACTCTAAAATGCTCTCTAACTCCTAAACCCCATCTTTTTAAACCCTGAACTGATCTCTATGTCCTAAAACCTAATCTCTCTAAACTCTAAACCACTCTGTATTTCCCAAACTCTATCTCTCTAAACCCTAAACCACTCTGTAACTCATAGACCCCATCTCTTTAAACCCTAAACCAATCTCTAAGCCCTAAACCACATGTCTCTAAACCCTAAAATTCTCTCTAACTCCTAAACCCCATCTCTTTAAACCCTAAACCACTCTCTAAATCCTAAATCATATCTCTTTAAACCATAAACTACTCTCTAACCCCATAATCCCTAAACTTCTCCCTCCCTCTCCCTCTCCCTCTCCCTCTCCCTCTCTAGAATTTACATGACTTATCTCTCCCAACCCTAATCTCATCTCTCTCTTTCTAGATCTCAAACTTTTAACCCTTTGTCTCTCTCTAACTCCTAGATCCCATCTCTCTAAATCTTAAACCACTCTTTAACTCATAAACCCTAAACTTCTCTCCAAGTCCTAAACCCCTCCTCTAAACCCTAAACCACTCTGTAACTCTCAAACCCTATCTCTCTAAACTCTAAACTGCTCTCTAACCCCATAATCTCCAAACTTCTCTCTCTCTAGAATTTACATCACTTATCTCTCCCAACCCTAACCTCATCTCTCTCTTTCTAGATCTCAAAATTTTAACCCTTTGTCTCTCTCTAACTCTTAGACCCCATCTCTCTAAACACTAAACCACTCTCTAATCCCATAATCCATAATCCCTAAACTTGTTATCTAAACTTGATTTGTACCTATTACTGAAAAAATGTAATGTAGTTAATTTCTTTATATGTTGTACAATAGGTTTGTTTAGCAAAATTAATTTAGCGCATTTTGATTCAATTAGTTTATATAATAACTATGTATATATGTATATGTATGCATGTGAAAATATCTATTATCATCTATATAGTTTTGTTTGTTGAAATCTTTCATCATTATGGCATTGGGGGGTAGTGATTCTAGAGAGGCTAGTGTACATGGTCATCCCCATAGTGGTTCATCCCATAGATCGACTATTAGTACCCAATATAGGGAGACATTATTTAGTCACACTATTCAACTCTTATAGAGCACACTTCATACTAATGATCAAAGTCTATAGGCTTCACCTACCCTACAACATAGGGATAAGGTTACTGTGATTAGAGATGAGTTGATTAGCATGATGCACATTGTCATGGGTTTTAACCATTATGATAGTGTTAGTTTGGACACTTTTTATAGTGCTTTATCTCATTGTGTTAGTGGTGGTTTGTGATGGAGGGAGATAGATGAAATGGTCTTAGTAGAGAGCATGAAGAGAATATTCCCATATTATCGACCTTTGAAAAAGGTCAAAGGGTATCACGCTATGATGTGTATTGATCCATTGGTGGCACCTTTCATATATCCTCATTGGTTGGCTACACATCACATGTGGCCCCAAAAGGATGAGTTCCCCTTATATTTTTGCAAACAATTGTTTGTAGAATTTCATCTACATCAAGAGGTTGATTACACTGATATCCTTGGGCATGGTGGATAGGACCAAGGTAGGTTCTTAGATAAATTTAGACTCCCATATGCTCCTATGCCCATTAATAAATAAACATTGATTGGTCCAAACCTTTTGGTAATGCCAAAATGCTTGGAGTTAGCTACAACTAGAGGTAGAGTGGTAGATGATACATGTAGAGATGTGTATGAGAGGATTTTCACTATTGCTACCCAAGTGCATAAGATGTCTTCTGATCGAGTGCACAGATAAATGACACACTCACGATCTACATCTACAAGAGGTCACACTGTTGCATCATCTTTAGGTGATGATATGTATCGTGCGGTTGACATCCCATCTCCAGTAGACATCTTTGTGTAGTCTTTAGTAGACCTCTTGAAAAGATCATAGACATGAAATAGCTAATGACATGACGTAAGAAATTGATAAGCTAAGTAAGGGCATCCTTTCAGCTCTTAAACATAAATGGAAATGGATGATTATAATTGTTGATTTCAACAAATCCCCAGAATATGCAGCAGTAAGAACAAGTTGATCTTGTAGCTGATTAGTGCCTTATCTATTCGACAATTCCACGAATCACACACATACATCTCTGATACCATTGAAATATTCCATATGTTAAGATATAAGATCTATCTCATCACTTTATGAATCAAAAAATGGATGTACATAAAGACCTCATTATCATGAAATATTCTTCTCAAATAACTGACAACCCTATCAAATACATTAAGCATTTACTTGGCTCTTTGTTCCAACAAAAAAACAAAACAGACATACAACCTTAAGGGGATGGCACTGAGTCTCAATTCTTTATCCATAAACCACATAACATTGCATATTATAGAGATAGGAGATGATAATCCAAATGAAACTAAGAAGATTCATGCTCATTTGTATCGATGCAATCGTCATAAATGTCCTCAATCCCGTGCCTCAAAGTGAAGCTCAAGTCTTTGAGCTTATCAGACTTGAAATGTGTATTTTGAACCACCCTGAAATTCATATATATCCTGCGACCTGAATTGAAGGGCGAAGCATGTCAAATCATAAGCTACATGATTGTGAGAGACAAAAATAGAGCTGGCTGAAATTCCTACCTGTCTACAATATTCAGATCTGGATAACGTTTTATGAAGAATTCCCAACACTCTTTAATAAAGAGTGCGTCCGCAGAGCACAAATATCTGCCATGAGCTGCGGGCTGCTCCATCAAAAATATGTTGGTGTTGCAAACGTCATCTGTATGGACTATTGGAAATGTCCCAATGGCCGCCGCGACGGATCGTAGAATGCTGTTAAGTAGATCCTTGTTGCCTAAAATGTATTTAACAAAATATACGATCATCTACTATAGAGAAAAGATAGGCCTAAAATGTAATTAAGAAAGCATACCATCAATTACTATAGAGAAAAGATAGAAAAGATAGGCCTAAAATGTAATTAAGAAAGCATACCATCAATTACTATAGAGAAAAGATAGTTAAGTGTTGGGTGAACATTAGGGTGAGAAAGACCAGGTAGAAACCATAAGAGTGCGTGAATGCTGCCAGGAATTTAAGGAGTGATGAAAGGTCCTCCCACAGCAGCTGGCCCAATTGTTACAAGATCTAAATTATTCTCGCCAGCGAATCTCCAAGCAGTCTGCTCTGCTAGTGTCTTTGACACGATGTAGGACTGTTGTGTTCAATACAATAAAAACCCCACATTAGAAAACCTCTTGGAGAATTATAATTCAATTAAGGAAACCTGCAGATTATGCCATTCAAGCGATACCCAAATTTTAATTTGTTGTGTTGAGATCCAATTTAATGCGGGCAATACCAAATTAGATTTTTTCGTAACGAGACCAAATAAAGAACTTATGTAGGAAGATTATAAGATCGAATGAGGGCCACTCTTAAACATCTGATATTAAACAAGAAGTTAAGCTTAAAAGAATAAGTGTATTTTCACTATAAATCGTTCGTCGAATGAAACAAAGTACCCAAATCGGAAATTGTTCTTTGTTGGAGCGAAAGCAATTGACAGGGCTCCAAAGAGATTCAGCAGAGCAGGGATTTTTGTTGAGCTTTCCTTGCTCATCCAGTGGTGTCATAGCCCATAATGACGTAGTGAAAACTACACGCTTCACTGTTTTTGATTTCAGACAGGATTTCAATACATTGATTGTCCCCCGAACTGCAACTCCCACAACCTCCGTCTGCACAAAAAGACATTGACAGAATACGAAGAAACCCATGCAATAACAATCAGCATACCTTGGCAGCCCAAAATGGGCGAGTCAAATCTGCCTTCCACTCGCAGATCTGCATAGAAGAGCTTGAGCCTTTCATACGCACCAGGAATTTGTCGTAGATAGGACATGTCCTCATTCCCTGTGAACGCTCCAATTTGATATTTCAAAGTCTAACGTTTGTAATATACCATTTGTTCTAATCGTGAACATGTAATCTTTTTTGAAAAATGGGGGTAATGGGTATACCTGAATTAGGAAGAATGGTTGCGTGGACAGAAAAGCCTCTGTTGAGAAGCGATTTGACCAGTGAGGAGTTGATGAAGCCGTCTCCGCCCACTACGCAATACCTTGCTTCCATTTCTTATTCCAGTAACTCAGTATTCCAGGCAATGGGAACCTGGTTTGTATCTCTTTGTGCGTTAGGAAACTAGAGGGAGCCTCTCAGGATATAATTAAACAGAATTGCCGGCACGACATATTTATAACGGATAATCGGTAAAAAAGGACATATAGATAGCAGAAAAGCATATTTAGATGCAGTTCAGAAAAGGCATAATTGAATTCGCTGCCGGCCGAGGGTTTTGTCGGCTGGAGAAGGGAGCGAGGATCAAATTCCACAAAGATACTCGAAGGATATTTGAAAACGAAAGTTTTGTTTGAAAGTACATAACTTATTCGGTTTTTTTTGGCCTGACATATCTATCTGACCACTTTTAAACATCACAAGTTCCGGATAAATAAGTCAACTTTGACCATTTAACAGTTTTAGTCTAGGAATGAAGCTTAATGTGTGATGTTGAAGCCGTTTGTATTGATATAAGATGGTTTGAGGGTAGTATCTAATGAACTACAAAGTAAGCTTAGTGTGTTATGTTGAAGCCGCATCTAACTGAGCTACAAAGTATGATTAAAGAGAGCACCGTAAATTCATGTGTAGAAAAGTACGAATTGTTTTATATTAGAACATTTGAATTTGACACTCTTCAATGATGTGTATGTAATTAGTTTCAATTTCATACAACAATTTATTTTTAATTTTCTTTTTTGTTGTAAGATCCCGTCCGATTAAGGACTTGTAAGGCCATTGAACATTATGTGGTTTATGCATTCTTACCAAGCATTGGTCCTTTCTTCATAGTTAATAACATGATTAAGAAAATTTCATTTATGATGATTATGATTGACTCCATGAATCATTATTGAATTAAATAGGTTTGGCTTATCATACGTAACTATCTAAATACTATAGTGAAGTAATGAATTATGATACATTTCATGTTTGATGGATTACCTAATATGTGTTGAGATAATTATGTGTATACCTTAATTGGCTAGCATCATCAACTTATTTCATTATGTAATGATAATTAGATACTTTAACTAATCCTATTGTTCTTAGTTGAATAGATAATGTGATTTAATGAATATGTCCTAGCTCTATTTAGCCCATGTTATGTGATGATGATTTTGAAATTGAATTATATACATTGGTATATTCCCAATTTTGGAAAACAGCAAATTGATATATTGGACCATAGGATATAATCTTGTTTTTGACACAGGTTATTTACATTATCTACGTGTGGGAAATTATCAATTACTATTGATCAAATTGAAATGTGCAGGAAAATCTACATACTTTAGAGAGCCAAGACAAGCATATGCATAACGGTCTATAGTACCTTGTTTTGACATGACTTATTTGTAGAAGGAGTCACTTGAAGGTTCCTCAAAGATGAATAAGTGAATATGTATTTATGTAATTTCATGGATATTCCATGTGTAAGGTGTAATGTGGAAAATGGCATGTACAATTGAAGGGTGAGTATGTTGTAACTTATGCCTAATGTGATGATGGTTTTGAAGTTGAATTATGTACATTGGTATTTTCCCAATATTGGAAAATAGGAAATTGATATATTGGACTATAGGATATAATCTTGTTGGTGACATGGGTTATTTACATCATCTATGTGTGGGAAATTATCAATTACTATTGATAAAATTGAAATGTTCAAGAAAATCTACATACTTCACATAGCCAAGACAAGCATATGGATAATGGACTACACTACCTTGTTTTGACATAATTAATTTGCAGATGGAGTCACTTGAAGGTTCCTCAAACATGAATGAGTCAATTTATATTTATGTAATTTCATGGATATTCCATGTGTAAGATGTAATATGGAAAATGACATGTACAATTAAAGGGTGAGTATGTTGTAACCTAAGCCTAGGTTAATGCTAAGTAGGATCCCTAGGTGAAAACCCATGGATAAAGAACTTTGGAGTGAGATCAAAATTTGTAAAATTCATATGCTAAATTTAAGTGGGGTGTAGGAGGGCTTATGTAACTCCCAGGGTTATTTTAGGAGTATTACCTAGGGTTAGTGGTCAATTTCATATCAAACTATTGTACCCATCCTCATTATGACTCCCCAAATGGGCCACTCACCAAGAGTGTAAAAAATGAGAAGTGGAGACACTCCATGCCTTCTCCACTTTTTAGGAGATGTGACATAATGAGTAGGAGACTGTTGGCGCTAAAAATTGTGTGGTCAATTTTTAGAACTTTTACAAAAATTAAGCCCTATAAACGCTTTTAAGTGCCTATGTACCCGACTGTCAGTGTGAGGCCTACATGGTGTTCAATGTTTCTAACACCTTTCATTCAGCCTGTCTAAGTGTTCCATGAAGTTAAATTGACATTCTGAGCTGTTTGGCTAAGTCTCGTTTAGAGCAATTGTAAAATCTTGCATTTTCACCGAAGTGTCAAACAACGATAGGAGGCTATGTTTGCAACTGAATATCTCGCACCTAGAAATGTGTAATAACTTATCACTTTGGGAGTATCTAATATCCATATACGAGAACCTATGTTTCAAATTTTGAGTTGTTTCAAGTTCGTTTGACTAGGTTTTGAATCCCTCAAAGTTGGTCAGTTACTATTTTCATGTTGATGAATTTTACACATAATTTTGGGAAACCCTGTTTGACGTGTTGTAATTTTTGACCAGTTGATAGAAATACTAAAATTCCTTTTGCGTTGCATTGTAGACATCAGAGACTTGTTATGTTTCAAGCTTCAGCTCCTAACGAATCCGTTTGATTAGTTTTCAAACACGATTCCAAATGGAATTTCTATCTTTTACTGGTGTCAGTATTTGTAGATCGATTAGTAGCCCTGTTTGTGATGTCATAACTCAAAATCTATGATTGACAAGTCAGATGGATTGTACCCCTATTTAGTACCCTGAAAATACTTCAAGTGTGTCAGTTTGCAAGTCATGACGAATCTGTATGCACACTTTTCCAGGTCATTTCCATTTGCAAAAAATCGTTATCTTGTCAATGTTTCCAGTTTGTAAATCCAAGTAGCTTACTTTGAACACTTTCCATTTACGTCCTGTGATTCTTCATGAGCCCAAATTGCATATCCATAATGTCCCCATGACAGAGAATGAACACCCTAGTTTTTGTACCCCCATGTGCCCATTTGCCCAGTTTTCAAAGCCAAATTCGAACCCATTTTGTGGTTTTCTAACATGTTTATTTGTAGGTGAATATAAGTTGGCAACTTCGAAGGTCAATATCTTTTGACCCTGATGTTGTCATGCAACGAGATCTGGCAGGCCTGTTGAACATGTTAGAGAGAACAGTGATCCTGAGTTTCAGAGCTTGGTCAATTGTTTGGGTCAGTTTTTAAAGGCAGTCAATGGACCTCTTGACATTAAATTGGTAGTTTGCAGATCAGTACTAAAATGGTTTCCAGTTGATTAATTGGTGATTGAACTTAGTTCTAATCAGTTACGAGGGTGAATAAAATATCTCAGATATATATTCCTTGTGGAGCTATAATGATGAAGATTTGATTTTCAGTTTGAGGGAGAAGATAAGAACGATGGTCTTAACCTGTTGAGGAGGTTTTTCGAAGGGACAAATGTCATGATCAGATCAAATCTCGGAATGAACTCTTCTCCTATACCTTTCTTTTCTTTCTCTATTGTAGGGGTTTCAATTTTTGTTACTGAGAAACCAGTAGGTTGTAGTCTTTGGAGAAAAATCAGTCACTACTGAGATACCAGGTTTTGGATCCAGTTTTGATGTGTTCCCATGCTGTGATACCACTTATTCTTCAGCATTTCTTATATGAACAACAAATTAAGTTTTATGCAAATAGTTCTGTTCTGTTAGGTGATCTATGAGTTATTTTCTGTACATCTTTCATGTATTTGATTTCAAGGAAAACAAATAAAGTGCAGCACAGGGTTTCAAATTCAGTCTGAATCTTGTCTCCTATTCATCGATGTGTAATTTTCTTCTAATTTGTGAACCAAGAGCATGAATTAGGTTGCATTTCATTTTGGAATGTATGTGGTTAAAATATCTTGCAAATGGAACAAAGAGCCATGTAATCGCTTGGTGTTTATCATAGGGTTTGCAGATTTCATGATGGGATAATTTGAGTATGAGATTCAAATCTGAAGCAAATGTTTGTTCACAAGGTGAAGGATAGATCAGGGATCTAGATGTAGTAATATATCTGATATTTTCAAAATATGTATGGTTATAATTCATTTAATTGCCCAATAGATAAGGCATTGATCAGAGATAGGATCACTAGGTTTTGTTTTTTATATTTGGGTCTTGCTGATATCAACATTATTAATCAAATGCTTTTCCCTTTCATGTTGAAGAGATATAATAGAATGCCCTCACTCAGCTTATGTGAATATCCTAGATCTACATTTAGCTACTATAGATCTGTGTTGTTTCATAGGCCATTAGGAGATATAGGGATTTTTATTTGCATTAAATAGATTCAAGCATATGTTTTGCATTGCTACAGTATCAATTGAATCTCAGGTCTACCTGCCTAGCTTTAGTAAAGCTTGAAGTAGAAGAAGGGTCATGCCTTATAGTTGGCCCTGTTCTTGTAATGATAAGATGATAATGGGAGTTAGCTGCCCCTAGATGTGTCATATTCTCATGGGGATAATTGAAAACTCTCCAGTGTTTTCAAACACCAACAAAATGGCGACTCTGCTGGGGAGTTGTGTTGAGATTCACGATAGACAAACCTTAAGAATTTAAAGGAATTCAACACAATAGAAGGAACAATATGAAGAAAGTTTTTGTACAGTAGTAAATTAATGTGTTCAATCCATTTCCTTACTAATTGGTTATAATTTGTACTGAGAAATGAATATATCCTCAATCAGTTCAGATTTGTGAGTTGCTGTTGTAATTTGCAAGTCAAGAAAGTTATGTTTCAGCTTTGCGTAGAAGTTTCAAAGTCAAGCTAAATCTGAAGAGTGGTTTTCTATCTACTGTTGTTTCAAATCAATTTGTGGTATCTTTAGGACTAATGCAATTCATGTCTCACTTAATGTGAGTGACAACTCGAAGTTAATCTCTGAACCAATGTAGTTCTATGCATGAATTGTGATTAGTTGTGCATGAGAAGAGAAGATTTGAAGAGGTTGAAACATTCAGAAGCTGGATAAGATTTGTGATGTGCTAGCTCAAAAGGTCTAGTAAGGATTTCGTAAGATTTTGGGTCTGCTATTGTAATTAGTGGACAAAGAACTTTTAGTCATCTAGATTTTAAGGTATTCTCATTTTCATCTATTTTATTTTCATGAAAATTGATGGTATACATATGTGTTTTCCATCAAGTGGTTTTCAGCACTAAGGGAAGGAGAACAGTTTGATAAAGTTCCATACACTTCATAAGAATAAGTTTTAACTCATTGTATAAAGTCTTGGAGTGTATTTGAAGAAATTTATTTGGTAGTAGATTGTAAGATTGCAGATAATGTTCTATGACTATTATAAATCTGTCTTAAATCAATTTAGTTTTGCAAGTGCTCTTGCGAAAAGGGTTTAGAATCAAGAATTAATTTATGAAGTGTTGTCTCTTTTCAAGGTGTTAATGATCTGCAAGTTTTCCATACTGGAAGTCTGGTTCAGAATTTACAAATGGTAAAATTATTTTGAATCTTTCCTCACTAAGCGTGAGTGGTGACTCTGAAGTTAATCTCTGTGCCAGTGCATGATTTGTTTTAATATTAGAGACTTTTAGTATTTGTGGGCAGATTTGGTTTCTTGGAAAGAGGAAGTATAAGATTCTTGATTAAATGCTTTATGTGATTGTTTGTACCTGCTGAAGTAATTCATTTCAAAGGGTGAATCACTGTTGTGATTCTATTTTCCTCTCCAAGGAGGTGGCGGCTCTACAAAGGATTAGATCAATGGTGTGAAGGTTTCCATTTTTGCACCAAGCCAGTTAGCAGATCAAAGGTTTTAGCAGCAACACATAAAGGTATTTTCAGTTTTCATGAAAGTTGAATGGTATAAAAGGTTTCCTCCATTCAAGTGTTCCAGCACTAAAAAATAGAGGTAGAATTTTAAAATCTGAGGAGATGGATTCTGAGTTTGGATCTCAGTATGAGTTAGAGGGTCTTCGTGCAAAGATTGTTAGATTAGAAAAAGAAAATCTTGATATTCTGGTTGTCATATTCAGAAGTAGAATTGGTGATCTTAAAGGTCTTGATGGATTGCAAATTAAAATAAAGTTCAAATCCATAGTCTTGAATCTTCATGATTCCTATAGACCAGAGAAGTCCTCATGGCCAATGTTGCTCTTAAAAGTTTTTACACCGTCTTCGGTTGATTGGCCAGAGGAGGCAAGATTCCAAGAGATTATTAAAGTTCATGATATTATCATAGAATTTGAATGTGAGTTAAAGGATAATGAGTCTAATATTGGTGAATGTGATCAGTTTGTTGAAAATGATATAGAAAATGATGAGTCTCAATTTTATGAATCAGAGGATGGTAATCAGCAGTCTGAATATATGCATAATGTCAGTTCATCTTCTTATGATGATGAGTACATACAGAAGAAGAGATGTGTAATAACAATAATAGTCTTTCTTCTAGTGATGAATGTGATTGTGTTATAATGCCAATTGTTAAGGTGTTGTCTAAAGAAGAAGATGTGTGTGATGATCAGACTTCTAATTTTTCAGAATATATTACTAACAAGTTTGCTGTTACAAATTTGTCAAGCTGTCCAGATAATGATCTAAGCCAAGGAGAACAAACTAGGGATGAAGTCTTGTTAAGTGTTGATGAGATTTCTAATTTTTTGGCTCACGATTTTGAAAGGTATGCTAACCAATCTAAGGATTCTTGTGTTTTGACATGTTATGCAAATTCATGTGGTGAATTCATTTTCCCTAAATATGACATTGAGAAAGATGTAGTTTCAGAATGTGCTATGTTAGGTTTGGGGGTGTATGTGATAGTAATTTGTATGTCAATGCACACAACGACTTCTATGATGAGAATGCAAATAGAGAGATAAGAGTTGTTGCTGATTCAATGTTTTCCAATTTTCATAAGGCTGAGATAAGTTCAGATAGCTCATGTGATAAGAGAAATAGTAATGAAATAGTTTATCCTAGTGAGCTATTTGAGAAAGAATTAGACATGGATCAATACATTCTAGGAATGCAATTTTATGACAATTCTTATGGTTTGGGATCTAATCATTAGCTGGAATATGAAGAAAATGCAGTGTGCATTTAGTCTACTATGTGGTATATTGTTGATGATGCAAATGAGGATAAATCAGATTTCCCATACTCTTCATATTTGGAGGCACAAGGTGAGTTACCATCAGATTCATGTAACTCATTTAATGAAGTAGAATATCAAGCTTTTGTGTTTTCGATTGAAGGAATCCATGACTCAATCAGTAGTGATCAGTTTCATTTTCAATCTGATGTCAGTTATTATGATCACACTGATTCATATTTTCATAGTGAGCAAGTTGTAGGAAGTTTGTCTAATTTTTATATGCATTATGAAGATGATGACAGTAGTTTTGTTTTTCCTAATGAGCTGATTGTGAATAATGATATGTCGGGTGAAACAAATGAGAATGAGAATTTCAGTTTACCTTAGGAGAGTGTAAATAAAACTAGGTTTTTCATAGAGGTAAAGAGTTCTGAAATTTTTCGGTGGCCCGGGGCTATCGTGTGTACATAAGTAGAGTAGTTTCCCTGTTTTCAATAAAGCTGTTCAGGACAATTTGTGTATCCAAGTGTGTGGTCTGCTTCACCCAGAGATCTAAAATCTTTCCATGCCCGCAAAGGACATGCATCCCTAGATAGAGCCATTGTTGGCGCTAAAAATTGCGTGGTCATTTTTTAGCACTTTTGCGAAAATTAAGCCCTATAAATGCTTTTAAGTGCCTATGTACCCGACTGTCAGTATGAGGCCTACATGGTGTTCAATGTTTCTAACACCTTTCATTCAGCCTGTCTAAGTGTTCCATGAAGTTAAATTGATATTTTGAGCTGTTTGGCTAAGTCTCGTTTAGAGCAATTGTAAAATCTTGCATTTTCACCATAGTGTTAAACAACGACAGGAGGCTATGTTTGCAACTGAATATCTCACACCCAAAAATGCATCATAACTTGCCACTTTTGAAGTATCTAATATCCATACCCGAGAACCTATGTTTTAGATTTTGAGTCGTTTCAAGTTCGTTTGACTAGGTTTTTGAATCCCTCAAAGTTGGTCAGTTACTTTTTTCATGTTGATGCACTTTACACATAATTCTGGGAAACCTTATTTAACGTGTTGTAATTTTTGACCAGTTGATAGAAATGCTGAAATTCCTCTTGCGTTACATTGTAGACATCAGAGACTTGTTATGTTTCAAGTTTTAGCTCTTGACGAATTTGTTTGATCAGTTTTCAAATGCGATTCCAAATGGAATTTCTATCTTTTACTGGTGTCAGTATTTGCAAATCAATTAGTAGCCCTATTTGTGATGTCATAACTCAAAATTCGTGATTGATCAAGTCAAATGGATTGTACCCCTGTGTAGTACCCTGAAAATATTTCAAGTGTGTCAGTTTGCAAGTCATGTTGAATCTATATGCACACTTTTCCAGGTCATTTCCATTTGCAAAAAATCGTTATCTTGTCAATCTTTCCAATCTGCATATTCAAGTAGCTTACTTTGAATGCTCGCCATTTGTGTCCTGTGATTTTTCATGAGCCCAAATTGCATATCCATAATATCCTCATGATAGAGAATGAACGCCCCAATTTTTGTACCCCCATGTGCCCATTTGCCTAGTTTTGAAAGCCAAATCCGAACCAATTTTGTGGTTGTCTGACGTGTTTATTTGTAGGTGAATTTAAGTTGACAACTTCGGAGGTGAATATCTTTTGACCCTGATGTTGTCATGCAACGAGATCTAGCAGGCTTGTTGAACATGTTAGAGAGAACAGTGATCCTGAGTTTCAGAGCTTGGTCAGTTGTTCGAGGCAATTTTTAAAGGCAGTCAACGGACCTCCTAACATTAAATTGGTAGTTTGTAGATCAGTAGTAAAATGGTTTCTAGTTGATTAATTGGTGATCAAACTTGGGTCTAATCAGTTACGAGGATAAATAAAATATCTTAGATATATATGCCTTGTGGAGCCATAATGATGAAGATTTGATTTTCAATTTGAGGGAGAAGATAAGAAAGATGGTCTTAACCTGTTGAGGAGGTTTTCCCAAGGGATAGATTTCATGATCAGCTCAGATCTAGGAATGAACTCTTCTCTTGTATCTTTCTTTTCTTTCTCTATTGTAGGGGTTCCAATTTTTGTTATTGAGAAACCAGTAGGTTCCAATCTTTGGAGAAAAATTAGTCACTACTGAGATACCAGGTTTTGGAGCCAGTTTTGATGTGTTCCCATACTGTGATACCACTTTCTCTTTAGCATTTCTTGTATGAATATAAACTTAAGTTTTATGCAGATAGTTCTATTCTGTTAGGTGATCCATGAGTTATTTTCTGTATGTCTTTCATGTATTTGATGTCAAGGAAAACAAATAAAATGCAGCAAAGGGTTTCAAATTCAGTCTGAATCTTGTTTCCTATTCATGGATGTGTAATTTTCTTCTAATTTGTGAACCAAGAGCATGAATTAGATTGCATTCCATTTTGGAATGTATGTGGTTAAAGTTTTCTACTGATGGAACAAAGAGCCATGTAATTGCTTGGTGTTTATCACAGGGTTTGCAGATTTCATGATGGGATAATTTGAGTATGAGATTCAAATCTAAAGAAGATGTTTTTTCACAAGGTGAAGGATAGATCAAGGATCTAGATGTAGTAATATGTCTGATATTTCCAAAAGATGTATGGTTATAATTCATTTAATTGCGCAATAGATAAGGCACTGATCAAAGATAGGATCACTAGGTTTTATTGTTTATATTTGGGTCTTGCTCATATCAACATTATTAATCAAACGCTTTTCCCTTTCATGTTGAAGAGCTATAATAGAATGCCCTCACTCAGCTTATGTGAATATCCTAGATCTACATTTAGCTACTGTAGATCTATGTTGTTTCATAGGCCATTAGGAGATATAGGGGTTTTTATCTGCATTAAATAGATTTAGGGATATGTTTTGCACTGGTACGGTATCAATTGAATCTCAGGTCTACCCGCCTAGGTTTAGCAAAGCCTGAAGTAGAAGAAGGGTCATGCCTTATAGTTGGCCCTATGCCTGAAATGATATGTTGATAATGGGAGTTAGCTACCCTAGATGTGTCATATTCTCATGGGGATAATTGAAAACTCTCTAGTGTTTTCAAACACCAACATAGACAATGCCTCGTGCTCCAATTAAAAATAATTTTTTGGAGAAATCAAGAGGAATATCGAGTATGATGTGTGAGTGGGAGGGAGAATCTACAACTTGAGTAGGAAGGTTTTGAAGAAAGACATGGAGAAAGGAGAGATCTTTCCTATGAGAACCTTGTTAGAAGATAAGTAGTTTCTTTGCATGTCTCTATTTTGAGTCTTCTATATATTTATTTATTTAGTATTAAAAAGTGAAACTAAAGTTTGTGGATCTGGAACTCCTTATAATTTGCATTCATCTTCTAGATATTAGAAATCTAATTTATTGATTTCTTCAAGAAAGTTGTATGCATTGTTCCCTTGTTTACATACAAATTCTTGTTAGTTTTGCTGGTGGTTTGAAATGTCACAACTTCAAATTTCTCCAATGCTCAAGAGCATTATACATCTATGGGAAACTACTTCCCATCAACAACATATCCTTTTAGACACTAGGACAACTATAAGGCTAGACCCTTCTTATACTTTAGGCTCTGAAAAACCTAGGTGGGTAGACCTATAGATTCTTCATATGGTACCATTATTCAAAGCATAGACTTAATCTAAACAAAGAAAATTAAACCCTTATATCTCCTATACTTATGTAAAGATCATAGACATGAAATAGCTAATGAAATGATGTAAGAAATTGATAAGCTAAGTAAGGGCATCCTTTTAGCTCTTAAACGGAAATGGAAATGGATGATTATAATTGTTGATTTTAGAAAATCCCAAAAATTTGTAGCAGTAAGAACAAGTTGATCTTGTAGCTGATTAGTGCCTTATCTATTCGATAATTCCACAAATCACACACATACATCTATGATACAATTGACATATTCCATACATTAAGATATCAAATCTATCTCAACACCTTATGAATCAAACATTGAGGTTCATAAAGACCTCATTATAATGAAATATTCTTCTCAAATAACTGACAACCCTATCAAATACATTAAGCATTTACTTGGCTCTTTGTTCCAACAAAAAAAAAATGTGGACATACAACCTTAAGGGGATGGCAATGGTTCTCAATTCTTTGTCCATAAACCACATAACATTGCAGATTATAGAGATAGGAGATGAGAATCCAAATGAAACTAAGAAGATTCATGATCATTTGTATTGATTTCTTTGAAAGTATATATTCATATGCATAGAAACAATTCATAAAACCACTAAATAGACCAGAACTAGGTATATTAGCTAAACTACTACTATTCATACAAGAGAAATATGCTACAGAATGGTATCACAATCATGAAAACATATTAAAAATTGGAACCTTTGGTCTCATAGTGAAAGCTGCCCATGCTTACAATGAATGAGAAAGAGAGAGAGATATAGGAAAATAATAAAATCCTGGATCTAATCTGGAAGTGACATGTGTCCACTTGAATCTTCATTCCATGCTATTGTAGAACATCTCTCATCTTTCTACCCTTGAAATTTGATATGCTTCTCATCATTGTTATGTAACAAACTCGAAATATCTCTTCCTCAATGATGAAATCCATTGTATTACCAAAATATTTGAAATGATAATAAAATCTCCATTTAATTGACTTGGAGGTGATAAAAACCACCCCTTACTACATTTTTATTGCCTCTTATATTAATTTAGTTAACCATTTCACTGGAAATCAAATATGAACTGTCCCAACTGAATGAAACTAAAGAATGGGCACTTGAGACAAAACCTTGAATAGCTTGAACTAGTGGCTTCTTGTGCAAATAAAAACCCCAAAAATTGAAAGCTTGTTCTCTCCCAATTTTGGTGATATATAATAGTATTTTTTTAAATAAAAAATGCCCTGAATCTTAAAATGAAAAACAGGGTCCTGTCATGGTTTCGAGACTACATTAAATTAGCAAATATTTAACTTTACCTAAAGTCAAAACTATAG
This sequence comes from Cupressus sempervirens, assembly GCA_028749045.1. Taxonomy (NCBI): domain Eukaryota; kingdom Viridiplantae; phylum Streptophyta; class Pinopsida; order Cupressales; family Cupressaceae; genus Cupressus; species Cupressus sempervirens. Next base: position 222,270,655 of record CM053783.1, read on the forward strand.
TTTAAAAACCATTTTGATTTAAAAATCCCTGCATGTGATTTTCTAGAGGAAATAATAAAATATTATTTTTATGAATTTGGTTTTTTCCCTCCAAAATTTCCATATGGGTCAATTGTGTTTAATTGATTTGTGACATGTGTCACACTCTAATTGGCCCATTTCCTACTATGTCATTTCACACATGCCACCCATATGCCATGTGTCACTATCTGATTGGTCCCTATCCTACCACATGGTAGCCACATCACTGGTCACTATGTTACCATCCTAATTAGCATGGTGCCACATCATCATGACATATCGATGTCAGGACACATGGCACCATAGTCCATGTTAGCACCCAGTCAGCAGTGCCACATCACTACCTTGTCATCCTGTTACATCATTTGCATGACACCTTAGTATGGTGCCATGCCATTGTAACATAACAATGTCATGACATGTGGCACTATCTTCCATGTCATTACCTCAGGAATTGTGCTAGGTCTAGGGTCCTCTACCATGTGTCACTATCACATTCATCCATCTTAATCCATGCATTATCACTTGTCATCATTTGGTTAGTCAAGCAACTTAGTCATACTACCATGTCATCACTCTGTTTTGCATGTCTATTTAAAATTTGGTGTGAGATTGAATTAGTCAAACTTGGACCCATGTGAGAAAGCTCTTGACGTCTCAAAAGGCATTGCTTTTAAGACATCTAATGTATTGTGCTCTTTAGTATTTAGAGATGTCAAAATAGCCCCACTAGACCAATGTGGGTTTAAGCAATTTACATTTTCCTTCACTACTCCTATGCCTTCTTCCCATGGCGTATTGCTAAGGACCTCCTAGATGTTTTGATGTAGTCCTTTTGTTTGAACACCACTCCTCATTTGTTTCCTTCATAAAATAGTCTCCTACCAAACCTAGAAATTTTTGAATCTTCTTCGATGCTTCACAAACTCCTCTTCTTCTTATACATCTGATATGTACACCTATTATTCTTCTAGGAAGATTGGCATTGCCATATTATGCCACACTAATGGCCTTATTACTGAGAACCATGCTTATGAATACTCCAATACAGTCTTGGATTCTATCCAAATTCATCCCATCATGACCTTTTATCTTCTTTACATCAGAAGACACTAATGGTACACCATTACTACTTGGGGGAATAGGACCTTCATGCCGTAAGCAATTTACATACACCCCTTGAGAAGCTATTTTCCTTAGCAAGTTTGGGGCTTATTTTACAAACCATTGAGCTTCCTCATCATTACACATTTTAGATGTGCCTATTGAAATCCAAAAACAAAGAAGATCTAGTTGCAGCTCTGCCTTGCGTTGAACATCCATTGAAGGATCTACCTGGCATGAAACCTTTTTTTACATCTTTGAGTCTCCCTACGGTAATCTATGGCAAATGTTTGAGGAATTCTATTTATTTCATGCTACCTTGATAACTTAGTTTTGTCAAATTCCATCTATGCATAATTTTAATGGATATCAACCCACATTAAACTTTAACCCGTGTCTCCAATTCCTATATGCACATGCACATGCAGACCTCTTGATTCTCAATCCTTTATGTGGCTAGCTAAATATTGGGGAGATCAACAATCTATGGTTTTTTGCAATAACAATTCCTCCCCTCTAATTTTCAAAAGAATAAAGTGAAAGAACTCATGGGCACTTTAGTGGGGAGAAAATCAAGACTTGGGAACTTTATCAACCAAAGGTCTCCTCTTTTTATATATAAAAAACTCTTAAAGTAATGGTTTATACCATTTGTTAAAAATGAGGAATGCTTTGATTCATCGAGCAACCAATAAAGAAACAACTAGAGAAGAATCATTTGGATCATGTTTAAAAGAAAAATGCCTTTGTAGACTTATTGAATAAGTACCAGGATAGACAAATCATAAAAAGGTAATGAAAGATCTCATTCCATAAACTAATGACACATCTTTTTTACTTAACAAGTCACAACCTCTACTACCAGGGAAATAACTTATATCATCTTAAAACACATAATAATTTTGGCATATGAAAACTATTGTATTCTAATGATTAATACCAGTATAATTCCTCTTTAAAATATCTTAAATTTCCTTAAAATGTATTAGTTTCATGGGGTTAGTAGGGCCCCAAAGTGGGTTCAGCTAAAAAAAATTCAATCTTAAACACCTAAACCATTAAAAATGGCTTACTCGACCTATTCTACTAATCAAAATCTAAACCTATCACTGAAATGCTGATTACAACTCATTTTATCATTTTTTGCAAATTGTAACTTTCATTCCACAGGATCCTCTGACAGCCTTAAAAATTGACAAAAACACTTGACTAAACCTTGGGATCTGACATACTAGTTCTTTGCTTCACATTCTTGCACTCTACCAAACCTCATCTCATGATGAATTTTCAGTCAAAAGATACTGACTATCAAAGTTACCTTCTCAGAACTGCCCACAAGCAAACAAGTCAAAAAACTATTAAATGTGTTCGGATTTGGCTTTGAAAATAGGTCAAACTGACACTTGGTGAAATAGAAACTGAGGCATTAGTTCATTTTCATGAGGACAATATAAATCTATGATTATGGCTCATGACAAATAACTGGGCGAATTTGGAAAGCAGTTAAAATGGGCTACTTGGATTTGTAGAACTAGGAACAATGGTAGAAAAACATTTTTTGGAAAGGGAATGGACTCGGGAAAATGTGCAAATGGATCTGTGAAGACTTGTAAATTGGCACACTTAAAGAATTTTCAGTGTAGAATATAAAAATATAATCCATTTGATCTCATGTATCATAGATTATGAGTTATGACATCCCAAAATGGGATATCAGTCAATCTGCATTTCTTGACACTAGTAAAACTTTACAAATTGCATTTTGAATTGCATTCAAAAATTGATCAAATGGACTTTTCATAAGCTCAAAATTGAAACATAACAAGTCTCTAACCTCTAGAATGCAATTCAAAAGGAATTATCTCATTTTAGTCAACTAGGTCAAAGTTATAACTAGTCAAATAGGGCCTCCAAGAATTCTGAACAATTTACATCAGCATGAAAACATAAAACAACCAATTTTGAGGGATTCAAAATTTTGTCAAAACATGTCAAAACAACTTGAAAATATGAAACATAGGTTCTTTGATATGGATAATAGACACTTCCAAAGTGGTGAGTCATGAAACGTAACTAAATGTGAGATATTTAGATGCAAACTAGGTTTTCTATTGCTATTTGGCACTTTGATCAAAATGTAGATTTGGACATTGCTCAAAACAAAACTTCATAGAATGATTTAGAATGGAAATTTATCTTCATGGGACAAATGGATATTTTGAATGCAAGGTGTTAGAAATATTAAACACCTCTTAGGCCTCAAAAGGACAGTCGGGTACACATGCATTAAAAGTGCTTTGAAAGGGCTCAAAAGCTTTGAATGGTACTCAAATCGAGAAGATGATTTAGAATCCCAAAATTTTTTCTTTAGTTGTGAAATTATACTATTAGTTAAGATGATGTATCCATTCTTACATATTAAAATAAATATGATTTTGTATTTTTCCATAATGTAGATAACTTAAATATGACATAAACTCATGATTAGTTGGACGTTAGATTTTTCTCATCCTGAAATACAAGTTAAATATTAATATTTCAAAACTTCTTATTCTAATGTACATAGTCAACCATTAAAAAAAAACTTTGGATCCATAATACCATATAAATTTTATACCATAATTAAGATTTTATTATTTATATAAACCTATTTGATTATAAGAAAGGAAATTGTATAGTCAAAAAAAAAGAAAAAATAAGAGTTTGTTGAAATTTGATTGAAAAGATCACTATTGAGAAAGGGAGATTTTTAAAGAAGAATATTTCAATCATTTTCTTGTCAATAATGTGAAACTTTATTTTGCGGGAAGGACAATTGCTTATAAGACCAAGCACTATCACATAGTTGATTAATGAAGAGGATTTAATGAATAAGACGTAACAACAACACCTAGAAGAAAGGTTGAGTTATAATTATGTAATGAAGTACAAGGATTAGTTAAGACAATGGTGAAATAATGTACATTGTTAATATACTTGAAGAGACAAAGGTTGGCTACACCTAGAAACTTTAGAAGAATAGGTAATACTAAGACTGTCTACAAAGCTTGACCAAAGTTGATAGTGGGTGCCGAGAAAAGTTAGTTCATGCTGAGTAGAATATTAGTTGGTGCCAAGTAAAAGTAAATTCTAGTGTGTGCTGAGTAACAAAGTTAGTGTCGAGAAACATGCAATAGGGGTCAAGCATTAGTAAATTGTAGTTGATACCAAGTGAAAACACAATAGGTGCCAAGCAACGCAGTATGTGTTAAGCATCAGGATGTTAATTGTGCTAAGCTATTGCATTATTTGAAAAGTCAAAGATTTTCCAAATCTGAGCCAATAAGTTTGTTATCTTGAATTTTTTGAACTAGGTGGAAGATAAAGATGATGAGTTGGTGGTATAGAATTTGAGGTTAACCCTTTTTAGGTGATTTCAAATGGATTCTAGGAGAAACTTCTAGAAGAAACAAGATAAGGGAGAGAATTATTGTATCCTACCTAATCCATCCAAACTCTAATTTGGATGATGGAAAATAGAGTGGGGAAATTATTCTAATTTCCTACTTAAGGAATGTTCGGTCATGAAGCAAAAGAGTTGGAGTGTGTGGTGTTAAGGGGAAGACATTGAGAAGGTCAGAAAAAACCAAGGAAGAACAAAGAATAAAGACTTTGCTTCCTCAAGTGACCATAGGAGTGATTGCATTGGCACAACAAGCAAAAGGGCTCAAGGAGACTATAGCTTGAAGAATGAACAAGCTATCAGAGCTATAGAGACTACAAGCCAAGAAAACTTGAGAACTAAATTGAGATCTGAAATCTACAAAGATAAGTTGTAAGTTGTATTAGATCAAAGGCCCTATTTTTACTCTCTAGTAATTGTATCAGTTAAGGTAAAATCCTTTAGACTAAGGTTGACTTAACAATCATTAGAAAATCCTTTAATAGGGTGGCATTTGAAGTGAATGACTTAAAGTCCTTTAACTAGGCTCAGTTCTAACAAGGTGATTGAGATCCCTTAACTAGGTCACACTTAACAGTGTGTGTTGTAACATTAACAAGGTTGGCCTTTCACAGGGCATCACTTCAAAATAGTGAGAAAGAAGTAGCATGTTACTGGTGGTTTTTCCCAAATTGGGTTTCCACATTAAATCATTGTGTTATGTGTGTTGATCTTTCATGTTTTATTGTTGTATGTTGTTTTATCAGTAACTTGCAAGTTTGAGTGATTAGCTTGGATGTATGAATGACTAATGGGTTCACTAAGTTGAGTGAAAAAAGTTTTATTGGTACATCTAGAACTTAAATAACTGATTCACCCCCACTCTCAGTTATTCTAAATTTTTAATAATAATTGGTATAAGAGCCATTTGCTGATTGAACTAGTTTGAAGGTACTAGAAGCATAAAGATCAAGATGGCCAAGAGAGAAGTGCCCAAGCTCAATAAAGACAACTTTCATGCATGGAAAAGTCTAGTGAGATTGATTTTAGAGGAACATGAGACCATGCACAATGTTCAATTACAATGGAGCATGTTGATCTAGTTGGTGTGCCTATTGTAGAAGATGTGAAGAAGAAGGATCACAATCAGGTAATGTTAGAGATTGCCTCTACCCTCAACTATGCAGAATTTGATGAAATCAAGGGATGCGACACTACATACAAGATGTGGTAAGGCCTGTAAACTGTCTATGGAGGAGATGAAAATATACAAAGAGCTAAGTTAGAGAGCCTCAAAGGTAAGTTTAACAACATGAGAATGGAGGAATGTGAGAACATTGCTCAATATGTTGCTAGAATAAAAGAAGTTGTGAGTGCTATAAAAGTTGCAATTGGTCATATTGATGATGACACTATTCTAAGTAGAGTATTAAGAACTTTAATACTTGTCTATGCTATTAGAGTATTTGATATATAGGAATTGCATTGCATTCCAGGGAACAACCTAACCCTTGAAGGTCTAGTAGGAAGACTCATTGCATTTGAGTTATCCAACTTTGATAACTACAAGCCATAAAGTCTTGAATTTTCTTTCAAGGCTAAGTTGTTGTTGAAAGATTCTGATGAGAAGAAGTAGAGGAAGAAGAGAAGGATTAAACATGTGTCTAGTGATAGTGACATTGATGAAGAAGGTGTCAATCAACTAGAAGCATTGCTGACAAGAGGATTCCATAGAGGAAAAGACAAATTTAAAGGTAAGCTACCCATCATTTTTTTAAATTGCAATGAAGTTGGACATATTGCTACTAGATGTCTAGAAAAGAAAAACTACACAGGAAATGAAAAATACAAAGGAAAAAGAAATGAAGACAGCAAAGAGTACAAAGACAAAGGCAAAAAGTGCTACATTGTAGAAGAAGATGATTCAAATGAAAATGATGATGAGGTAGTTTATTTTGTAATGAAGGATGATTCTAATGAAGACAAGGAAACTACACTTATAACCTATGTGAACAAGAATGACAAATGGATCATTAACAGTGGATGCTCCCATCACATGACAAGAGACAAAAGTAAGTTTTTCACCTTAACCCAGTATGATGGAATTAGTGTTAGATTTGGAAATGATGCTCCATATATAATAAAAGAAAAAGGTTCCATTAAGCTTACAAAAAAGATATCATGTGATAATGTATACTATGTTGAAGGGTTGATTTATAATTTCTTGAGTGTGTCACAACTAAGCAATGTAGGTTGCAAAGTAGAGTTTGGAAATAAAACTACCAAGATATATGACACAAATGGAAATCTGATAGGAAAAGGATATCAAACTAGAAGTAATCTGTTAGACATAGAGGATGCCACTTGTCTTATTGTAAAATTTGACGATGTGTGGCTATGGCATAAAAGGCTATGTCATGTCAACTTTGATAACTTGATTAGTATCAACAATATGAAGAAAGTGGGAGGTTTTCCTAAACTAAAAAAGCTTTACAATGTAATATGTAAACAATGTTAGCTAAACAAGATGACTAAGTCAAGTTTCAAAAGAAAAATCTATGCTTCTAAAGAAGTATTAGAAATTGTTCATATTGACTTGTGTGGACCTATAGAAGTAAAAAGTTACAAAGGAGACAAGTATATAATGTTGTTTATAGATGATTACTCTAGGATGATGATAGTCATGTTTTTAAAGAAAATATATGATGCCTTTCAAATGTTTAAGTGGATTCTAGTAAGAGTTGAAAAAGAAATAGGAAAGAGTTTGAAATGTTTAAGATCAAATAGAGGAGGAGAGTTCACATCAAGAGAGTTTGAGATACTATGGAATGACAAAGGAATCAAAAGATAGAGTTCTACACCAAGAACCCCTCCACATAATGGAATTGCTAAGAGAAGAAATTGATCAATAATAGATTGTGCCAGAACACTCATGATGGAGAAGAATATTTCTCTAAAGTAATGGAGAGAAGCTATTAGTATAGCTATATATACCCTGAACCAAGTATAAATCAAGAAAGGTACAAAATGCAACTCCTTTTGAATTATGGTATGGTCACTCACCCAATGTGAAACATTTCAAAGTGTTTCATAACAAATGCTATATTCTTAAGGATGTTAGAAATGGTAAATTTGATGTGAAAAGTGATGAAGGTATATTCCTTGGCTACTCCGCAAGAAGTAAAGTATATAAGTGTTTAAATACTAATACTAACAAAATTGTAGAAAGTGCAAATATAAATTTTGATGAATACACAGAAGTTCATAATGATGAACCCATCAAAAGACTAGAAGAATACAAATAATTTGTATACTTCTATGAGGGAATGCCTACTAAAGAAGAAGTTGCTAATCAAGTGGAGATCCAACAACAAGTTTTAGTAACTGCTGAGTCACAACTAGTGAATGTTGAACTAAATTTAGGAATCGAGTTGCATTTAGATGTCAAGTTGTAGCATGAAGAAAATGCACATTTTGATTCTAAATTTAGTACACATGATAGAGATGTTGAGTTACTTGAAAGAAATATGATTAGTGACTCTGAAGCTAATAGACAAAATGTAGAAATGAGGGCTAAACCAAGACTATCCAAGTATGTAAGATGAAATCACCCTACAGAAAAAATCATTAGAAATAAGGATGCTAGACCAATGACAAGGAATAGACTAAGGAATGAATCATGCTTGCTGAGCTAGAAAGAACACAAGATAGTGAGAGATGCACTAGAAGATGATGATTGGTGCAAAGCTATGAAAGAAGAAATTGAGCAGATAGAGAAGAACAAAACTTTGAGCTTAGTTTCAAGACCAGATGACAAAAATGTGATTGGTACCCATTGGGTGTTTAGGAATAAGCTGGATGAAAATGGTGAGATCACAAGAAACAAAGCTAAACTAGTTTGTAAAGAATATGCCCAAGAAGAAGAAATAGACTATGGGGAAACATTTGCCCCAATTGCAAGGATGGAAGGAGTCATAACACTACTTGCATATGCCGCCTACAAAAGATTCAAAATCTACTAGATGAATGTTAAGTCTACATTTCTGAATGGTATACTAGAGAAAGAAGTCTACATAGAACAACCAGAAGGATTTGTAGATGAAAATAACATAGATATGGTATGTAAACTGCATAAAGCACTTTATGGCTTGAAACAAGTGCCAAGAGCATGGTATGAAAGGCTTCACAAGTATCTTGTGAAGATTGGATTTGAAAGAACTGATGATGATATTAATATGTACATCAAGATAGAAAAAGGTAAAGACATATTTTTATCTAAAATCTTTGTTGATGATATAATAGCTGGGGGAAAAGATGCTCTATGCAAGGATTTTTCTAATCAGATGAAGCATGAGTTTGAGATGTTAATATTTGGTGAAATCAAACTCTTTGTTGACCTACAAGTTTATCAACTAAAGAATGGCATATTTGTTATGTAGTCAAAGTACATCAAGGAGATACTAAAAGAAATTGGACTGGAAGATTCAAAACCATTGAGTGCACCCATTATAATAGGACATAAGTTATCAAAGAATGATGAGTTAGTTGGAGTGAATCAGACACTATATAAGTCAATGATTGGTAAGTCGCAATATATTGTACACAACATACTTGATATTGCATTGTATGTTAGAATAGTTGTAATATTTTCTGCAACCCAAGAGAAAATTATCTAATGGCAATGAAAAGAATAATGTAGTATTTAAAAGGTATAGAGAACTTTGGCCTATACTATAAAAAGAATGAAAAGTTTGAATTAAGAGCCTATACTAATGCTGATTGGGGAGGAAATATAGATGATAGGAAAAGCACCAGTGGAGGAGCACTCCTTTTAGGTAGGAGACTAGTTACTTGGACTAGTAAAAAAGAAAGTGGTACCTCACAATCCATAGCTAAAGTTGAATATGCTGTAGCTTCCATAAACTGTACAAATATTGTATGGATTAAGCATCTACTTAAAGGTATGAAGGAAGAGATAAAAAATACCTATGATACTTTATTGTGATAACACTACTGCCATAAATATATCAAAGAATCCAGTGATGCCACATTGCAATTAAGTATCATTATGTAAGAGAGCTAGTTAAAGACAGAGAGGTGAGGATGGAGTATGTCAATTCAAGGCAACAAATTGTTGACATCTCCACAAAACCATTACCTAAAGATGCATATGAATATCATAGAGGTAAGTTAGGGGTGATACCCCTATCTAAAACTATTTAAGTAACAACAGGACTACCCTGCATCAAATAGATTGATTTCTGAATGACATAAATTGATGCAGAGGATCTTACTTTAGGTTTTTCTTAAAGTAATCAAACTGTTGAAATTCCAAAATTAGTCACAAGCAAGATGATAGAGGGAGAAATTGGAGCTACTAAAAATTCTATATCTACATGTTAAGATGTCAAAATGTTATGTCTTTGGCATTGTTGTCAAAGAGGGAGAAATAACAGAAATTGATCAAGCCTGAAGGGACAACAAAAGAAGGAGAAATAGCAACTAAGAGGAAGAAACAACAAAAGATAACATAAACCAATTAGGATGAAAGATCAAAGAGAGAGCGGATCAAAAAGGGGGAAAAAAGACAAAGTATTAGAAAATGAGATGATCACCCTAATCTATCTTGTAAGAGGAAGCTACAAGAAAAAGTATTTCAAAGGGAATCATAAGAAGTTGAAAGCTATTGATGAAAGGAACAATTTTCAAAACAAGATATTTTTTTGGCATTGCCTTAGTATTTTAACCTAGTTATTATGGTTCAACAATATGTTTTATCATTTAGGTGACTTAGTTGATCAATTTGGTTTTCCATCAATGCCAAAGAGGGAGATTGTTGAAATTTGATTGAAAATATCACTATTGAGAAAGGGAGATTGTTGAAGAAGAATGTTTCAATCATTGTTTTGCCACTGATGTCAAACCTGCTATTTGCTAGAAAGAAAAGTGCTTATAAGATAGAAGCACTATCACATAGTTGATAAATGAAGAGGATTTAATCAATAAGATATAGCAAAAACACCTAGAGGAAAGTTTGAGTGATGATTATGTAATGAAGTACAATGATTAGTTAAGATAGTGGTGAAACAATGTATTGTTAATATACTTGAAAATACAAATGTTGGCTACACTTAGAAACTTTAGAAGAACATATAATACTAAAACTGTCTACAAAGGTTGACCAGAGTTGATAGTGGGTGTCGAGAAAAGTTATTTCATGTTGAGCAAAATATTAGGTGGTGTCGAGTAACATAGTTAGTGCTGAACAAAATACAATAGGTGCCAAGCATCATTAAATTATAGTTAATGTCAACTGAAAACACAATAGGTGTCGAGCAACGTAGTATGTGTTGAGCATCAAAAGGTTAATAGTGTCGAGCTACTACATTATTTGAAAATTCAAAGATTTGCCAAATCTTAGTCGATAAGTTTGTTATCTTAAATTTTGTGGACCAGGTGGAAGATAAAGATGATGAGCTAGTGGTATAGAATTTGAGATTAACCATTTTTAGGATATTTCAATTGGATTCTAGGAGAAACTTCTAGAAAAAAGAAAAAAGGATAAGGGGTGGATACATTGAATCCTACCTAATCCATCCAAACCTTAATTTGGATGATGGAAAATAGATCGGGAAAAGAATTCTAATTTCATACTTAACGAATGTCTGGTCATGAAGAAAAAGAGTTGGAGTGTGTGGTGTCAAGGAGAAGACATTGATAATGTCAGAAAAGACCAAGGAAGAACAAAGAGTAAAGACTCTGCTTCATCAAGTGAGCACAGGAGTGACTACATTGGCACAATAAGACATAAGGCTTAAGGAGACTATAAGTTGAAGAGTAAACAAGCAGTTAGAGCTACAGGGACTAAAAACCAAGTAGAATTGAGAACTAAATTGAGATCTAAAATATACAAAGATAAGTTGTAAGTTGAATTAGATCAAAATCCCTATTGTTACTCTCTAGTGATTGTATCAGTTAAGGTAAAATTCTTTGGACTAAGGTTGACTTAACAGTCATTAGAAAATCCTTTAATAGGGTGGCATTTGAAGTGAATGACCTAAAGTCCTTTAACTAGGCTCACTTCTAACAAGGTGATTGAAATCCCTTAACTAGGTCACACTTAATAGTGTGTGTTGCAACTTTAATAGGGTTAGCCTTTCAAAGGACATCACTTCATAAGTGTGAGAAAGAAGTAGCATGTTACTAGTGGTTTTTCCCAAATTCGGTTTCCACGTTAAATCACTGCGTTATGTGTGTTTATCTTTCATATTTTATTGTTGCATGTTGGTTTATTAGTAACTTGCAAGTGTGAGTGATTAGCTTGGATCTATGAATGATTAATGGGTTCACTAAGTTTAGTGAAAAAGTTTTACTAGTACATTTGGACCTTGAATAACTAATTCACCCCCTTCTTAGTTTTTCTAAAGAATTTCTAATAGAGTTTACTTCATATATTTACATTATCAAAATTAAAACAACTAATAGTGTATTCTATTGCATTTGATTTTGTATTTTTTATAAAAAGTAACAGATTTCAACTAGAGGTAGCAAAATCCCAATTAAAATACCTCTCCACGAAGGTAAATTTATTGTTTAGTCAAGAGGATTTCTACATTGGAAGAAATTGTCAATGTAAACATTAAAAAAAAATTGATGTTCATTTGATTGTATTATGAGAAATTCACACAATAATGAATGGTAGATTAGATGTGGTAGAATTTTGAGTGCACATAACCAAACTACCTAAAGTGGAAGACCAAAAATAAGGAAGAACTTAAAATGGTAGCATTACACATTTAAACCATTATGTTGGTATTTTAAATCTTAATGAAGCATTCTATTTCAACACGATGAGAGTTGAGGATTTTCTAGAGTAACAACCTTTGGTTATACAAGTTTTTTTTACTCACAAGTGTATTCAATGTATAAGTAGGAAAATTTATGTTTCTGATAGTTGGGTGATGTGCATCTTTATAAAATTAGTGAAGAATCAAGAAGCTAGGAAGACCTTATTTAATTTGTAACAACATCATGAAAAAAATGCTCCATACATTTTTTAATATGTGGTAGTCTTCATGTTTCATACATTTGAATGTATTACATATATACAAATCCAATTTGCAAATCAACAAAGTTGGATACAATACAATTTTACACAAAATACACAAAGTCGGCCCAACTGCATGAACTTAGGTCATGAAGACTAGCTCGATGAGGTTCTAATAGTCGAAATCCATTGTTAATGCTCAACATTGTCATGCACTTAGTAGAAATAGAAGCTTGGTCCATACTGATCACTTCCAAGTAGTTTGAACTTAGTCTTCACTAGTGACTCGGTGATTACTATTAAACCCAAAATATGAATTTAATCACTTGATTTTCACTTCATAGCTTAGTTAATGTTGTCACTATGAGCTCAACATAAACTGAATCACTTGGTTAACACTGAGTGGCTTAGTCAGTACTAGATTCAGATCAATGTAACTATGAACTCGATAAGCATTGCACAACTCAGTTTGCACTAAGAAACTTGCTAGACACTTAGAAACTAAATTTATATTGATGATCATTATCTTGGTAAAAATTGCTCAGTGCAAACTGAATACCATTCCTTGAAGTCGGTAGCAACTATAGAACTCGGTAGAGTTTAAAATGCTGGTTAACACTGTTAATTATACAATAAGCCTGGTAGATACTATCTGTCTGAATAAGTGTATGTCACTAATAAAAAAATTCACTACAATGTCAACAATATCTCCCTTTGGTATTACTGAAAAAAATACTTATCAATCAAAGCTGAATTCTCAAAGAGTTCTAAATACTTTTAATTTTACATCTTGGGTCTTCAACTCGGTAGAGTATTTTGTTTTTGAGATTTTTCAAAATTACTTTTGTAAGAGATGTGTCTCTGAATATCTATACAAGTATACAATATGATGTTGCTATCCATATATATATATATATATATATATATATATATATATCCAATATTATATACATCTTCTCATCTTATCTCCTTTATATATCACATTTTTTTCCCCCTTTATATACGCTTTTTATGTTAAATATTTTCTCCCCATTTTTGTAAACTCCATCTTATATTATACTATCTACGTTTTCTCCCCCTTTTGACATAAATTTCAAAGGTGTAATCTATACAATAATACTAGAATGTGATAAGAAATCAAAATGTACCTTTAGAATCAATGTCATTGTCTTGTCCCAATTTTCTTGCAACACCTTGCTTGTGTGGAATGCAACCTAAACTTCTACTAATAGTTCAAGCATGTGGTCTGCAAGAGAGTTGTTATCATGGATGAGGGTTTTAGAATGTGCAATATGTTTCTTAAATGCATCCATGTTTGGGAGAATCGTGCTTATATTTCTACCAATGTAGCTATTATCCTAGCTTCTTTTCTTAGTGGTTATGCCTGCATATCAGCTAGAATTATGATCTTTGTATAAATGGGCAAAGTTGTAACTTGGGTCAAGTTGTAACTATTGTGCACTTTCCTTTCGATCTTCATCAATCTTTGAAAGTTTATCTTTAATTTCCTTAGTGAAATTGGAAGTATCATAGAGTTTATCAAATAAAGAGGTCACATTGTTGTAAGAGGTCTCCAATGAGCCTATAATAGTAAACAAATCTGCTTGACTTTATTCTCAAATTTTTTTCTGCTCTCTACAAAAATTTCTCCTGTCCATTCAAATCTTTATTGAATTTTTGGACTTCTTTAGCTAGTTGAGAAAAAATTGGTTGATAAGTGTCAACCTCTATGATGAGTGCCTCTGTAAGAATGTTCTTTGCAACTTTAAGCACTTAAAATTATTTCTTCCTTTCTTCTATAAGCCTCTATTGCTTAGCTTTCTTCTGAAGTAGTTCTCTGAATTTATGCATCTGATCAGGATTAAGATTTGAGATATCCCAATTCAAGATGATTATCTCCTTATCAAGATTAATTTCTTCATCCTTCTCTTTGTCTTTATTCAAAACTTTTGTACTCAGTTGAGGCTTGGTCTCAACTATCCTTGTACTTATTATTTGCATGCTAGGAATAGAAACAATAGTAGAAATAGTAGGACTGGCAGAAAAAGTAGATACTCCACTTATTGAAGATATACCTTGCATGACCAAAATTAATGGAGTAGGAAGTGCTGATTTCTTAGTAGATGAAGTGCTTGTCACTTCTATGAATGAAGTGATGAGTTGAGTAGGTGTAAAAAATGATTGAGTGCTTGTACTTGCAGTGTTTGACACAATCAATTCTGTAGTGGCTTTCTTTGAGTTAGATGCATTAAATGCTTTGTTCAAAGAATGAGGGAGTGAGGCTATGACCACTTCTAATATCTTCTCTAGGTCAGTCTCCTCAATATTCTAAACTTCATGCAGATCTTCCTCAGTAGCTTCTCATTTCTATTCCTCATCATCAATATTGTCATAATTTGTTTCCTCTTCATCATTAGTCTCCTCTTGCTTTTCATCTTCACCATCATCATCCTTATCACTACCATGAACCAAAAAATCACTTTCCTTATGAAGATTGAAAATGGTTTTCCATGTGTTGGTGTCATTCCTTACCACATGTTTAATGTCAATCATCAATATTAGACAAGTGTTGAATCTCAAGGTAAGTTTTTCTTGATTCTTCTTAATCAAATATTCTTAATAGATCCATATCAGAATTGAATGTGTTCTTTTTGAATTCATTCAACATCAACTCGGCTAGGTCAAATGACATGTTGTTCTTGACCACTTTGTATGCAAGATCCATAGCTTCACCTGATACACTATTGAGTCTTCTCGAGTTGTATATATCTTATGTTTAATCACATGTATACTGAAATTCAATTCCATATCCACAATACAACTAATTTTCATTCCTCTTCCTTCCCATTCGACAAGGGTTTTCTTTTCTAGCTCGACTTGACTTAGGGTTTTTGTCATTTTTGCCTTGGTTAACATTGGGAGACCTGTGATCCTATGAAGCATTTTATTTGTTACCAAAATAGGTTGCTCCAACCACAACCAATCATTATGAACTTGAATAAGAGTAAATCTTATTCACTTAATTTGAGAATGCCATGGCATGTGAGGAATGTGAGTCAAACCCTTCACTTCAAGGTGTTGATACTCTAGTTTTAATACCCCATTGGCACACAATTTTCCCAATGACTCATCCATTTCCAAGGTTCCAATATCTTGAATAGCACATCAAAAATGTGAATGAATATCTTTAATTAATAGTACCTTGCATGAAATTTGTGTATGAGCTCCACTTGTATCTAGGGTTTCTATGACAGTCAGACTAAGCTTGAAGTTTGGTGCCTTCCATTTCATGCCTCAAACTAACATCTCTGACCCTTTCTTAGTCTTGCTATTGGAGGATGCCATTTTCTTAGTAAGGTTTGTAAAGATACATAAATCTTCAACAATAATTTTCTCAGCTCAATTAGATGCAATAAAAATTGCTCTGCATGGATAGATCTTGAAAATTTGTGGTGACAAATGAATTTGATTTCTCCTTTTTATCAAAATTTTACTTTCAATCAACATAAATGCCTGGTGTGATTGATTGGTAGATGATAGAATGTCTTCCACTCATTTTTCATTAAATGCTTAACAGATTCATCCATGACTCGGTGTCCACACAACAACCTTAGTAGCTCTTGACCTTGCTTGGTAGGGTTGTGAAACCCAACCTTGCTAAGTAATGACTATTATTTTCTTGAACACTCAGTGATCCCTTTGTATCTTTAATGTTGATATGGATCTATTCATTTTTTTTACTAGAATTGATGTAAGATGTCTACTTCAGAATCCTAGTTCCAATTCTTCTTGTGGTAGATCAAGTGGAAATGCTTGAGTCACCCAATTCTTGAGTGACATTTTCTTCATTGCTTAGATTGGAAGTCTTAGAAGATTTTGGAATCCGTTGCTATTTCATCTTCTTTCTGATGTTATAATTTTTTTCCTTCTTTTCATCTTCAATTCTTCTAGTATTCATACAGTTCTTAGAAAGATGACCAAGTTTGGTACAAATGAAATATCTTCTGGTAGTGTCTCTTTTCCTCGTGTCATGTTTTACATAGTTCATTCCAATGTGTCCATGTTATCCATAGGAGTGACATCTACACCAAGTTTTACAGTCCCAACCAAATATAGCTTTTACAATCTATTTTGATGGGTTCAATATCTTAGTTTTGTATTTAGAAGATTTGTGCCCAAGCTTCTTGCATTTGTGACATTTGCCTTCAAATTTAGGTTTCTCTTTGCATTCATCTTTATTGTAAGATCTTTTCTTCTTTTCAAGGATTCAGAGAGTTGCATCTTTTCTTTCTTGAGTTTTCTAATAGCCAATTCCAAATCCAACTTTTTATTGTCAATAGCCTTGTCAAGATTGAATAACTCCATAGCCTCTAATCTTTGCTCAAGTTGTTAAGCTTCTTTCCTTGAGAACCACAAAGCTTTGATGCCAATTGTTGGAAATATATATGACATGCTAAGTTACTGAGAGGGGAGGGTTGAATTAGTAACCAATAAAACTCAATCTTTTATTACCAATTAATTCTTCATCTCTATTCTAGTCTAATTGCATGCATGAAAAACTAAAAACCATTAAAATATTTGTAACACTTTGACACACAATATGGTGACACAAAAACCTTCCAAATAGAAAGTAAAATTGGAGTGGGTATGATACCCACAAGCTTTAGTACTATAGTATAGGGTAAAAGAATGAACCTATGTCACCCTTTTACAAAGAAAAAGGCTAACAAAAGTATAATTGTTCACATTCAATGACATAAAATTGGTATTATTATTTAGAATTTGAAAATGAAGTAAACTAATGAAATGTGTAGAAATGGATGAAGTTTAGGATTATAGTTTTTAATAATTATTTGGAATAAGAAATGATATATTTTCCTAATTTTTAATGATAACTTCTTAGTTGCTGAAAAATGCTGGAAATTAGGGGTTTAGTTCCCACCACAAAACTACATCGAAATAAACTTATTCCCCTTTGATCTCATATTATGTTATCGATAACATATGTAACTAGAACAATAAAAAATAAAAATTGTCTTTAGACCTATATTTTCTCTTTTATAATGATTCAAAATTCAACATATTCAAATGGATAATTTTCATCTCCCACGACATTTTTCAAAATAATTCTATTCCAAACAAAAGAAAACTTATAGATTCCAAAAGAAGAATCTCTCCTCTAGAACGTAATATAATTTTTAATTTTTATTGATTTGATTTAACATTTTTTTCTTTCTCAAAATCAACATCTTCCCGAGCGTTAAAATACATACTTGTAGAATTTTTTAATTACAAAATACTATATCTAATTAAAACACTATGAACTCTATATGTGAATATTCTTGACTTTGAGCTCTATAAAATGGTGTTTATATGTTATTAAAAAAACATCATAAAAAAATAGTAAGAGTTATAGAAACATTAATTTTATGAAATAATCATATTTCTTTATTAATTGGATACTAACTAGGATAAAACATGCATTTAATAGACATTTCCAATTAGAAAGGTGTGATACCATATATAACTTAGCTAGAATAAATTTATGAAGATCATATGTTTGAATAATATTTAGTTTTATATAGAAATACCCAAATTTAGTCATTTTGATAAGTTAGCATAAAAGGTGACACAAATTTGTACTTTTACCCTATAAAGTTGGCCTATTAAGGCTTACAATGATCACTTCTAATGATCTGCCCTATTAGGAGCAATAAGGACTGCTAGGTCCACATTACAAAATGATTTACAAACATACAATGAAGTATGCACTTGGTAAAGAGACTTACAAAAAATTGTTAAGTATAACTTGTGAAAAGATTTAGCTAATCCACCTATTAGGATGAAATAGTGGTTGGTCTATGATCTACAACTTGCTTTCCTAAATGAGATTTCTTTGAGTGTAATGATCACCTTTCTATGATTAAAAAATCTTTGTTGCTCCTTATACTGCTATAGCCTTTTACTTCACACTTTTACTCTTCAAATTTGCATTAAGATTATCTCATATATTTCATACCTTTGGATATATTGCATATATACTAATCCAATTTACAAATCAACAAAGTTAGCTACAGTAATATACACAAAACATACAAATTCATCCCAATTGTAGGAACTTAGGTTCTAAAGACTAGCTCAGTGAGGTTCTGATACTTGGCATCTATTGTTAATGCTCGACATTGTCATGCACTTGGTAGATGTAGAAGCTTGGTCCAAACTAATTACTTCCAAGTAGTTTGAACTTAGTCATTGGTGACTTAGTGAATACAAAAAAAATCAATATATAAACTAAATCACTTGATTCACACTACATAACTTGGTCAATGCTATCACTATGAGCTCAATATAGATTGAATGTCTTGGTTAACGCTAAGTGGCTTTTTCAACACTAGATTCACATCACTGTAACTACAAACTTGATAAGTGTTGCACAATTCAGTTTGCACTGAGAAACTTGATAAATACTAAGAAGCTTGGTTTACGTTGATGATCATTATCTTGGTAGAAACTACTCAGTGTAAACTAAATACTGCTCCTTGAACTTGATAGCAACTATAGAACTCAGTAGAGTCTGGAATGCTTAGTTAACACTATTAACTGTACAATAAGCTTGGTAGATACTATTTTTCTGAATAAGTGTGTGTCACTAATAAAAAAATTAACTACAATGTCAACAAATTCTACTTAGGATCATGGCATAGCTTTTAGGGATGTCTACCACTATAATAGTAAGTTTATCCTTTTGGAAGGATAGGCAACAAGGGAAACTTGAGCATCTTTAATATGTCCAAAGCAAGGGCACTTGTTTTACATCCATTGAATAAAATCTACCAAAAGTTTTAGTTAATGGAAGTTCTAAATATTTTGTTACATAACCATGGATTATATTATCAGAGGCTCCTGAATCTATAATGTAATTACTCAATCTATTTCCATCAATGAACAAGGAAATGTAGAAGAGATCTAGTTTCTCATTTGGGCATGTGACTAAAACAAGAGGTTTTTCTTCTTTAAAAAACTTAAAGAGTGCAAAATATTCATTAGTCAAAGAAGTTCTGCTAGTGCTAGCTTCATTATGATGATCAACATTGGCATTAATATTAACATGACTTGCATCTTTACTATTACAATGCTCAACTAATCTTTTCAATTGATCAAGATTAGACTTTAGGTAATCCAATGGAATTATTTGGATTTTTGCCTCTTCATAGCATCATATGATGTCAAAAGAATTAGTTGATTGATCTTTGTGCTCCTTTTTTGAAGTTGAAGTTGAAGTTCATATCTTTTTTCTCCAAGGGTTTTGGGTAAAGTCAAGTGTCAATTTCTTGAGTCTATGTCTAGATTACCCTTAAGGAACCTCTCCTCTCATATATCCCTTTGTGTGTACTTAGGTAGGCATTCAAATAAATATAATACATTTGTTCATATGAAGTGATTAGGAAAGGGAGGGTAAGTTTATGCATTTTCTATATGAGACGAAAGTCGTTCAGAAACCCTAACTCAATGATCAAGTGTTTCATTAAAGGAATAATATAGGTAGAATGGAGAGATCATAGGCATATTTAGAACAAATGGAAGTAATGAATATGAGAACTGAGGCTAAAAGATGATATGTAGATCATAGGAACACCATGGAAAATTAGAGAAATTGGATCAAATGTAGGAGAAGCTGATAAATTCTCATAAATAGTGAAAGAACCTGGTCAAAGGTGGTATGAATTTCTTTGAAATTAAATTGACAACTCATATTTGAGCCAATTGCCTATGTTGCAAGGTTAAAAAGTCAAATGGCTAAGAGATTAAGTTCAGATTGTCAGATGAAGACTAGATTCATGGATAGTATTTTAAGATGGAATTATAATTGACCTTAGAGATGTATCTTCCTAGCCATCAAATCAAAAGTAGATCTAGGATTTTTGTGATGTCTCTATGGAGAGTTTTGTGAAGAATAACCAAAGAGACATAATGATAGTGCAACACATGGAGATAGTGGGACATAACTAAGCTACAGGAAATAAAAATTAATGCATTAGATTAAGTTGTCCAGATGGCATGCTCAGGTTGGTTAAAATGTTTGATTGTCAGAAAAGGTTACCTCTTTATAAACTATCAGATCAAAAGAAGATCCATGACTATCGTTATGTTGCTTTCAAAAGTTTCTTGATTGTTAATTATGGTGATATAGTGACATAATGACATGTGTCCCTATGGGCCATTTCCTTTTGCAACTGATATGGTTGTCAAATGAAGCACCAAGCATCAACATTTGATTGGTTTGATACAAAACAAAGCTAGGTTCTTAGGAAAGTCTTTTCACTGTTGATCTATGGACTTATCAGTGGTTATTGCTATGTCGCTATAAAAATTTGCATGATTGATAAGGGTAAAATCATAGATTTGTGTCACCCTTTTGTAAAGGAAAAGGCTAACAAAAGTATATTTGTTCACCTTTTATGACGTAAAATTGGTACTATCATTTGGAACTTGAAAATGAAGTAAACTAATGAAATGTGTATAAGAGGTTGAAGTAGAGGATTATAATTTTTAATAATTCTTTGCAATCATAAATGACATAGTTTCCTAATTTTTATAGATAATTTTTTAGTTGTTGAAAAATGCTAAAAGTTAGGGGTTTATTTCCCACCATAAAACTATATGGAAATAAACTTATTTCCATTTGAACTTAGACTATGTGATAGATAATACTTATATCTAGAATATTCAAAAATAAAAATTGACTTTAGACCTATATTTTCTCTTTTATAGAGATTCAAATTTCAACTCACATGAAATCTATAGTTTTCATCTCCCACCACATTTTTCAAAACAAATATATCCTAACCAGAAGAAAAATTATTCATTTTGAAAGTGGACTCTCTCCTCTAGAACACCATATAATTTTAATTTTTTTTTTATATGATTTAATATTTTTTTCTCAAAATCAACGTCTTTTCGAGTGTTAGAATATGTGCTTGTATAATTTTTTAATTACAATATAGTAAATCTAATTAAAACACTATAAACTATATATGATAATATTCTTGACTTTGAGCACTATAAAATGGTATTTTTATTTTACTAAAAAAATATCATAACAAATAGAAAGATTTATTGAAACATCAAATTTTCTAAAATAATATTTTTTATTTTAGTAACAAACTAGTATAAAACATGTATTTAATAGACATTTCCAATTGGAAAAGTGTGAGACTATATATAACTTAGCTAGAATAAATTTATTTAGATTGTATGTTTGAGAAAAATTGTTTTTTGGATAGAAATAATCAAATTTAGTCATTCTGATAAGTCAGCCTGAAAGGTGACACATCTTTGTAATTTTACCCATAATCATGGTGACATAGTAAAAAAGAAACATGTATTCTTTTGGGCCCATCACATTCCATGAGACACAGTCAGAACCTAGTCACAAAGTGCCATGAAGCAAAGCAATCCATGTTAGATACTCAAAGAAATAGAAAAGTGCCACCTATTTCCCATGATGTGCATAGCTAGAAAGTGTACCCACATTACAAAGTAAACAAAGGGTTAAGATCTTTTATTTCCACCATCATATAAAATTAGATTGATGGTCATCATTATGTCGCTATGAAAAATTTCTCAAACATTAATCATAGTGACATAATGATACAATGAAATGTGCACATGGAGGAACCTATGAAGGAATTTATAAAGGAAGGTTTTTATGTTTTAATAATGATCATTTGTTTAAGATCGATGGTCATAATTCAAACCTATTGTGACTGTTATAATATGAATTATATTGACTTGGTGCCAAACAATAGAATAAAAAGAATTGAAGATTTCTATAGGATATTTTGAAGTTGTAGGAATATAAATAGTCATCGTGTGTTTTCAAAAGTACCAGGGATTCATAATCATCGATGGAATAGATGTCATGTGTACATATCATTGGATAATTTCATATTTCATATTCTTATCTATTTTGTGACTATTGCTTTGTTGAACTGAGGGATGACAAAAAATTATAAATGTAACCTTTTTTTACAATACTAAGTTCACCAAACTTAATGGTGAATTAGTTTGTAATTCCATTTACCCTATTTTCTTGTCATGTTTTTTTTATCATGCATAGAGTAGCTTTGCATTAAGCATTGAAAGACAATCATGTATGATTCTATAAATAATTAGACAAATTCCATTTCACTTTGATGTTTGCAATATAGTGATTCCATTTACTTTCTTCATATATGGTTATGTTTCTTCTCTTCTTGGTTTCATAACATGTTAGATAGTTTCATTGGGAAATGAAAGATAAATATGTATGAATCTATTAGTTATTGGTTGGATTCCATTTCATTCAAGGCGGATAGTGAAAGAAATTCCATTTTCTATTATATGAATATCTCCTTCATTCCTCTTCTACATTTAGATGGTTAATCTACATTTCGAATAGAAGTAAGGGCTAGAAATATCAAGATAATCTACTATAGTCATTCCATTGAGTGTGATAGGTTATTAAGATCCACCTTTCCTAAATTGTTTGTGTCTATAAAAAATTTGGTTATCCTTTACTGCTTGCAAGCTAAGAGGTTATAATATCAAAAATTTTGATCTCATAAAAAAATATTCATTGTATATCTTTGAAAATCATTGTGAGTTGTACCTAATAATTCAGAGGGTAGTGATAGAATACATACACTAACCCATTTGTAAGCCTTGACATGGACATCTGACTGGCACATAGACAAAGAAAATTTTAGACAAACCAACACATGTGGTGATGTGGCGATGGAGCTCTGGATGATGACACATGTCAAGATCATGCAGTGGGTGCAAGCCTACAATTTCGACATGCTTGACTAATAAATATTGCGGGAATGCCAGATTTTTACAAGTGGTAGTAGGTACCACATGCGTGATGAGGTCTTGAGATGTGCAGGTTCAAATGCAAAGCATAGGATTGTGACACATGTCACAATCCGATGAATGGGGCATTTCCACAAAATGAAGATGTAAGATGTTTAGATAATGTGGGTAAGTGGGCTGTTGACACGTGTCAATAAGCCCAGCTCAGATGGTGGCGTGGCATTGCATATAAGGTGATGATGAGGCAATCTAGTGGCAAAGGTTAGCAAATTAGATATTTCCACGTGTAACAGAGGTCAAACTAGGGTTGACCCAATATTTAAATGGTAGGCAAAAATTCAAAAATGATAAAAAATTATTTTTAATAAATTTTCTCCAAAGTGCATGTATAGAATTTTAAATTCAAAAGAGGCACCTACACTAAAGTATAAACTTTAGAAAAAATTTAAATTTTTGAATATCAAAGTTGCACACATGATAGTTATGCCAGAGGGGGACATTTTCAAACTGATTTTCAAGGGGTTTCTGAGAAGCTAACATAGTGATGTTATATATCGCCGTAATCATGAGAAGACAAACTTTCTCATTATGGAATTCATTTTTGCAAAGGTGCTCACTAGTTTGAGTTATAGCTAGAAACATAAAATTTGGGGCCTTCTTAGTAGAATTGGTAAAAATTGAAAACCTAGTTAGGGGATCAGTAAAACTTGGTAAGAATGCAGTAGGAGTTCATTTTGCTCACATTCACTTAGTAAAAATCAAATTTCACCAGCATTTCATAATGTTATCAGATATTTTGGCAACAAAGGATTTCATCATTTCAACAAAGGTATTTGCAAATTAGTAACGAAGAAATGATGAAACTAAATCAGATCAAAATGGGAGAAGAAAGAGAGAGGTTGTTCAGTTGCAGAAGATTGAATTCCAAGTGGACACATGTCATGCATAGATCAAATCTGGGAATTGATCTTCTCCTATATCTTTCTTTCTTTCATTTATTGTAAGGGTTGGTAGTTTGCTCTGGGTAATACTAGTAGGGTTCCAGTGTTTTATTGTGAAACCATTCTTTCAGTATATTCTCTCTTGTATGAACAACAGTAGGAAGGTTAATACAGATAGTTCAAATCTCTTATGTGTTTTCATGTTTTCATTTCATGCATATTATTGTATTGTTTAAAAGAAATTAATACAAAGAACAACAGGTTGAGTTTCATCTTGAATCTTGTCTCCTATCTCAGTGAGCTTCAATGTTTTATGATCTTTGAACAAACAGATTAGATTGTAGTTGTAGTCCCTTAAGGCTATATGTTGTCTTATTGTTGCTTGTAACTCAAGGGGTTATGTAAATGCTTTAGTGAATCAATAGGGTTGCAGGTTTATTGAGAAGAATATCATGTAAGAATGAGGTTTGGATTGAGCACAGATGTTTCTTTGTAGGGTAAATAGATAGATCGTATATCTGAATATATAAATAAGTATTAGATATCCATATGTATACATTTGATTCATGAATTTTCCCAATGGTTAAGGCACTAATCAACTACAGGGTCACTTAGTTCTTGCTGCTACATATTAGGGTTTTTTTCTTAATTCAACATTATTAATCAAATGTTCTTTCCCTTTCATGTTTAACCCTCACTCAGCTTATGAGATTCTTAGCTCTGCATTTAGCTACTTTAGATCTGTGTCATTTCATGAGTCATTAGGAGAAATAACGGCAAAACTTTCTTAATAGATTAAGGAATATGTTTTTGCACTGGTATGATATCATTTGAATCTGAGATCTATCCACCTAGGTTTAGTAGAGCCTGAAGTAGAAGAAGGGTCAGGGCTTATAGTTAGCCTTATGTCTGAAATGATATGTTGAAAATGGGAGTTAGCTGCCCCTAGATATGTCATATTCTCATGGGGATAATTGAAAACCCTCCAGTATTTTCAAACACCAACAAAATGGCTACTCTACTAGGGAATTGTGTTGATATTTATGATAGAAAAACCTCGAGAAATTGAAGGAATTCAACACAACAGAAGGAATGACATGGAGAATTTTTTTGTACAACAGTAAGTTGATGTGTTCAGTCCATTTCCTTACTAAATTTTCATGTTCCCAAGTATGCTTTATTCTCTTACAGTAGTAGTTCTTGAATTGGTTGTAATTTTTGTTGAGAAATGAGTATATCTTCAATTAGTTCACTTTTCTAAGTTGTTGTTGTAAAAGTCAGAGTGTCAGTGGTATAACTGGTAAAATTGTTTTAGATCTTTCTCACTGAGTGTGAGTGGTGACTATGAAGTAAGTCTCTATGCTAGTGCATGATTTGTTTTAATATCAGAGGCTTTCAGTATTTGTGGGCAGATCTAGTTTTTTGGGAAAGAGGAAGTAAAAGTTCTTGATTAATGGTTTATGTGGTTACTTGTGTTTACTAAAGAAATTCATTTCAAAAGGTGAATCCCTATTATGATTTCATATTCATCTTCAAGGAGTGGCGGCTCTACAAAGGACTCTATATATGGTGTGATGGATTTCATATTTGCACCCTGTGCCAATCAGTAGATCTGAAGTTTCAGATAGCAACACATAAAGGTAATTTAGTTTTCATGTCTTTTTTATCCATGGAAGTTAAATGGTGGAAATGGATGCCTCCATCTAGTGGTTTCAACACTAAGAAAATAGAGGTAGGAGTTTAAATTTTACGAGATGGATTCAAAATCTAGGTCTAAAAATGATATACCAACTTTTGAAAGTATTCATCAACATATTGCTTGGCTAAAAAGAGAAATTCATAATGAGACCATCATTGAAATAAGAAATACAATTGGTGATAATGGGTCTTTATGGATTTCAAACTTACATCAAGTTTAAATCAATAGTTATGAATCTTGATGAATCCTTTAGATCAAAGAAGTCTTCATGGCCAATGGTGCTCTTAGAAGTTTTTATGCTGCATTTAGTTGATTGGTCAGCGAAGTCAAGATTAAAAAAGATTATTGAATTCCAAGATTTTATCATGGAGGTTGAAAGTGATTTGAAGGCTAATGAGTCTAATAGTAGTGAATGCAATGAGTCCATTGCAAGTGATAATGAATATAAGGAGTCTTAGTTTTATGAATTAGATTATAGTAATAAAAAATATGATAATATGCATAATGTAGATTCATCTTGTTATGATGATGAGTATGAAGAAGAGGAAAAGTGTAACAGTAGTAATAGTCTTTCTTCTAGTGATGAATGTGAATGTGTTACAATGCCAGTTGTTGAGGTGTCGTCTAAAGAGGAAGATGTATGTGATGATCAAAATGTTGATTTTTCAGAATATATTACTAACAAGTTTGCTGTTACAAATGTATCAAGCTATCTAGATAATGATCATAGCCAAGGGGAAGAAACTAGGGATGAAATCTCGTTAAGTGTTGATGAGATTTATAACTTGTTGGCTCATGATTGTAAAAGGTATGCTAATCTATCAAAGGATGCTTGTGCTTAGCCACATTTTGAAATTCCTTATGGTGAAGTCATTTTCCCTAAATTTGATGTTGAAGAAGATGTAGTTTAAGAATATGCTCTGTCAAGTTTGGGAGGTGTATGTGATGGTAATCCATATATCAATGCACATGATGACTTCTATGTTGAGGATGAAAATGTAGAGATAGGTTCTGTTGTTGGTTCATTGTATTTTTATTTTCATGAGGCTGAGATACATTCAGATTGCTCATATGACAAGGAAAGAAATAGTAATGAATTAGTTTATCCTAGTGAGTTATTTGAGGGAAAATTTGATATCGATCAGCATATTGTTAGAATGCAATTTCATGATAATTCTTATGATTTGGGATCTAATAATTTGTTGGAATATGAAGACAATGCAACATATATTCAGTCTAATGTATGGTGTAGTGATGTTACAAATGAGGAGAAATTAGAGTTTATATACTTTTCATATCCGGACGCACAAGGTGAGTTACAATCTGATTCATGTAGCTTGTTAAAAGAAGTAGAATACCAAGCTTTTGTGTTTCCAATTGAAGGAATCCATCATTCTTTCAGTAGTGATCAGTTTCAGCTTAATGTCAATTGTTATGATCACACTAATTCATATATTCATAGTGAGCAAGATGAAGAAAGTATGTCTAATTTTTATATGCACTATGAAAATGATCATAATTTAGTTTTGCGTAATGAGCTGATTGCAAATGCTGATGTGCTGGGTGAAACAAATGGGAATGAGATTTTTAGCTTACCTGAGAGAAATTTCAAAGAAAATCAGGTGTATGAAAGAGGTAATGAGTTTTGAAAACTTTCTGGTGGCTCGGGGCCATCGTGTGTACATAGTGGTTATAGGTGTTTTTTCTTTCAATGAAGTTGTTCAAGGGAGTTTTTGAAGCCATTTTGTGTAGTTTTATTTTTCTAGAGATCTAAAATCTTGCCATTCCTATAAGGGACATGCATCCCTAGACAGAGGCACTATTGGCGCTCAAAAGTGTAGCCCAAATTTTGGGCACTTTTGAGAAAATTAAGCCCTATGAGCGCTTTAAATGAGATTGTACCTCGCTGTACCTTTGAGGCCCCTAAGGTGTTTAATATTTTTATCACCTTCATTTTAGCTTGTCTAAGCATTCCATGAAGCAAAAAGGACATTTTGAGTCATTCAGTGAAGTCCTATTTCAAGCACTTGCCAAATTTGCATTTTCACCTAAGTGTCAAACAACGACAGGAAGCTGTGTTTTCCATTGAATATCTTGAACCCATAAATGTTTTGTGATTTTCCACTTTGGGAATATCTAGTGTTTGTAACTAAGAACCTATGTTTGAGATTTCAAGTTGTTTTGATTTTGTTTGATTAGGTTTTGAATCCCTCAAAGTTGGTTAGTTACTATTTCATTGTTTTGTGTAATTGTGCCATTTTTTGGCAAACCCTATTTGACGTGTTATAAATTTTGACCAATTGACCAAAATGTTAAAATTCCTATTGTGTTGCATTAAAAATGTCAGAGAATTGTTATGTTTCAAGTTTTAGCTTATGACAAATCCATTTGATCAGTTTTCAAATGCGATTCCAAATGCAATTTCAAAAGTTTTATTGGTGTCAGCATTTGCAGATTGATTAGTACCCCTATTCGTGGTGTTATAACTTGAGATCTGTGATTGGTAAGATTGAATGGATTGTACCACTATGTAGTACTCTAAAAATAATTTAACTATGTCAATTTTTAGGTCATGACGAATCCATTTGCACACTTTTCCAAGTCAATTCCATTTCCAATAATCACTTTTCTGCCATTGTTTCAATTTGCCAAATTCTGAGTAGCCTATTTTGACCACTCGCTATTTGCATCCTATTATTCTTCATGAGCCCAAATTGTAGATTTATAATGTCCTCATGATAGAGAACCAATGCCCTAGTTTTCATCTTCCCACATGTCATTTTACCCAATTTTTGAAGCTGATTTTGAACCCAATTTATTGTTTTCTGACAGGTTTTCTTGCAGGTAGTTTTGAGAAGGTAACTTTGTCAATGAATTCATCCTGAGACAAGATTCAATGTGGTAGAACTGTGTGGAACAGAGAATCAGTGCCCTAGTTTTCAGAGCTTGGTCAGGTGTTCGGATCAGTTTTTAAGACTAGTCAAAAGACCTCCTGGCATCAAAATGATAGGTTGCAAAAAAGGATAAATTTAAAGTGGCATTTTTAAGGGTTATAAGAAATATCCAATTTGATGCTAGGATAAAATAATTGCATTTTGAGGAGAAGATTCTCCAAACCATTGCATAAGAATAGCCTGTTGAAATAATGTTTGGTGGTCAACAAAGGGATCATTTTTCTCTGATTGATCCTTCTCTTCTCTGCCCGATATGAAAAGATGCTTTGAGATATTCACCAATTAGATAAAGCTCAATCCAAATTCATTTGCATATCTATATTTTGGTGAAATGCATCTTTTGACAAAGAGGTCCGAAGAATGGTGGTTGATTCTTCAAATACCTACCATAAGGTAACTAGTTATTTGCAAGAGTTTGCTCCTAGTTTTGTTAGCAAAATTGAGCTACATTCAGGAAAGAATTTGATACTTGATGAATTTTTTGTGGAAACTGAAATTGGCAATTGAGAATCTTCTATACAAAAAAGTGAATATTTCTAATGAAGGATACTTAGTCATTGAACAAATGGAGGCACTAGTTTCAATTGATGTCAATAGTGGTACGAGTTTGCTTAGTAAAGAGATGTGTGACAAGGCATCATGACATAAAGACAGGGAATCCTAGCTAAGTTTAAATTGCACACTATCATTTTCTTCCCTTGATTACAAAAGTCTATAAAGAGATCTCCAAGAGGATAAGTCAATCCTTTGTTGCTTTCTATCCTCCTAATGGTTCTATGGAAGGATATATTGGAGGCCTAAATCAGTTCTAAGTTCTAAATAAGAATAGTTGGCTACTTGTTTTATGTCACTGTTTCAATTCCTCTCCACACTTGCCCTTTCTTTCATTCTTCAATTGCCTCATCTAGAAAGTAACATCATATTGCTACGTTGGAAGTATCCTTTTGTAAACTAAAGGAGTCCCAAGAGGCTTAGATTGAAAGTGGCATTTTATTCTTGCTGTTACTTTGTTCATACAAATTCTTGTGCTAAAACTGCTACATAAAGAAGTTTGATAGGGTTCTTGAATTGTCCAACTAGATGAGAAACTGTTCCTTCACCATTCATTGCATCTGCTACATGGGGAGATGCCATTGAACAGGGGAGTATGAGAGTCCATGGTAGAGCAAGAAGCAAGAATCTGTGAGAAAGAAACATAGCATGAGAATGCCACTAGTCAAAGTAAAGGACAAAGAGTCGGCTTAGGAGATAGGACAAGTAGCCCATCCAAAGATAGCCCATGCATTAATAAGTTGAACATGTAGACAAAT
This sequence comes from Cupressus sempervirens, assembly GCA_028749045.1. NCBI lineage: Eukaryota > Viridiplantae > Streptophyta > Pinopsida > Cupressales > Cupressaceae > Cupressus > Cupressus sempervirens. The sequence goes on from CM053783.1 coordinate 222,301,006, forward strand.
CAAGACTTGTAGTTGGTAAGAACAAAGGAGAATGCCAAGATGGAATCCCATGCTAAGAGGGAGATATAAAACAAGCAGCATGCTGGAGCAAACAAAGAAGCCCCACGCAATAAAAGAACAGAGCATGCGGTTTGTTGGGCTGAGGACACCATATAGGAACACACCAAATCAAAGGGAGCTCTCCAAAGGCAATGAAAAAGGAACTTTGCAGGAAAAGGAAAAGGTAGTCCACGTAAAATAGTAGAGGCTAACTATAAAGGAGGTCTACGCCAAGTAAGAGGAAGACTCTATGCCTTGTTACAGGATGCCCACGCAGTCAAAGAGGTGGATTCCAGTCCCTATTCTACACCATTTAAAGAAAAACCACCATGTGTAAGAAAAATTAAATTAAAAAGAGCTCATACATATGAAGAATCTAGCATAGCATATCAAAGGGAAATTTTCTTGAAGAAGATACATCACATGAACCAAGAGGAACAACACAGACTAATCACTAAAATAGAGAAACTTCCCTTTAAGAGGCTCTTGCTACAACATAGCCTATGGCTTCAGTATAACAGAGAAATCTTTGGCTAAGATGGAAATTTAAAAAAAGAAGTAGAGAAGCACACAGATAGGAAAGAAGACATCCATGTGAGGAGCACGTCAAGCAGGGAGCTATGCCCACGTAATGCAAAGAAAAGGTGCCAAACTTGTTGAGCAGACCTTGCACATGTTAAAGAAAAGTGACGTTGACACATAACAGAAAACCCAATCCACACAAAGTGGAAGTCTTTCATGTGCTTTTGTCCCACATTGGTTATACGGGGACCCTCTTAAGTTATTAAATACAGATCATTACAACCATAAGGTGTCAAAAAAGAAAGGAGGCTTTTGTAAGTCTTATGAAGGCAAGGTTTGAGTGTGGGGTCTGATATGGACATCCAGCTATCACATAGAGCACAAAAATTTTAGACAAACTTGCACATGTGGTGATGTGGTGATGGAGCTCTAGATGATGACACGTGTTAAGATCATGTAGTAGGCCCAAGCCCACAATTTCAACATGCTCGACTAATAAATATTGCAAGAATACCAAATTTTGACAAGTGGCAATAGGTCCTGCACGTGCAATGAGGTGGTGAGACATGTAGGTTCAAACGCAAAGCATAGGATTGTGACACCTGTCACAATCCAACGAATGGGGCATTTTAACAAAATGAAGATGCAAGATGTTTAGATAATGTGAGTAAGCAGGCTGTTGACATATGTCAATAGGCCCAGCTCAGATGGTGATGTGGCACTACATACAAGGCAATGATGAGGCAGTCTAGTGGCAAAGGTCAGCAAATCAGATACCACCATGTGTCATAGAGGTCAAACTAGGGTTGACCCCAAATTTAAAGGGTAGACAAAAATGATAAAAAAAATTTTTTAATAAATTTTCTCCAAAGTGCATGTACATGATTATAAAATCAAAAGAGGCACCTACACTAAAGTATAAACATCAAAAAATTTTCAAATTTTTGAATATCAAAGTTATAGATCTAATAGTTATGCTAGAGGGGAACATTTTCAAACTAATTTTCAAGGGGTTTTTGAGAGGCTAACATAGCAATGTTATATATCACTGAAATCATCAGAAGACAAAATTTTTGATTATGGAATTCATTTTTGCACAGGTGCTCACTGGTTTGAGTTATAGCTAGAAATGTAAAATTTGGGGCCTTCTTAGTGGAATTGGTGAAAATTGAAAATCGAGTTAGGGGATTAGTAAAACTTGGTAAGAATGTAGTTGGAGTTCATTTTGCTCACATTCACTCACTAAAAATTGAAATTCACTAGCATTCCATAGTGTTACAAGATATTTTGGAAAGCAAAGGATTTCATCATTTCAACAAAGATATTTACAAATCCGTTACAAAGAAATGATGAAACTAAATCAGATCAAAATGGGAGAAGAAAGAGAGAGGTTTTTTAGTTGCTAAAGATTGAATTCCAAGTGGACACATGTTAGGCATAGATCAAATCTAGAAATTCATCTTCTCCTATATCTTTCTTTCTTTCATTCATTGTAAGGGTTGGCAGTTTGCTCTGGGTAATACTAGATGGGTTCCAGTGTTTTACTGTGAAACTATTCTTTTAGTATATTCTCTCTTGTATGAATAGCAGTAGGAAGGTTAATATAGATAGTTTAGATCTATTAGGTGTTTTCATGTTTTCATTTGATGCATATGGTTGTATTGTTTTAAGGAAATTAATACAGAGAATAGTAGGTTGAGTTTCATCTTGAATCTTGTCTCATATCTCTATGACCTTTAATGTTTTATGATCTTTGAACAAAGAGCTTAGATTGTAGTTGCAATCCCTTGAGGTCGTATTTTGTCTTATTGTTTCTTGTAACTCAAGGGGTTATGTAAATGCTTCAATGAATCAACAGGGTTGTAGGTTTATTGAGAAGGATATCACGTAAGAATGATTTTTGGATTGAGCACAAATGTTTATTTACAAGGTAAATAGATAGATCATATGTCTGAATATATAAATAAGTATCAGATATCCATATGTATACATTTCATTTATGGATTTTTCCAATGGTTAAGGCACTGATCAGCTATAGGGTCACTTCGTTCTTGCTGCTACATATTAGGGGTTTTTGTTGAATTCAATGTTATTAATCAAATGTTCTTTCCTTTTCATGTTGAAGGACCTAAATGTTTAACCCTCACTCAGCTTATGAGATTCATAGCTTTGCATTTATCTACTGCAGATCTGTGTCATTTCATGAGTCATTAGGAGAAATAAGCATAAAATCTGCTTAATAGATTCAGGGATATGTTTTTGCAATAGTACGATATCATTTGAATCTATGGTCTAACCCCCTAGGTTTAGCAAATCCTAAAGTAGAAGAAGTGTCAAGGCTCACAGTTGGCCCTGTGTCTAAAATGATATGTTGAGAATGGGAGTTAGTTGCCCTTAGATATGTCATATTCTCATGGGGATAATTGAAAACCCCTTGCATTTTCAAGCACCAACAAAATGGTGACTCTACTGGAGAATTGTGTTGAGATTCATGATAGAAAAACCTTGAGAATTTATAGGAATTCAACACAATAGAAGGAATGACATGGAGAAAGTTTTTGTACAATAGTAAGTTGATATGTTCAGTCCATTTCCTTACTAAATTTTCATGTTCCCCAGTATGCTTTATTCTCTTACAGTAGTAGTTCTTGAATTGGTTGTAATTTGTGTTGAGAAATGAGTATATCTTCAATTAGTTCAGTTTTCTAAGTTGTTGTTGTAAAAGTTCAAGAATCTAAAAATGAAGTGTACCCTCTTTCCAAGGTGTTAGTGACCTACGAGTTTTTCTATATTGAAAGTCTGGTTCAAAATGTATAAATGGTAAAATTGTTTTAAATATTTCTCACTGAGTGTGAGTGGCAACTCTGAAGTAAGTCATTGTGCCAATGCATGGTTCTTTTTAATATCATAGGCTTTTAGTATTTGTGGGCAGATCTAGTTTGTTGGGAAAGAGGAAGTACAGGTTCTTGATTAATGGTTTATGTGGTTTCTTGTTTCTGTAGAATAAATTCATTTCAAAAGCTAAATTACTGGTGTGATTTCATTTTTCTGTTCAAGGAGTGGCCGCTCTACAAACGACTCTATCTATGGTATGAAAGATTTCATATTTGCACCCTGTGCCAATCAACAGATCTGAGGTTTCAGACAGCAACACATAAAGGTATTTTGGTTTTCATGTCTTTGTCATTCATGAAAGTTAAATGGTGGAAATGGATGTCTCCATCTAGTGGTTTTAGCACTAAGAAAATAGAGGTAGGAGTTTAAATGTAGTGCCTGCCCTTAGTTTGCATTTTGTTATCGTTGTTGAACTCTTTTAGAACTAGTTTTATGTTGTTGGTTAGCAGCATTTTTTTGAGATTATCAGATATTGTGCTATGGATTCAGTTTATTATGTGATGAGATTACTTAGACTCTACATTTCATGTATGTATGATGATTATTTTTAGTGTTCACAATTATTGATGATGATTATTACATTGCTTTCAATTATTAATGATGATTAGTAAGATGATTTATTATCATATGTGTTTTCTTATGGATACTTACCCCATACTTGCATGTGTATGGTGTGTGTGTTTGCTTTGCGTGTTTGCTTTTGTATGGCGTGTCCGATGTGGTTAAGGAAGGGAGTCGTAGTCACCTGCTAGTCGGGATCTACACGATGCACCACTTCTTGCCATTGCTTAGTTAGTTTAGTATATATTGTGCTTGTACATGCATAATTTTTATATAGGTTGTAGGTACCGAGTATCGACTTCCCTGAATTGCTAGGATGAGCGTACCCTATCACATTATCTTAATGATAAGAGAGGGGAGATAAATTCTCAAGTCCAAATCCCAACCCTTTAAGCCATTTGTTCTAATTGAAAAATTATGACAAGTATCTGAGTTGAGTACCGTCCGAATACGTTGGATGACGTAATTCATGATTTAAACCCTTGATTTGATTTTGTATGTATTTTGGCTATGATGAATTTTTCATATTTTTACCTTTGTGAGTCTTTGGAGTATTTTCTATTAATTAAGCCTAATCAAAAGATTTAATTAATGGTTTAATTAAATAAAAAGATTTAATATGATATTTTAATATTTATTTTATTTAATTAATTAAAAAATTAATTAAATAAAATAATTAAATTTGAAAATAAAATAATTAAATTGTAAGATAAAAGTTATAATATTAAATTTGGAATGTGACAATATTTATTTTAATAATAATATATTTGGAGCTCATTTTTAAATAAATGACTAAATAATATTATTATTAAAGCTAATAAATATTTTAGCAATAAAGTTTTGGAAAATAAAATTTAAAAGTGAAAAATATATTTTAAATTATTAAAAGATTCTAAATCTCATATGATTAAAATATAAATATATTAAGATTGAAAAGTGGAGATATTAAAGTTAGTGCATGAGACTTAATAAATTAATTAATTAAATTAGAAAGAGTAAAGTAAATTAGAGTTACAAGCTTGCATGGGAATTAACATGTGTCAACAACACGGGGGTTAGTGCATCAATTAAGCACAAGGTGTCTACAATTCTATGACTCATCAAAAAGGATTAGAAAAGACCCATGCTTAGTTGGTGACACCTTTCAGCGGTTTCAAGAAGCACTCCAAAGGTATTTTGAGAGCTCTTGATATTCAGGCATTCATAGAAGCTTAAATGAAAAGTTTAATGGAAGCTACAAACTTAATGGAAGTCACGAGCTACAAGCTAAAATAGAAGCTTGAAAGCTTACATGCATGGGAGAAGATTCATATGCTCATATATTTACTACTTGCTTCTATGCTCCTGCTAGCACTTCTAATCACTTGGAGGATTCGATCGGCTTGGATTCTTGAAAGAATTGTGAATAATGGAGAACGAAGAAATTTTCTATGGACTTCTGAGGCATGACAAATTAGCATCAGTGTCCAGGTGCACTCGTGATATTCTCATATTCCCTTTGCACTCTTTCTCTTCTTATCTTCATCATATCTGTTTTATGTGTCTGAATACTCTCTGTGATTGAATCTACTATTTGAAATTGGAATCTAAATATTTTATTTGGATGAAAAGAAAAATAATAGAAAAAGCCTAGTTCCAAATGAGAAAGAAATTAGGTTTTAATCGAGTTTGGGTTCGAATTTATATTAAATTAGAAAGACAAAATTTGGAATTAAAATAGAAATTTTATGGTGAAAATTCGAATGATTAGATGTAATCTTTCTATCAATTATATTTTTAGATGCGTATGAACAAACCCTTTTATGGTAAAATTTAGAGAAAAATTATTTTAAGAGGAAATTCTTAATTCATCACAAATTGTTCTGTCGCTGCCCCTTGGATAGACCCGAACTCAGTCATTCATAAATTTTTATCGAGATCAAATTTATTCAAACACTCTGGTTAGAATTGGTGTAACTTGACCCTCTCCAACATATTTAAAGTTCAGCGCGATCCAATGGTTCATTAGGAAGATATGGCCGTCGTACTGAGACTGTTTTATTCAAAGACAGATATTTCTCCATTTTCCATAACCAAGAGTTTTTTATGCTTAAACTTCACAAAATAATATATCAAAGCATGGAATGAATTAAAGATATTATTAAAATCTTTCTTTATTAGAATCTTATTAAAATGCATTAGTTTTATATGATTTATTATCTAATCTAATTAAATCAAATTTAATTAAGATTAGTTAATAGTAGAAGAAGTGTAATTAATTATTAGTCAATCTAAGTAAATGGATTTTTAAATGAGAGAACATTAAAAGAAAAGAGATTTTAATATGGTTTATATAGTGGACTTTTTATAATGTATATTGAATACTATTTAATATATATTAAACAATTTTAGAGTTGTTTAATGAAGATGATAATGTTAAGAATTTGGAGATTATTCATGTTAAAATCTACAATGAGTCTTATTGGTTTGTGATAGGGATCTTTATATAGACAAAATATTAATAGAACAATTAGAAAATAGAGTCTAATGATTTATTTCAATATTGATTAAATAATTGTAAGATGATAATTTATATTATGTTGATTTAAATTTAGAAACTCTGAATGATATTGGATTAAGACTGAATTATTACGTTATTGGTTAATACGTTTGAATACCTTAATGGAGATAAGAGTTAGCCAAATATTAACTAATGAGTTTATGGAAGGATTCTATACATTGGGTATTTATAGTTTGAGGAGTTTATTATTTATTAATGTTTGTAAGGACTAGCAAACTATTAATAAATAATGGTGTAAATAGTTTGATTAGATTTAATCTAGTGAAGATTATTTAATGATTAAAATTTTGTAAAGATATTCATTGATTTGATATTATAACTATGATATTAACAATTAAGTTGTGCGATAGAGTCTTATTTGAAAAAAATAATGATAATATGAATTTGTCAAGGGAATGTTGGTATTCTTTGAAATAAGACGAATGAGGTCATTATAGATTTATTCTCAATATAGCTTGCTAATAAATATTGACAAGTTATTATTATTGAATTATTAATATGGACATTTGAGTATTGAATTATAGTTGACTTTTATCTTACAGAATTCTAGTTAGTTATTAGTCAACTGATATTAATTGGAATGTTGCTATGGTTATGCAATTATTAATTAAATCAATTAACGAGAGTTAATTAGATTTAATTAATAATTAATTTATGTAATAGAGATTTAATTGATATAATTTTTTTAATGAGATTTTAAAAGTATTGATATCAAGTTGATAGGCCTTAATCTGACGACTTGAATAATGACTTTAGATAATTTAATGGTGAAGACTTAGTAATATATAATTGAGAATTATTAGAATAATAAAAGGTCAAGGGTTGTGAATCGATGTTAATTGATCATTTTAATAAGTTATAATCTTCTTATTCAAAAATTGATAATTGGTTCTTTTATAAATGAATAATGATTCTTTGATTACGTTGAAAGTTGAAGTAACATTAAGGAAGAGTTATTCAACTAGTAATCTCAGTAAAATAAAGTGAATGATTTTATTAAGTGACAAATGATTTAATGAGTAAATATTTATCCTTAAGTTATTCTTAGAATAATGCTATTGGAGAACAAATGGGTTGACTTGTAGGTCAAATGATGAAACTTAAGACACTTGAAAGTATACTTGCAAACAAAAAAACTGGAAACCCCTACACTTGATTCAACTATGAGATTTTAACAAAATCAAAACATGTGTCTGCATCGTGTATTCTTTATGCTTCTTGTTTTGGGTTTTGGGTTAACTAGTGTTGACCAGTCCTAGGTTGTTACCAGAGGCTCGGGGGTTATGAGATGTGATGGCATGTTGATCTTATTTGGTCTCGATCTTTATAAGTTCAACCATGGTAATGTGATCGTATGCTCTATGAAATGTTTGTCTTTACTGATTGTTATTGTTCATCAGTCTTCATGTGTGAAGCTGAGATGTATGTGTATGAGACACTTGAGCTAATCATTTTTGAGTCATCGATCAGTTATCCTTGGATTATTTTCTAGTCGCCATGATGAGACTGAAATGTGGATTTATTTCTTGATGATGTCATGTTGTGACATGTTTGACTCAACCATTTTGGAGTCTTCGATCAGTATGATTTTGAGATATTCTTAGTTGCTTATTGAGAACCAATGGATATTGTGATTTATTTTGAGATATATTTTGGTTATTGAGAACTAATGATTATTATGATTATCAGTGATGCCTTCAGTTGCCAATAGAGAACTGTTGTGGTCATGATTTTTTATGGATTTTTTTTCAAATGCTCATGGAGATTTGATGATTCTTATCTTGGAGATTTGATGATTCTTCTTATTATAGATTTTTGATGCTTTTATCATGGTTATTTGATGATTATTTTTATGGATTATCTTTTGGATTTCTTTTACAGTCGCTTGTACAGAACTGTGGTGATTTATGATTCCATGAGCTTAGGGTAGGTAATCTACCTGTAGTGTCGGAAAGTAGCTTGCAATGGGGGTTGGGGCCCTAAGTGGCTGCCAAGGTAACTCATTGTAAGTTTGTTTAGTAAGTAATAACATTTACACACTAAATGGGAATTAAATGAACTTAAAAAGATAATTGTTTTGATGTTCTCGCCCATGCCTTGAGTGCTTGTACAGGCTAGGATGGGAGTAGTGAGAACGCATGGTTGCGACCATGCATTCTATAGTATGCCTCGTCAGTATGAGAGGATACTAGTGGCCGCATGAGATCAGTATGGACCCATGGAGTTTAGCTAACTGTAGGGTAACTTGTACGTGATAATTGTGATGACACTTTCCTGCTTGTAGAGTAGGTTTCCTACATGTCTTTGTGTGCCTCTGAGAATTAGATGTCGATTTTGTGTGTGATTGGAACCTTTGAGTTAGTATACTTTTAATATTCCTGGACTTCTAAAAGTTTGTGCTATGTGTTATGGATAGCCTATTTGAGACTTGAGATTATCTCCTTAGCATGGTGGGAGTGGACCACTTAGGTTCTACGCAGTCGAGTGGTAGTGTATTTTCACTTTTATCATTTGAGATCCGTCCGAGACACCATGGCTCGAGTATCCTTGGTTGGTATTTATTCTTCATTATTTTCTTGGAGCATTATGATAGATAATATAAGTTATTATGGATGTACTTACTGGTATGTTTCTTATATTGATGATTTTCTTTACTTTGCATATGTTAGTTGATGATTTATTATGTTTTACTTTGCATGTTAGTAGGATATTTTAGGAGTGACATTCCTACTATGTTAATATCGATGATCTCTTCGGTGCTTTGGAATGTTACGCACGGAGGGATGAATAGGATCCACGATGGTCTAATGATGCTATTTACGGTTGGGAGGAACTGTGCACTTAGTTATTTATGTTTGTGATATATGGTTATCTTTTGTGATGGATGTTTATATCTTTTGTGAAGATGTATCATGTATGATATGTGGTTTCATTTATGTTATTGCATCATGGATTAATTTTAGATGATGATGATATACTTTATTTACTTGGATGTTTATTTTTTTAAGCTTTTCATACCCTGTGATATGTATAGTGGATGATTGAGCTAAACTAAAATATAATTACAAAAGAACACTTGTATATTGTTTAAGTACATTGGATGTATCATTTTTATTTCATAAGGATGGGATGTTAAATGAATAGTAAATTTAGATGTGATACAACATTAAGGGATATTTAAAGAATGTAACCTGTTATGTATATATGTTATGTTTATTTTCATTTGAATTGTTGCTATTGCTTCTGCAAATGTTATGAATGGTTTTATCTTTCATGTTTAAAAAAAAAAATTGTTTGGAAAACTTAGTAAAACTCTTTGGATCCCTTGGTGGGGCATTATATTAAATTTTATGAGATGGATTCAAAATTTAGGTCTAAAAATGATATACCAACTCTTGAAAGTATTCATGAAGATATTACTTGGCTGAAAAGAGAAATTCATAATGAGACTGTCATTGACATAAGAAGTACAATTAGTGATATCACAGGTCTTAATCGGTTTCAATATTACATGAAGTTTAAATGAGCAGTTATGAATCTTTATGAATCCTTTAGACTAGAGAAGTCTTCATGGCCAATGGTGCTCTTAGAATTATTTATGCCGCATTCAGTTGATTGGTTAGCCAAGTCAAGATTAGAAAATATTACTGAATTCCAAGATTTTATCATGGAGGTTGAAAGTGCTTTGAAGGCTAATGAGTCTAATAGTAGAGAATATAATGATTCCATTAAAAGTGATAATGAATATGAGGAGTCTCAGTTTTACGAATCAGAGGATAGTAATCAAAAATATGATAATATGAATAATGTAGATTCATCTTCTTATGATGATGAGTATACAGAAGCAGAAAAGTGTAACGGTAGTAATAGTCTTTCTTTTAGTGATGAATGTGAATGTGTTATGATGCCAGTTGTTGAGGTGTTGTCTAAAGAAGAAGATGTATGTGATGATCATAATGTTGTTTTTTCAGAGTATATTACTAACAAGTTTGCTATTACAAATGTATCAAGATATCTAGATAATGATCACAGCCAAGGAGAAGAAACTAGGGATGAAATCTTGTTAAGTGTTGATGAGATTTCCAACTTGTTGGCTCATAATTGTGAAAGGTATGCTAATCTATCAAAGGATGCTTGTTCTTTACCACATTTTGTGAATCCTTATGGTGAAGTCATTTCCCCTAAATTTGATGTTGAAGAAGATGTAGTTTAAGAATATGCTCTGTCAAATTTGGGAGGTGTATGTGATGGTAATCCATATATCAATGCACATGATGACTTCTATGTTGAGGATGAAAATGTAGAGATAGGGTCTATTGCTGTTTCATTGTGTTTTTATTTTCATGAGGTCGAGATACATTCAAATTGCTCATATGACAAGGAAAGAAATAGTAATGAATTAGTTTATCCTAGTGAGTTATTTGAGGGAAAATTTGATACAAATCAACATATTGTTAGAATGCAATTTCATGATAATTCTTATGATTTGGGATCTAATCAATTTTTGGAATATGAAGACAATGCAACATATATTCAGTCTGATGTATGGTGTACTGATGTTGCAAATGAGGAGAAATTAGAGTTTATATACTTTTCATATCCGGAGGCACAAGGTGAGTTACAATCTGATTCATGTAGCTTGTTGAAAGAAGTGGAATACCAAGCTTTTGTGTTTCCAATTGAAGGAATCCATCATTCTGTCAGTAGTGATCAGTTTTAGCTTAATGTCAGTTGTTATGATCATGCTCATTCATATTTTCATAGTGAGCAAGATGAAGAAAGTATGTCTGATTCTTATATGCAGTATGAAAATGATCATAATTTTGTTTTGCCTAATGAGCTGATTACAAATGCTAATGTGCTGGGTGAAACAAATGGGAATGAAATTTTCAGCTTACTTGAGAGAAATGTCAATGAAAATCAGGTGTATGACAGAGGTAAGGAGTTTTGAAAACTTTTGAGTGGCCCGGGGCCATTGTGTGTACATAGTGGTTGTAGTTGTTTTTGCTTTCAATGAAGTTGTTTTGTGTGGTCTACTTCTTCTAGAGATCTAAAATCTTTCCATGCGTACAAGGGACATGCATCCCCAGATAGAGCCACTATTGGCACTCAAAAGTGTAGCCCAAAATTTGAGCACTTTTAATGAGATTGTACTTGGTTGTACCTTTGAGGCCCCTAAGGTGTTTAATGTTTCTAGCACCTTCCTTTTAGCCTATCTAAGCAGTCCATGAAGCAAAACTAACATTTTGAGTCATTCAGTGAAGTCATATTTTGAGCACTTGCCAAATTTGCATTTTCACCTAAGTGTCAAACAGCGACAGGAAGCTGTGTTTTCCATTGAATATCTTGCACCCATAAATGTTTTGTGATTTGCCACTTTGGGAATATCTAGTGACTTTACTCAAGAACCTATATTGTAGATTTTGAGCCATTCTGAGTATTTTTTATTAGGTTTTGAATCCCTCAAAGTTGGCCAGTTATTGTTTCATGCTTTTGTGTAATTGTGCAAATTTCTAGGAAGCCTTGTTTGACGTGTTATAAATTTTGACCAGTTTACCAAAATGTTGAAATTCCTATTCCGTTGCATTAAAAACTTCAAATACTTGTTATATTTCAAGTTGCAGCTTATAATGAATCCATTTGATCGGTTTTCAAACACGATTCCAAATGCAATTTCTAAAGATTTATTGGTGTCAGCATTTGTAGATTGATTCGTACCCCTCTTCGTGGTGTTATAACTTGAGATCTATGATTGGTAAGATCAAATGGATTGTACGACTATGTAGTACTCTAAAAATAATTTAAGTGTGATAATTTTTAGGTCATGACGAATCCATTTGCACACTTTTCCAGGTCAATTCCATTTCCAATAATCACTTTTCTGCCATTGTTTCAATTTGCCAAATTCTGAGTAGCCTATTTTGATTTCTCACCATTTGTGTCCTATTATTTTTCATGAGCCCAAATTTTAGATTTATAATTTCCACATGACAGAGAACCAATGCCCCAGTTTTCATCTTCCCACGTGTTAGTTTACCCAATTTTTGAAGCTAATTCCGAACCGAATTTATTGTTTTCTGACATGTTTTCTTCTAGATAGTTCTGAGAAGGTAACTTGACAACAAATTTGTCATGAGACAAGATTCGATGGGGTAGAACTGTGTGGAATAGAGAATCAGTGCCATAGTTTTCAAAGCTTGGTCAGGTGTTCAGATCTGTTTTTAAGGCTAGTAAAAAGACCTCCTTGCATCAAAATGATAGGTTGCAAAAAAGGATAAATTTAAAGTGACATTTTGTAGGGTTATAAGAAATATCAAATGTGATGCTAGGATAAAATTATTTCTTTTTTAGGAGAATATTTTCCAAACCATTTCAAAAGAATAGCTTGTTGAAGTAATGTCTGATGGTCAACAAAGGGATCATTTTTCTCTGATTGATCCTTCTCTTCTCTGCTTGATAGGATTGTACCACTATGTAGTACTCTAAAAACAATTTATGTGTATCAATTTTTAGGTCATGAAAAATCCATTTGCACAATTTTCTAGGTCAATTCCATTTCCAATAATCACTTTTCTGCCATTGTTTCAATTTGCAAAATTCTGAGTAGCCTATTTTGACCGCTCACCATTTGCTTCCTGTTATTCATCATGAGCCCAAATTGCAGATTTATAATGTCCTCATGATAGAGAACGAATGCCACAATTTCCATCTTCCCACATATCAGTTTACACAATTTTTGAAGTTGATTCCTAACCTAATTTATTGTTTTCTGACATGTTTTCTTGCAGGTAGTTCTGAGAAGGTAATTTTGACAGGGAATATCTTTTGACCTTAAATTCATCATTAGATGAGAGTCAATGGGGTAGAAGTCTGTGGAACAGAGAATCAATGCCCTAGTTTTTAGAACTTGGTCAGGTGTTCGGATCAGTTTTTAAGGCTAGTCAAAAGACCTCCTGGCATCAAAATGATAGGTTGCAAAAAAAGATAAATTTAAAGTGGCATTTTGTAGGGTTATAAGAAATATCTAATTTGATGCTAGGATAAAATAATTGCATTTTAAGGAGAAGATTTTCCAAACCATTGCAAACGAATAGGTTATTGAAGTAATGTCTGGTGGTTAACAAAGGGGTCATTTTTCTCTGATTGATCCTGCTCTTCTCTGCCCGATCGAAAAAGATGCTTTGAGATATTCACCAATTGGATATAGCTCAATTCAAATTCATTTTCATATTTGTATTTTGGTGAAATTCATCTTTTGACAAAGAGGTCCGAAGAATGGTGGTTGATTCTTCAAGTACCTACCATAAGGTACCTAGTTATTTGCAAGAGTTTGCTCCTAGTTTTGTTAGCAAAATTGAGCTACACTCAAGAAAGAATTTGATACTTGATGAATTTGGCATGGAAACTAAAATTGAAAATTGACAATCTTCTATACAAAAGAGTGAATATTTCTAATGAAGGATACTTGGTCATTGAACAAATGGAGGCATTAATTTCAACTGATGTCAATGGTGGTATGAGTTTTCTTACTAAAGAGATGTGTGACAAGGCGTCATGACATAAAGACAGGGAATCCTAGCTAAGTTTAAATTTCACAATATCATTAAGCTTAATGGCTTACCTTGCTAGACAAAATTTTGATAGTTAGGAATTCACTATGCAGTAATTTTAAACAACCTCTTCTAGGTTGCACATTTCCCACTTAGAGGATTTTTTGGAAATTTTGAAAGATGACTTCAAAGTTAGAAAGAAGCTCTAGTCTAGGCTACCTCTAACATAGATTGAACATTTCAACCACCCTTTAGATATCTCAAGGGTGACTAAAGAGAAGGATGAAGAGATGATTGACCCTACCCACATCGAGAAGATAGAATCTTATCCCTTACCAAAGATTGATTAGACTAATCTAGGGGAAAATGACCATCAAATAAGAACCCAACCTATCTTGGTTAGCATAGAGCAATGGCTAATGTGCAAAAGGCAAACAAGATCAATGACCTATAGTGTTTAGAGGATTCATGATAGTTTGAGTTCACCCTTAGTTATTATTAGTTCTAATAAGGTTTTTGATTCCTTCAATATAGGGAAAAAAAAGTTGGCTGAACTTGAACCCCCTATTCAAGGTTCAGTTCATCTCCCTACTTCTTTCAAGTGGACTAGATCTTGAAGCAGGAGGAAACAGAAAAAGAAAAGAATGTGAGTGTGCCTCCAGACAAGTTTGTGATGATAGAACTCAAGATAGTAGAAGAGAAAGATGAAATAGGGGTGTCAATAGACTATGGAAGGCGCTACTACTTTGAGTGTGATGACACTTAGTTTTTCAGTTGTATTGGAAATGCCTCCTTCCAAGGACAACCACTTGGTGCCTAACTAGTTTGGACTATCAGTAAGAAAGAAGAGAAGCCTAGTACCAAAAAATTTCCCTATAGGAGACATGGTGAGTAAGTGCCTTGGGGAGACCCCTAAGACCAAAAGGACAAAGATTGAGACTCTGTTGAACATCGATGATGAAATAGGTTAGTGGGTTACACAAGTTATGAAGCCAACAGTTGGGAAAAACATAGAGGAAATACAACCTCAAGACTATGTAGCAAAAAAGACCATCCTTGGTCCCACTTCAAGAGATGCCAATATAAAAATATGGAGTGTGGAGAATACTAGGATCTCTCAAAAAAATGGAAGGATCAAAGAGACAAGGAAGAATTAAAGCAATTGATGTAGAAGATAGTCAAATACATTCATGAGCAATAGAGCCCACATGCAAAAGCCTTACCTGATCATGTCTTCTACAATGATCTATATTCTCCCTTAAATAAAGGCTTCCTCAAGTAGGTTAAGAGAGATCACTCAATTTCCCAAGCCTATGATGAATGACTGCGCAATATTCATACTTAGGAAACTAGTTATTTCTCCTATTTTGCCAATATTAATGCTAGAGAAGATAAGTCGACAATAACTTTGGAGTAAAAAATGAATGCTTGGGACCCTGAGAAGATCAAGTAGGATGAATACATGATCAATACTTATGAAGTGCAAGAATATGATGTAGAACAATTTAGAAATGAAGTCCCTAGAGCCAAGATCAATACTAACTTCTTCTTCATCGCTTATGCCAATTTGGAGTGGCAAAACATATTGATAGAAAAAGGGTCAAAGGAGTGTTTTGATTTTCTTGAAGAGGTTGAATGTCTAAAGGAGAGCTTGATTTCTAACATAAAATGTATAATGTCAAAATCATGAGAAATAAGAATAGAAATCAAAAGTGTGCTAAAGAAGTGTAGATGACCTTTTTTTCCATGCTCAAGTTGCTTCGGGAAACTAAGTGAAGTTTTGGTTCATGATCTAACTATTGTTGCTAGGGAAGAATCAATCATGATCCTTTGTATTAATCACCTAGAGGTTCATGATAAGAATATAGATCATTTTGTTGAAATCACGAAGATGTGGAATCTCAAGCTAAAATAGCTAGGTGTTGTTAGAATCTGAAAAGATTAATAACCCAGAAAACTAGTGCAAAGAGTAAATATCTAAACTATGAATGCAAATGATACAAAATCAAAATAGAATCATAGAGTTAGTCTCCAAGAGAGTAATGCAAATGCTAGAAGCAAAATAGCATTAACAGGATGCAAAAACAAGAGATGCAAATACAAGCCAGGTAGCATGCTTATATAGGCTAGGAAGAGGGAGGAGGTGTCAACACCAACCAATGAGGAGCAACCATCTATCGGACTAAAGATAGCAAAGTATCTTCCCAAGATAGCTAATGGATGCTCACATGTAGGAAGGTGACACCTCACAACCATTCACCTAATAAGACATGCTTTATTAACCTAAGCAAGATTATTAAAAAGTGTAGGAAAAACCTAGCAAAAAAGGAAAAATAAAAAACTACACTAACACCCCCCCATAAGCGAAGCTTAGGTGGATGTAGAAATGGGTCCCGACAAGTCAAGCCTGATGAGGTACCCATGTACATAAGATTTCTCAAAAGAGAGAGAGAAAAGAAACCCCCCCACAAAAAAGTCAGGACTCCGAGTGAGAGGAAGAGGTCCCCCCAAAAGATGAAGCATCCCGCACCCCCAGTAAAGCTTGCAAATGAAGGAACTTGCTCTCAGTAAAGGTTTTGGTGAAGATATCAGCAACTTGCTCGGAAGTCGGACAATAGCGAAGGTCAATGACATGACCATGGATGAGCTCCCGGATGTAGTGCATGTGGACCTCTATGTGTTTGGTCTGTTGATGATGAACTGGATTCCGTGAGATCTGAATGGCACTCTGGTTGTCACAAAATATGACTGATGGCCGTCTGATCTGGATACCAAACTCAGTGAGAAGATGTTGAATCCAAATGGCCTCAGTGGCAGCATTTACAGCCCCCCAATACTCAGCCTCAGTAGAAGACAAAGCAATAGCAGACTGCTTTTTACTCGACCAACAAACAAGACCTGACCCAAGTGAGAAGCTATACCCTGAAGTAGACTTGCGATCCTCAGAATCACCTGCCCAATCTGAATCTGTGTAGCCCACCAAATCAAGCTCAATACCTACTGCATAGTGAATCCCACAACTATGAGAACCCTGACTGTAGTGAAGGATCCGCTTGGCTGCTTTCCAGTGTAACTCATGGGGCTCCTGCATGAATCGAGAGACCATGCCTACAGCATAGGAGATGTCAGGTCTCGTATGAGTCAGATAAATGAGACTCCCAACAAGTTGGCGGTACAAAGTGCCATCAACAAGTGGAGAAGAACATTGAGCCTCAAGTTTGACTCCAGAAAGGAAGGGATTCGGAGCAGGCTTACAGTCAACCATATGAAACCTCGAGAGTAAATCTAGAGCATACTTGGATTGTGTGATGGTGATCCCAGAAGGAGACTGAAGGATCTCAATCCCGAGAAAGTAATGCAACAAGCCCAAGTCAGTCATCAAAAAACTGTCCTGAAGGGCCACTTTGATAGCCTTAATGGTGGGTGAAGAACTTCCTGTGATCAGCAAGTCATCAACATACAAAACCAAAAATAGAAGTGAATCACCCTGTTGCAAAATGTACACATTAGGATCAGAATGGCACCGAGTGAACCTAACTGATAGAAGGAAGGAGTCCATCTTGGCATACCAGGCCCGAGGAGCCTGTTTGAGGCCATAGAGAGACTTTCGAAGATGACACACAAGTGAAGAATCCTGAAGGAAGCCCTGTGGCTGCTCTATGTAGATCTCCTCATGAAGGTCACCATGAAGAAAAGCACTCTTCACATCCATCTGATGTACTTCCCAACGATTAGCTGCAGCAATGGCAAGAATAATTCAAATGGAATTCATTCGGGCAACTGGCGCAAAAGTCTCAGAGTAGTCAATCCCCGGAACCTGGGAGAATCCTTTGGCAACCAAGCGAGCCTTGTGTTTGTCAACTGACCCATCTGCTGCTAATTTTGTCCGATAGATCCACTTACATCGAACAAGTTTTCTTCCTTTAGGAAGAGGGACAAGATCCCAATTGTGGTTCCTCATCAAGGAACTATACTCTTCCTGCATAGCTGTATCCCACTCAGAAATACCAGAAGCCTCATGAAAGGACTGTGGATCTGAGGCAGTAGCAATGAAGACATGTGGAGCATCCTGGAATTGTGAACGAGTTCGCCTAGTGTCTGATGGATCCCCAACCCAATCACCTGCAGACTGCAAGGTCTGTCTAGCCCAAAGTGGGCAAGAAGATGGAGAATCTGGAGGGGAATCATTAACCTCTGAATGATGACTAGGAGAGGAAGGAGGTGAGTTCTCTGAATCACTTTCTGCATCAGAAGCAGAGGTAGAAGACTGCTCAGGTGAATCTAACTCATCAAAAGATCTATCATGTATTCCAAGTGACTCTAATGTCAAGGTAGAAGTTGGAGAAGTGATAGAAAGTGAGCTTGAAGATCCCTCCTCAAACTGAACACTCCTCTCAATGAATAACTCATGTGTAGTAGGGTGGAGCAACCGATAACCCTTCACACCATCAGGATAACCTACAAATATGCAAGGTCTGCTTTGCGGATCCAAGGCCTTACATTTCTCTATAGGAATGTGGGCCCATGCAGGGGAGCCAAAAACTCGAAAGTGCTTAACTGATGGTTTTCGACCGCTCCAAGCTTCAAAAGGAGTAACTCCCTTCAAGGCTCGGTGAGGAACACGGTTCTGGATATAACAAGCACAATTAATGGTTGCTGCCCAATACTGTGGTGCAAGAGATCTAGAGTGAATCATACAGTTTGCCATTTCCTTCAAGGATCTATTCTTCCGTTCTGCAACACCATTTTGCTGAGGATTGTATGGAATTGAATGTTGTAAATCAATCCCCTTTGAAGTGCAAAATCTTTCAAACCGATGGTTGACATACTCACCACCATTGTCTGTGCGCAAAATCTTGATGGCTTTCCCAGATTGCTTTTCTACAAAATTTTTGAAGTCTTGAAAATGGTCAAATACCTCTGACTTCTGTTTGAGAAAGTACACCCATGTATATCGAGAAAGGTCATCAATGAATGTGAGGACATATCAGGCCCTGCTAAAAGAAGGATGTTGAAATGGACCAGCCAAATCACTGTGAACTAACTCTAGTATCTGTGAAGCTCTCCATGCCTTACTTTTGTCAAAATTTTCCTTAGGATGCTTACCAAGAATGCAACCTTGGCAAACACCTCCTGAGAATTGAACCGAAGGCAACCCTGTGACCATGCTCTGCTGGTTGAGCTGATGCAAATAGCGGAAGTTAAGATGGCCAAACCGCTCATGCCATAATTTACTCACATCATTAGAGTGAGTGAGCAAAACAAATGAAGGAGGATCAGGAACAAAGTGAGAAAACAGATAGAGCCGTGACTGATGATCTGCTCTCCCAACTGCAACTACAGAATCACTATGCAACTCACGTATCTCCACTGAATCAGGAGTGAACTCAACCCGCTTGCCTAAACCTGTGTGAGTGATTTGGTATATTGATAGGAGATTAGTTGATAATGAGGGTACACAAAGAACATCATGGAATGTGCTATCCCCCACATCAACAGACCCTCTCCCACACACCTCAATAGGAGTGTCATCACCCATCAAAATAGAAGGCATAGTACATGGCTCTAAGGATGCAAGTTCTTCCTTAGATGAAGCCATGTGGTGTGAAGCACCCGAATCAAGAACCCAAGTGGATGGTGAGGAAGCAACTGCAACAAGAGCTTTGCCCTTTCCTTTCCCCTTGTTGTTTTCTTTTGCCTTGTTAGACTCTTCATTAGAACTTTGTTTGATAGACTCAGGAACACTAATATTATTCTTCTCAAGAATGTATGTCAAGTGATCAATTTGTTTCTTCAAACATTTATGTTCATCATGACCGGGTCTTTTACAATAGGCACATTTAACCTTTTCTTTCTTAGGCTTATCGCCCTTGGAGGATGAGGTATCAATAGTTGCTTTTGAAGCAATTGGTATCTGATCCTTCTTTTCCTCACTATTATTTTGTTTCTCATCCTTACTATTGTTGTTACTACTTTGTCCTTTTTGTTCTTTTGTGCCTTGGTTGGTTGCTAAGGCATGTGACTTAGAGGACTTAAGAGTGCCCATCTGGATTAGCTTGTCCTATTCTCGAGTAAGATTGACAGCAAAATCATCTAGAGATGGCATGGTGAATTGAATACCAAGTGCACCCTTAGTAGCATAGAAGGTAGAGACAAACACAGAATATTCTGAACTTAGCTTAGAGAGAATACCGAGAATCAGTTGTTCATCTTTCTTTTCAATTCCACATTGTTTTAACTGCAGCCTTAGTGATTTCAATTTGGTGAAAAAATCTTGGATTGTGTTGAAATTGCCTGGACTCAAACTAATTAATTCATTTTCCAACATATGACCCCTCATTGAATCTTGTGTGCCAAATAATGTTTCTAGCTTTGTCCATACTTCATTTGGTGTATCCAAAGACTCAATGTGAAATAGCAAGTCAGGAGAAACAGAAAAACACAATGTTCCATATGCCTTATCACATTTGTTAAACCACTTAGGCTTGTCTTCATCTTTAGCAGGTTCAGTTTCAAGTCCCATAGTTATCCTATTTAATCCAGCTTTCCTTAAGTGAATTATCATGCGTGATTTCCACTCAAAGTAATTGTATGGAGTTAGGATGGGCATATTTGTTTGATCCGTGATGAAGGAATGCAAAGAAATGCTAAAAGGAAGAGAATCCAGCCACGACAATGCCCCCCCCCCCCCCCCCCCCCCCCCCCTTTTTACTCAATCAAAGAACCCCCCCCAAAGAAATATGATTTGGAACTTTATTTTAGTGCATTTACAATTACCACTAGAAAGAGATGTTTAGTGGTCTTGATTTCAATGCATTACAAACCCTCATGAAGAGCATATGCTAAAAGTGAAACTTGGGCACAATAATCAAGAAAACAAATAGCACCACTGCGATCTACTCGAAAAATCATGCACTTTCAAAAAAAGAATCGCCTCGATACGAGGTCGTATGAGAAAGTTATGATCCTCTGAAGTTTTCAAAACGAGAACTGTGCACAGTCACGGCTGAGAATCTGCAATTTCTGAAGCATTCATGCATGAAAATCAAAAACTAACTCCATTAGTGGATAGAACACAAAAAAATAGCCAAGTTCATAATAAGAATCATCAAAATTAGAGTCCGTATGAGCAAGAACGAGACATTTGAAAACTGCATTCAGATCTGCGGCTGCCAACGGAGAGGGGTATGGCCGTAGCTTTGCATGCTCGATTCTGAAAAATATACAACTTGCATGCAAAATCTAAAAGATACCCAGATGGTTTTTCGAGGCTGCGAACAAAACCCAGAAAGCATTTTTCTTTCTGATGAACAGAAGATGTTGTTGTAGTGTAAATCAGACGCTTTTAACAGTAAAAAACGGCTCCAAAAATCAGAAAACGACCCCAGCAACCAAAATATGACATGCAAATGCTGGATCAGCTTCTTAAGTCCATCAATGGCATGCTGGAACCTGCAAAACTGATTGAAAACTCCAAATATGCAAGTTGGTTGTCAAATTTGAGATTGAAACCCCAGAGAAAAACTATTTTTGTCAAAACTTTTCTGATTCTCAGGATCATCCAAATATGCAAGAGATGAGCATACTTTGTTTTTCAAAAAACTACAATAAAGTTTATTTGCCCCCCCCGAATCTCTCGAATAAGGAAACTAAAATCTACTCTTGCACATAGAAAAGCTCTGATACCATGTTAGAATCTGAAAAGATTAATAACCTAGAAAACTAGTGCAAAGAGTAAATATCTAAACTATGAATGCAAATGATACAAAATCAAAATAGCATCATAGAGTTAGTCTCCAAGAGAGTAATGCAAATGCTAGAAGCAAAATAGCATTAACAGGATGCAAAAACAAGAGATGCAAATACAAGCCAGGTAGCATGCTTATATAGGCTAGGAAGAGGGAGGAGGTGTCAACACCAACCAATGAGGAGCAACCATCTATCAGACTAAAGATAGCAAAGTATCTTCCCAAGATAGCTAATGGATGCTCACATGTAGGAAGGTGACACCTCACAACCATTCACCTAATAAGACATGCTTTATTAACCTAAGCGAGATTATTAAAAAGTGTAAGAAAAACCTAGCAAAAAAGGAAAAATAAAAAACTACACTAACAGGTGTTGTACAACAAAAGCAGCTGGTGAGTTTTCTTGCAATGTATGAGGACTAGAAAGAAGGTGGTGGTAGCTATTATAACACTTAGGAATCTCACACCAATACTAATAATACAACTGGAACTTGAAAGAGAAGAGAAGAGTCACTCACATTTTTTTTCTTCTCTTATCTTAGTTAATTATGTTTTAAAACTCTTCATTTGAAAATGTTTGAACTTCCACGTAGGAGTTACCTTCTTTTGATAGAATTTGAAAATCCTTGTTTGCTATATATCTAATATTTGAAGTGACCTTAAAGGTTAGCTCTTTGGACATAGCATAATACCTTTTTGTTAGCAAGTAGTTATCTACCTTTGTTAATAAAAATAGTAAAGTTAATGATAATAGATATCGATCGTATGGTTGTTTCTATTGCATCTATCTAATAATTGTATGGTTATCTTGTTGGTTAATGGAACTCATATGAGATTCATACCCTTGTACAAATGCTATTTCATTGATTATGTTGTTACTATTCTCTTTTCATTTGGTTTAGTGAGCTTGACCTTAGTTTTGAAGTAGAATGTTGTATGGCATATAACTAATAGTGATTACTCAAATTTGTAATTTTCTTTTATAGCTATACATGGATGTTTTTATCTTTCCTTAAGTTCTTTCTAATTAAAAGAATGAAAATCATAATTCTTTCAAAAGGAGTCTTTTCAGTTATTAAGACTCATTTGTTGTGGAAGTTTCTCTGGTGAATTAAACTTAAATTGATGGGAAAGAAAAACTATTCACTAACATGGAGGATAGCTAGGATGGGACTAAAATATTAACCTTATATTCATTTTCAAGTCTCATTGAATAAATGAATACACACTTAGACCTACCAAATTAGGTAGAATTGATGTTAACTACCTACAACTACATCAAAGAAATGAAGTCTATGTGTATATACACATGCATATGCATATACATGTGCATATGTGTCTCAATAAAATATAACACATAATAAAGGGAAAATGAGACACTATCTAGGCTTCAAAAGTAACTATCATTTCATAATCTCTTATCATATAAGTATTTTTTATTAACGCTAAAATATATGTTTTAGAGGGCACTAAAAATCCCTAATTATTTTTGCATATGGCAATAAAAGTTAAGAGGGCATATGCACCGAGTTGTGATGCCAAAAAGGTGACAAGTTTTCTTCTTTTTTTTCTATTTTCAATAGTGCATATGTGTTATAGCACATAGGCGCTACTAGAAAAATTAAAAAAGTATATACGATGGGCTCCACACCCACAACCCATCATTTTCATCAGCATTTTTTGCTATTCCTACAGAGAGCAGCACGTACGCAAGTTAAAAATTCAACATTTTCACCATCCTTTACCAAAATGCCTCCTTGCCAATGAAATCCAAGACCACAAGCACACCCATGACGATGTCGTAAGTGATATAAACTTAACTTTTCATTGTTTGGTATGTTTTTCATATTGTTTTGTAGGTTTTTTATATTGTTTTGCAGGGTTTTTACAAATTTCATTTAGATTTGTTTATTTATTTGGATTTCAATTGATTTTTTATCAGGAAATGTCCATAATCAACCAACAAATGCACAAGAACCTCAAAACCTTTAAGAACCTCAAAATCAAAACCCTCCTCAAGAAGAACAACAAATTCCACAACCCAAACCAATTGCAAGACCTCTACCAAGAACACAAGAACATATAATAAATGAAATAGAGAGAGGCAAAATTGAATTAGAAAGACTCATTGCTCAGTTGAATGAATTTGGACAAACCAATCCAATTAGGGCTCAATTGGCATCATCCCTCAAATCCATTAACACCCAGATAGCCTCAGTTAGTGGTTAGCTAGATAGTTGGCGGGTTAAGAGGGATAAACAAAAAAGATTTTATGCAAATAAATTGTCATATGAAGATGTTAAAAAAAAATAAATACCAAAGGGTAGTATATGTGCATTATTTAGAAAATCTGGTGAGAAAAATACTATTAGAGAGGGTACTAAACGATTCCCCATCCATTGGTACATACATGATGCTATTAGAAATAATTTTTGGGATAGATGGTGGATGGTTTTTGATGCCCCTCCTTGCAACAATCACAAGGTCCCCATGTATTTTTTGAAGAAATTATATTATGAGTTTTTCCTTGGGAAGATCCCAATTATTTTGATATATTAGACACCCAGGGTAGAGGTGGGGGGTGATCATTTGAGAGGTTGGGAGCACGTTGTGAGCTTGATATAGTTAGGGCACCTATGGTCAAGCCACAGCATGAGCATGTGACTATTCCTTCAATTGTGAAGGAATATGTAGAGGCCAGGGCTATAGGGACCATTAATGCTTTAATGTAGACCCTCATCCATTCCATGAGCCCATTAGTTGAGGGGGAGCCTTCTGTGCATTGTGGTCACATGTGCACTTCATGTGGATCCCTATGCACATTTGGCACTGATGTTGGAGATGGTGCAGATGATGTGCTTATCACCAATCAGTTCCTGAACGACACATTTGGAATTGACACATAGGTAAATTACAATTATAATTTACTAATTTGATCACATTTCATATGTATAGTGAATGATTAATTAATTAGCACCTATTGACATTGTTCAAAATTCAAGGTCAGAGTGTTGTTGGTCCTAGCAGTGATCCTCCAGGCCCATTTAATGCCCCTTCCACAAGTCCAGAGGTATGTATCAATTTAATCATTTTAATTATACATATATTTATTATGTAATCATATTAAGGATTGACAAAAAAAATTATGCATGTGCATCAGTTCTCCACAAAACCCTCAACCTTTACTATGGACTTGGAGCATAGACATCATACGAGCTTCACATAGGTACAATTGTTTCATGTTAATTTAATTCATTTGATTATATTTATTTCATGTTTCATGTTAGATGTAACATGTATTGTATGACATGCAGCTCATGATGTTGAACACACCTCCTCATCTGCGACAATCTGTTGATAGTGGAGTAGCCACAGCTGCGGCTAGCTCACAGCCATTGACAAAGGTATGAAAGAATTTTCTTTATTTTAGTTGTTTTTTATAATAGTTAGTCTCAAATTTTCTAATTTTATTTATAAGTGATTATATCTATTGAATTTTTGTAGGGTCTCATCATTCCTGATCGTCCACGAGCATTCGAGGTGGACTTAAAGAGTGACTATTTGATGGCAGTAAGAAAATAATTGATTTTGTGTGTACATATATTTGATTTTAATGCATAGTAAATATTGATTCATATCTACTTTCTTTGTATCAGTTGGATTTGGAGAAGAGCCTCAACAAGAGCTCAAGTGAGCGTATCAAGAGGACCCCGTCATCTCCACCATCTCCCTCCACATGATGGGAGAGGACGTCGAGAGACTTGTTTCCTTCCCCTTGTGGGAAGGAAAAGATATAGTTGATCTAGACATGTATATATATAAGCATTAGTGGACATATTCGATACACATTGATGTATATGACATTCTATATTTGATGTATGACATTATTCGACTTATGACATTATTGGTTAAAATGATATGTTTGTTCATATGTGACATTATTGGTTATCATTTTATGTTATATGTTTGTTCATGTATTACATTAAATTAGATATGTTCATGTATGACATTAAATTAGATATGTGCATGTATGACATTAAATTAGATATGTTTATGTATGACATTAAATTCAATACCTAATCTATTCAAAACTTTGATAGAATATTGATTAACAATAAACTTACTCATTGTTTAAGCATAAGTTAATCATTTGCAATATGTCATCATCATATGATTTATGATCTTGTTCATGTTTAAATTTTTCCTTCTCTATCATTTGTTTATCAAGTTTAATTCAATACCTAATTAGTTTGAATTTTTGATACAATATTGATTGACAATAAACTTTATCAGTCAAGATTGATTAGGACCTCTTGGCAATAAACTTTATCAGGCAATATTCATGGACCTCCTGGCAATTGGTCACCTAAATGAGAACCTTGAGATTTATTAGGAACTCCATTAAAGAAATTAGTAGTTTGAAATTACTCTATCCAACAAAATTAGATCAAAAGTTCTCTAAACATTTATGTTAAAAATAAGATAAAAATTTGATCACAAGTGGTCACAAAGTTTGTGTAGAAGAAAAAATCATTGTTACAAAAAGAATATAGACAAGAAGAAAAAACACAATTAACTTGTTGAGCTTCAATACATAACCACCATTCTTTATCATCAATTGAAAAATGTCAGAGATAGTAGAGAAAAGATGGATTATTTGCAAAAAAAAATCATTTTAAAAATCATAAATGTAACATAGTCACTGATAGTTTTATGTGTTTTCATACATTAACGATTGTAACATAATTACTAGTTGATTGGAATGTGTTGTTATTATTCTATAGTAACTAGATTAAGGTAAAAATAAAAGTTTAATAAATAGTTGTGATGTATAAGAAAGAGAGATATCTCACATGAGAGGGGGAAAAATCTAAGATGACACATAAGACACTTGTAAGAGGGAGCTATACTTGTTAATGAATTTACAATGCATGTTATGGAAAATCATAGAGCATCTTTAAAAGGAAATAAAAGAGTATGACAAGTGGAAGGAACATATTATTTTGTAAACTCGTATTCAAATTTGGGTGTCAATTTTCTAACGAAGGATTCAAGCACTGATATTTTGGTAGTTTTGGCTCATGTTATCCTTGTATCTCACTCTATCTTGTATCTCACTCTCTCTTATTCCACCCCCTCTTTATATTTCTATTTTTTCCATATCTGTGTAGCCATCTATCCTCTTCATCTCCCTCTCACTAATGCAAAGATGTTGAGCAAGAAGTGAGGTTTAAGCAGTTTCTTATTCCTAATCCACCAAACTAAACTTGTGGCCTTCCTAATATCTTACTCCTTTAGGATATCCTTTTTGTGACCTATCCAAAGTGATAGGGTCATTTATGAACTCCTCCAAGGTGAGTACTTCTCCAATCAAGATCTTGCACCTTTTTGTTCTAGGGATACTAGCCCTATTCCAAGCCAATAACAGTAACTCTTCACCAATGGCTTCACCAACCCCATGTTTCTATTGGAACACCTTCCTTATGTTGAACTGATTGAGAATCAACTCTTGGTTTAACCCTCCAATTGTCATTAAGTACAAAATGTTGACTATCATAAAATTCGTTGTAGGTCTCCTACTCTAATTTTTTGCACTTAAATTCCTCTTAGGTTGAAATCTAGCTATTCTATGGGTAGATTCAGACACCCTTTTGAAATTTATTTAAGACTCCAAAGCTTAGATTCCCAATTCCATTCCTATAGCACCTAACCCATGTAAAGTACATAGACCTAATAAGGTCACACTAAGTTTGGTTTTCAAAGTAATTACTAGATAATTGGTGCATGAATTCGTGCATATCCTCAAACCTCCTCTACTCACCAATATTTATCATCTTCAAATTATGATGAAACACAATAATGTTTCCACTTTTTTTTATTATATATTCCCCCTTATGAAAATACTCATAAAACTAATAAACCCTTCATCTCCTCCTTGCAACACTTCTCTACTTCATGTCTCTGCTTGATGCATATCTTAACTATAACACTTCTCTCCTTGAGTAGCATTTGCCAATAGTTCATTTCTCCCCCTTTGACTCATATCTTCTATTTTTACCTTTGATAGAAGTCCATTCAATATTTTATCTTCATTAACAATTTATCAATGTTTTTAACTAAACTTCCCTTTTTTCTTAACATCTTTAAAGTTAGTCAATATTGATTATCCATTGTCACATAGGAATATATTTATATTTTTTAGAAAATATTTTATATCTACTCATACTCTTATCATCCCTAGTCATGACAAACAACACAAAACAATGAGTTGCCTCTAGCAATTTGAGGTTTTTAGTGGAGGATAGAGAGTTACAGAGTTGGTGACAATTTGGATGTGTAATGAATATAAAAATAATGAGTAAAGAAGAAGCCATTAGACACATGACCTACAATGTGGTATTTTCATGCATTCATTGGGTTTCAATATTATGGCTTTTTTGAGAGCAATGTTATCATTACAAAGAGATTCACACCTTGAAGGTGAGTGCAATGTACCCTTCTCAAACATAATCAATTTGAGAATGATTAGGCTTTTTTGAGTTTTTTTGTAGACTAATTTGGTAGAGAAGGGAGAACTCCAAATGAAGAGGACAAGGTTGATTGAGCAATGATTTGTTCATGGACAATGTCAACCTTGAATTTGCATAAGGTTACTATTTAAATTAAGTTTATATTTCAGCACAAATTATTCCTAGAGCTTTCTCAAAACTTTGGATGGGGTTAAATAAGAATGCTAATAAATTTTTGTTGAAAGATAATGCCTAGATTTAATGTAATAAAATTTCTTGTTTTTGAAGTTGGCATAAAAAGTTACAAGTCAATTTTGAAGGTCTTAAAGACTCCTAAAGAACTCTAAAGTGTTTGTAATTAGTGTAGTGGAGAATGTTCAAACACTGAAGGGGATAGGACAAGGTTGAGGATAGGGTTTACTCAGCCACCTAGAGTTAATGGAGCAGATAGTTTGATCCCACGAAGAAAGGTGAGAGAGATTTGGTAGTTGGCAACTTTGTACTAGCCAATACTGCAAGTTTCAGCATCACTCGAGATGGCATTGTAAAATGAGAATAGAGTGCGATCTTGTAGGAACTATAATTGCATCCATACAACACCATCTTGTAGGAACTATAATTGCATCCATACCTCACACGAGCTTTGAGATATGCCCCATCAAAGATCGCAAACCTATGGCATTTAGTGACCCTTAGGGACATTCTGATTCTACATGCTTGAGAATGTTTGAGCATTGAAGGGGAAAAGATGAGGTTAGGGATAGGGTTTACCCAAGCACCCAGAGCTAATAGAGTAGATAGTTCAATCCCATGATGAAAGGTGAGAGAGATTTGGTAGTTCAAAACTTTGTACTGGCCAATACTACAAGTTTTAGCATCACCCGAGATGGCATTGTAAAATAAAAATGAAGTTTGATCTCACAAAAGTGAGAGAGGTTATTGTAGGTCTCTACAACATGGTCCTGTAGGAACTAAAATCACATCCATACCTCATACAAGCTCTGAGATATGCCCTATCAAAGATCACAGCCCTATGGCATTTAGTCACCCTTAGGGACATTCTGGTTTGGTGTACCCGAGAATGTTTGAGTTCTGAAAGGAATAGGATGAGTTTAAGGATAGGGTTTACTTGGCCACCTAGAGCTAATGGAGAAGACAGTTCAATCCCGTGATGAAAGGTGAGAGAGATTTGGCAGTTGGCAACTTTGTACTAGCCAATACTACAAGTTTTAGCATCACCTGAGATGACATCGTAAAATGAAAATAGAGTGTGATCTCAAAAAAGTGAGAGGGCTTATTGTAGGTCTCCAAAACATGGTCCTGTAGGAACTAGAATTGCATCCATACCTCACACAAGCTTTGAGATATGCCCCGTCAAAGATCGTAGCCCTATGGCATTTAGTGACCCTTAGGGACATTCTGGTTCAGCGCGCCTGAGAATGTTTGAGCATTGAAGGTTATAGGACAAGGTTTGGTATAGGTTTTTCCTAGCCACCCAAAGCTAATGGAGCAGATAGTTCCATTGCATGATGAAAGGTGAGAGAGATTTGGTAGTTGGCAACTTTGTAGTGGCCAATACTGCAAGTTTTAGCATCACCCGAGATGGCACAGTAAAATGAAAATAGAGTGTGATCTCCAAAAAGTAAGAGAGGTTATTGTAGGTCTCCACAACACCATCTTGTAGGAACTAGAATTGCATCCATACCTCACCCGAGCTCCGAGATATGCCCCGTCAAAGATTACAGCCCTATGGCATTTAGTGACCCTTAGGGACATTCTGGTTCGACGTGCCTAAGAACGTTCTAGCATTGAAGGAGATAGAACAAGGTTAGGGATAGGGTTTACCTAACCACCCAGAGCTAATGGAGCAGATAGTTCGATCCCACAATGAAAGGTGAGAGAGATTTGGCAGTTGGCAACTTTGTACTAGCCAATACTGCAAGTTTTAGCATCACTCGAGATGGCATTGTAAAATAAAAATGGATTGTGACCTCCAAAAAGTGAGAGAGGTTATTGTAGGTCTTTGCAACATGGTCTTGTAGGAACTAGAATTGCATCCATACCTCATATGAGCTTCGAGATATGCCCCATCAAAGATCGTAGCCCTATGGCATTTAGTGACCCTTAGGGACATTCCAGTTTGGCGTGCCCAAGAATGTTTCAGCAATGAAGGGGATAGAATGAGGTTAGGGATAGGGTTTACCTAGCCACTTGGAGCTAACAAAGCTAATAGTTTGATCCCACAATGAAAGGTGAGAGAGATTTGGTAGTTGGCAACTTTGTACTGGCCAATACTGCAAGTTTCAGCATCACCTAAGATGGCATTATAAAATAAAAATAGAGTGCGATCTCCAAAAAGTGAGAGAGATTATTGTAGGTCTCCACAACATGGTCCTGTAGGAACTAGACTTGCATCCATACCTCACACAAGCTCCGAGATATGCCCCATCAAAGATTGCAGCCCTATGGCATTTAGTGACCCTTAGGGACATTCTGATTTGGCATGCCCGATAATGTTCAAGCACTGAAGGGGATAGGACAAGGTTAGGAATAGGGTTTACTCAGCCACCTAGAGCTAATAGAGCAGACAGTTTGATCCTACAACCCTTTTTCCACTAACTTGCAAATTTGAGCAACTCTTACAACTTTCAACAATGCAACTTTGCCAAAAAAGTGCAATTTTTACATTTTTCACTTAATTCCAATTCTATGACTTAGAAATTTTTTGGCACTAGTAAAACCTCAAAGGAATATAGGAATATAGATAGTTTTATGGTTATTTCCTAAAAGTTGCTAAATTGTTGCAAAAGTTACTAATGCAACTTTGTAATTTTTGCACTTTTTGAGATTTCAACTAACCACCAACCTAAATGAATCCTAATAATTCCAAATGATTATTATAGACTCAAAACCACTAAACCAACCTACAAAAGTGCAAAAAATTGCAAAATGCAAAAAGTTGCTAAGAGCAATTTTTGCAAATAATAGTTGTCAAACTAAACATGAGGTTGTATGGTATTCCAACCATCCAAATGGAAGTTATAACTACTTGAAGGCATGTAATTAAGATCCCCACACATGGAAAAGCTCATTATACGGATAGTGGACAGCATTGGTCAATTAAAAACTCAATTTTATACCTTTTCTACTTTTTCTTCAATTATGTATGGCCTATACGGATTGGTGGTGGTACAAATCTTATATCCTTGGATAGAGGGCTGAATCAAGATTCCATTTCAATTGGTTTTAGGTCTTTATGTTGTATACACAAAAATTTATATTAGTTTTAGTGTAGGTAGGTCAGATTTACTCCAAATTTGAGAGTTACAAGAAGATGGAATCCTAAGTTGCAAACCCACCATGGGATTTCAATATTGCTTTGTGGAATACAATTTAGGAGAGGGTTCTTTGAGATGGAAGCGATTCAGGGCTATAGGAGCCTAGCATCTATTTTTACCAGCAAGCCCTAGATTGAACATAATCTTATGTCTGCTCTACATTTGAAGGAAAAAGAAGGATCAGGCTCCTAAACTAATTAATCGAACCCAAGTGAAGGGTGTAGAAGGACAATTATAATATATAGAAGAGATCTAAAGGGTTAAACCAAGTTTTTGAACTCATTTGTTTATGTTTTCCTTGTAACCTAGCCTAAACTGGTCATTTAGGACTATGACACAAAGTGGGCATAACTTGATGCTGGAGCCGAGTTGTTGGTTAATATTTTGGAATCTCTTAGGGGATTTTGAAGAGTGTTTAAAAATGAAAAAATAGTAGGGGGTCCTTTTTATGGTTTGGGAGTTTGACTGTTAAAACTAGAAATTGTCCTAGTAGGAAGTGTTGGTAATAGTTTTGAAAGTTGATTGTTGAGTGTTGAGAAACCTCAAGTTTGAGATTTTTCTTGTTGGTTTGAGTCTATAACAACCATTTCTATCTGAAAAGTCAAGTGTTGAAACCATTTAAGAAGTATTTTTCTTTGTAGGCCTATTGGTGGTAGGGAGTTCCTAAGTGTTGATCCAAGTTGTTTGAGTACCCTAACTTTGAGGGTTGGGCTTGTGAAGTGGAGTCCATTTACAGGGTAGAGTCTCCCTGTATTAGAAGTCCATTGGATCATTAGTTCTTGGTGTCTTCAATGAATTTATCTTCATAGAATGACCTTGGTGCCCCTACACCATTAAGCGATGATGATGAAATTGAGTAAAATTATGAGATTTGTTCCTACATGTTACAATGAAAAAGTTGTATCTATTTTGAAATTAAGAAACAAGTTTCAAGAGAAGCTTAGGCTATGATGCAAGAGAATCACATGCTTATCAGAGGCACATTGGAGGTCCAAGTCATCACAGAGGTCATAGAGAATCTCCTAGAGTCAATTGGGAAATCCTTCAACAAATCATGGCATTTTAAAGCATAAAAAAGTCATAATGTTGTATGATGTCTTGATGGATTTCAATGTTGGAAAAGTTGTAATTGAGCCATTGAAAAGGATCTAGGGATTTCATAGGGTAGGAGAGTCCTTTAATAGGGTCCTATAGGTTATCATAACCTTAGCATGTCATTTGATAAGTTAAAAGATTCAAAAAAGTCTTTAAAAACATAGTTTAATAGTTAAAAATTTTAAATCTTGAATGTAATAGCTACATGGGCATTTTGGAGGGAAACTCCATAGTTTAAATTTTATGAAGGAATAGGAAGTGAAACTAGTTGGAGTTGGTTAAGGGAGTTAGTTTCTATCTCCCAAGTCTATAAATATTTGTTTTATATGGACTGTAAACACAGATTGTACGGACTGTCTCAGAAAAATAGAAGGAAAGTGCTTGGTTTCAAGAGTAATTTGAAGATCTCTTTGCCTTGTGAGTGCTTCCACATGTTGGAATGATTGGTAACATCTTAGAAGACATGTTTTGAGATTCCTTACTTAGTTTAGCATTCAAACTTGAAGTTTTGTTCATCAAATTTCTATACTGTTGGCTGTAGTAGTCTTATTTCTAAGCATTTTGATAGTTTTTTGCATCTAATCATAGTCGTTCCATGAAATGCTCATTTTTTATTCATATAATTCCATTTATCTAATTTCTACAAATATTTCTAACCATGAAATGAAGATCTAACTTGAGATTGGTGGCCACCAAATCAAATAAAGTTGTTAAAACAAGGGTTATTTGGAGGGGATAGTCAATTAGGAAGAGATTTTCCTTAAGGAGGGTAGTGTTTGTGAGTTGATTCATGTTTATGGTGATAAAACATATATGTCTAAATTATGAATTAGTCCAAGAAGGCTTGGCACATGTGTGATTGGTGATGCCCTAGGAACAAGGGTTTTGAGAAGGTGAATTGGGGCTTTTGGGGTTAGGGAACCCATAGACTGAAATTGAGAGTGGATTTTTCTAATTGAAGTCATTTTAGGAGCCTATGTAAAGTTTCAATTCCATACATTGAGTATTTCTATATGTTGTTTTGTAAATGCATTATTGCTTCATTGATGAAAATAGGGGCAGTGTGTAGAATCTCAGATATTTTCTAAAGGAGTTGCATCTAAGTCTTACATATGTTTTAAACAAGGATAAAGGGTATCTGGAGAGGTTATTTATTCAAGGATTCATTTCAAAAAGTCAAAATTTATCCATCATTTTGTCTTGCTGTTGTCACAGACTTGTGAAAATGCATTGACAACATTTGGGTGAATTATGCATTTTGTCTTGCATGGTATGGAAACTAAAAGGTATTGATGGGAAAATGATAGATAGGCTAGAAAAAACTATTAAAGCCTAAAAAATCCTAGAGTTGACTATTTGTGGGATTTTCCCATCAGGACCTAGAAGGGTCACTTGGCACATTGTTACAAATTTTCTCATTTTGGGTTGTTACTTGGGTCCATCACCCTATCCTCTGCATCTAGTTGGAAGAATTTTTTTGTTTGAGATGACTACTCTTGGTAATAAGCTACCAAATATTGAAACTACACTCAAATCCAATATTTATAAGGATAAGGAATAACTTTTGAAAGATAGTAGCTATGCTAAGTGTATGAATTTGCTCAAGGAAAAAAATAAAAATGACAAGATCTAGTAGCTCAATGGATAACACAAATTTTCCAATTGTTGGCCAACACTAGTGCAGGAGCACCAAGGTCACAAGCAAGAGGCAAGATGAGAAATCCTTAGGTAGATTGGAAGACAAATGGCCTTCTAAGGTCATTAAAAATTTTAATTATTTTAACCATGGAAATGTGATCTTATTTTGATCATAGATTGATCATATTATAAACAAAGCATTAATGTAAGCCTTAATGGCATTATTGAGCCTACAAGGTACCTAGGGGTCACTAGGAATGGATTTGGATTGATACTAGCTTAGAGGTGGATAGAAAAGACCTATAAAGGTGTTGAATAATGTAATAAGGCTATCAAAGCCTCTAAAATATGTAAACGGCACTAAAAGTGCAATATTTTGTAAAATTGCCAATATTAGCTATATAAGCCAAAATGGGCTTAATCAAGTCATGTAAGGGGTCCAAAGGGAGGTTTCATTTCCTTTTGAGAGTCTAAATGAGTTTAAAACCTCATTCCCACATGTGGGAGACAAGTTTGGATGGTCTAAATTGATTGATAATGTAATAGTTTTGAAGTTTGAGCAATGAATGTATAGTTTTCCCTACAATTTGAGTGCATAAAAAGGGACATGTGATTGCTCCAAAGGTGGATTTAGTGTTTTCTCAAAAAAAGAGTTGCTTTTTATGTTGGAATTCATCTAATATAACCAAAGTGAAGGTGTTTGAACCATTTTGGGGTTTTAGAGATGTTGCGAAGTAAGAGTTCTAGAAAGCCCTAGGGTAAAGGGGCTAGAAAGGAGGGTTTTGTAAAAACCATTGTAAAGTTGATCATGAAACCAAAAAAATAGAATAATACTTGCATTTGAGTTGTCTCTTAAGACTTTTTTGGGTCATGGGAGTTCCAAAAGTCAAGGGATTGTGAGTTGCTTTGTAAATGACCTTAAATTAGGCTTAGTTGGCAGACTGAAATAGCTAGTTTTGAGTGATATTTTACAAAAAAAGTTTAGTTGGTTTTGGAGTATATTTTAGAGTGAGGAAAAGGGTATTTTAATCACCCAATATTTTAGGAATTTCTGGAGGAAATTTTGGAGAAAACAACAAATTAGTGACTAGCAAGGGCTAGTTGGAAAAAGCCTAGAAGGGGAAAATTGAGAAAGTGTAAGAGATTAGTTGCTGAGAGTGTGCAAGGAGTTGGAACATTTTAGATGGGATGTTTTGAGATGATAAAAGGTGTTGGTGTCATGGTATGGAGCCAAGGATGAGTTTTGGTATGTTGGAGGCACTAGGGTACACTAGTTGCATGGTGAACAATGTGAGTGTTTAGAAGACAAATTGAAGATTTAGGTTATAACCTCTTAGACATGGTTGTAGGAAGATGTTACCAAGTCAGAGACCTCCTCTTGAACCCTAGTAGAGTCTAATTCTTTTAGTAGATTCCAAGAAATAAGAGAATCACGAGTTAAGTTGTGGTTCCTAGGGGAATATAGGAGGGCTTTGCATCAAACACACACACTTGTTGTATAATCACAAATATTGTGATCATTCATGAAATTGAAAAAAACCATGTTAGAAATAGTGTTGTGAAAAAGGACTACAAAATAGAGGGAAATGGCCATCAAATATGCATGATTTAAGTAGCTACATTAAATAGCCCTTTACTCCATAAATCACTTCAACTCAATCATTACGTTGTACATACAACCTCATCATATATCACTTGAACAGATTGATCATGTACAAAATGAGGAAAAAATTCACAAAATTAAATCTTAAAATGTTACAATAGTATTAACCTCATGGAACACAAGTGGGATGAATATACATAATCAAGTATTAATGCTTTCCAACATTCCAACTTTATGATAATAATGAGTCAAAGTCCAACAAATTGGAATGCAATAATTGCAAGTATTCTTGGGTATCTATTACAAGCAACCATGGTTTGGAAGAAAATTAAGAGTAAATTAGTCTTGTAGCTAAGAAAATGAGCTCAATAAACACTTTTGAGATGGTCATCTCATGATGATCATGGATATATCACTCAAAGCATACATTGAACCTACCCAATATATACCCGCATCACTTAAATCACATTAAATGTTGGAACAAAATCAATAAATATAGTAAAAGTTGTTAATATAAGAACCATTTTATGAAAGACTAAATTGATTATCTGTGTACTTTTAATTCTTGTCAAATCCATCCATATACATTTTTTATCCTAAAATATCGAAAGTTTGATTTCTTTTTAGTAGACCTAAATAGTCATTTTGGTTCTCTCAACCTATACAACGGCTGATCAACATTATCCTTAGAGAGAACTATATCTATCACTACCCCATTATCATAAGATTGAGACCTATTTTCCTTCTTACTCTTTGATGATTGTGATCCTCTGCAATTCCAGGCATAAGATGATTAACATACAATGGTACTTAAACAAAGAACTCTAATAAATATTGAGGATGTGAATGGATAATACCATTTCATAGATTATTTTGGCATCTCACCCTTTATCACTTACGTGTCAACTTTATTAGCCCTCTTCTTTGGTGACCTGCAAATGAAGAATTAGCATAGTAAAAAGTCTAAGATAAGATTAATCCACTAAAATTAGAGAATGAAATAAAATGAATTTGGCTTGTCATTAAGAATTATCCATTTGTAGAAATCCTTGCTTTTTGAATTATATGATAACCGTTTTTTCATGAGTATTGAAAACTTCTCCCATTGTATCCTTGCTTTCGCCAGTTTGAAGTTTTTGGTTACATGCACACAATCATGACTTTACATCACAAAGCCTTCACATTCTAACAATATTCATGTTATTTAATTACATTTTAATCTAAACAAAAAATTTAAACTTTAACTTATTCAAATGACTAATCTAAAAATGGGTCCTATTAAAGAATCTAATATAAATTCAAATAATGTATCTAGATTCTAAACAAATAAAAACTAAATCTCATCACTTACACATCATAACAATATGATCCACCTTAGTCGTGTGGATAGTCTTGGGGAAGAGGTTATAACATTGTATTTGGATCCAACTGATCACTCTTCCTCTCTCTCCCTCTCTCCCTATTCAATCTAATGAGCCCACTGGATCTGCTCGACATTTTAATGTTTCAAGTATTGCCTCATGGTCTAACTCACTAAATTTTAAAAGAATCTTATTATGTGGTTTTCAACCATATTTTATCAAGTGGACATTTGATGCGACAACAAGGTTTGAATAATGAAGAATCTTCCTGTCTATTTGCCAATCCTTGAATAACCACAAGTTAGGGTTCTTCATAGAATATCGTCAAAGCCATGTGCCTGTTATAACTATATACGAGGATTATTAATGCAAAGAAAACTAAATATAAAATCAAAAGTATTCACAAAACTAAATAAACGTAACTTCAAGATAGACTAAGATGAGCTTTCAATTGAGAATATGAGCCATTAATGGGCTCTCTTAATGAGAAGCTCTCTTGTTGAGTAGCTTTGTCTAATTAGATAGGATGTATGCTCGATTCTCCAAAGGCTTCAATGGTGTTCTTGATGGATTTTGTCTTGGGTGAATGGATTTGATGTAAAATTGCTTCTCAAAAATGGCATTACTTTGTTACTATGGGTGATTGTGTTAAAATAGCTTGGTAACTTTAGCTAATGGATTGTGAGGATTTTGCAAAGGGGAAGGATCCAATTTATAGGCAAGAGGCTTGACGGATTGAGGGCTAAGAAGCAAGGATGGGGAAAAGCTCATGGAGGGCTCAGATTCCATGAGAGGAGAGCACATGGATTGTGCTTCCTTACAACCAATCAGGGAGTGACACATATCATAGGGTCATTGGTTAGAGCAAGAGGAGTTGAGGGGTCAACAAAGGAGGCTTAAAGCTCATAAAGACCCCCATAATGGCTTGTAAGAGCAATAAATGGGCTTGTAAGAGTCATTTATAGCTTTGTGGGAGCATTTATGGCTTGGTGGTTGGGATATTTTGAGGGGATAGACTTTGGCTTGGCTTAGGAAAGTCTTAAGCTTGTTTAAGATTGTGCAAATGATTAAGGGTAGGATTAGAGATGGTTTAGGATTAGATTAGGGATGTTAGAGATGGGCAAGTGGATGGAATTTATGAGGGTGGGTGGGTTAGTAGCTAAGATTGGTTAGTATGTGTGGATGGGGTGGATTAGGCTAAATGGGGGATTAGAGATAGGCTTAGGATGAGGATGAAGACTTTCTAGAAGAGTCTAGAACTTCCTAGGATGAGGATAAATAAGGTTTTTAGGAAATAAATAAAGTTTTATTTATTTCAAGAGTTTGGGTTGAGGAGATATTTATTAAAATATTTTTAATAAACATGATTATTAATATTTAATCTTAATTAAATATTTTGAGTTGGGATTATGGGTAGGAAATGATGGGATTAGCCTTTAATCGAAATTAAAGAAGGATTAAAAGATTTTGGAAGAGGTTAGTGGTCTTAAAGAAATTGGCCAAGTTTTGGCTAAAAAATAAATAAATAATTTATTTTGAGATTTTTGGTCAATTTATTAATTAAATAATTAATAAATAAGGAAATAATGTTTAAATAAGATTTAAACATTTTTTGGAGGGATTCCTTAATTAAATATTTTTAATTAAGATAAAGGGATTTAATGGCATAAAAATAAATAAATTAATTAAATAATTAATTAATTAATAAATGATGATGTCATCAGGGACTTTTTCAAAAAATAAAAATATTTTATTTTCTAAAAAATTTTTTAGGTGTCTACAATAACCACCACACTGACATGGTACTCTAAACCTTCACCATCTATAACCAAGTGATCCAATTTTTGTTTGGCTTCAACACAACAACAAAAATAATAATTTGTGCCTTCTTCATTATCTTCAGGTGCAATAACAGAAAAAACATCACCTATAGTGACAAATTTACAAAATGTGGTCATTAATTCAGAAAATACTTGGGTAAAAGTTATAAAGTTACATAATGAAATTAAAAAGATATATAAATATATATATATATATTACTAGGTTGCACTAGATCTAACAAGTGGTCAAAGTCAATAGACAAATCCATCTCTACCATTTTCAGTGCTTGTGGGGGATGATAGGTGTTAACTGGGTCCAAAATCCATATATCCCATTTGTCCACCCATTCAATTGACTCACAGTCATCCCAATTTTCTTCTGTACATGATGGACAATAGCATGCCATTTTTTGTGTGTGGATACTCTATGAACTGGCATTAGAGCTTCTAAAAGAGTGTAACTCACTAGATCTTGTTAGTGTACAACAATCTTGATATGGTGCAATGTTAGTATTATCTATCAACCAAAAAAATCTACGAACTGTAGACTCACCTTCCTTACCTAGACCTATTGTAGTGTTAAACCATTGGATGATAGATTTTGCGTCTATCAATATTGCTCCATCTTTGTACTTTAGTTCTTCACAAGCCAATACTCTTTTAATGCATGTTCCTACACCATCGTGCTCTCCCTTACCATGACCAATGTTTGTGAAATTCTACATATATTTAATTCTACACAACCTGTGCATCTTGCTCAACCAATAGAACATCCATGCATTCTTGAATTGAGATGCACAATTGTTTGACCAAATAATGTGTTAATGATATGTTATACCCCTGTTAGCCAAATCTCTATAAAATAGTTGAAAACAGCCATGTACGAACTCCATAGAATGTGATCGATCATCACTAATGTAAAAATGGTACTCCCTCAAAATCTTCCTGTCATCCTCTGTACTTGTAGGTGGATACATGAATGTTATGTGAACAAATATGGAAACCTATTGAGAAGTATAATACTTTGCTTACACCTCATTTTGTGGTTGTAGTGTGTAGTTCTCTATGAAATCTACAACCAAAACAATGGTATCCAGTGCAAATGTATCCTTGCACAACTTGAATTGCAAATCTATCCATCGAGCTCTATGGGTATGCCTTGCATACTCGTAAATAATTTTTTCCCAAAAATTTTTCTTGAACTCATATACTGGAATCTTTTCAATGATTAAATCACATATTTTACCATACCTCTCATCTTTTAGAGCATATGTCATTGTCTTAAATTTTTTTTAATCTACTATTTCATTTCTAATTGCATGTGTACTATGTATATGTTGACAAGTTGATAAAAGTTGCAAAGAACCACAAAATAAGCATGTACCATCCAAGCATGATGTTTGGTAAAATTGTTGGCCATCCTCTATTTCACATAAAATGTTGGATATGAATTCCCTTGAAGATCTTGGTGGTTCATTTATGTCACAATCTTGCAAAACAAACTGAGAATTCAAAACTATGCATATATGCCTAAAAAAACCAAAATGGTTAGAAAATTCAATATGTATCCTACAACAACAAGTTGTGTGTGTTTGATTTATCTTCACATAAAAAGGTTTACCCATCTCAAAAAGTCTTTGACTTATTCAAATTTGAGGATACATACCAATAAATTTTGCAAAAAATTGTGTCTGAGTTGAGTCCAAAAAATGTTTCGCATGTGGGTCATGATTTGGCTACCAATCCTCCTTCTTATAACATCTCTTTGATTAGAGGAAACATGTGTGTTATTTTTCCAAAAATCTTCTATCAATGATTTCAAGGCTTTACTAATTTCTTTATCCTTTCACAGAAGTCTACCGCTAAATGTTCATAATTCATTTTTTGTTAGATCTTCCAATCTCTCACACCTTAGCATGGGTCTCCTTAGAGCACCTCTATCAATTTTTAATATTTTTCTTGTCTTTCTCATGATTCGAGCTTTCTTCCTTTGGCTACTTACTATTGTCAATGTAAGTACTCGTCTTGTGATATTACTATCTTTGGTGCATGATTTAGAACCCACTTTATCATAAGCACTCATTAGATTTTTTACAATATTTTTTTCATTTGAATCATCCATCGTTCTTAGCCCAAGAATCTTCATGATAGGCCTAAATTTCAAATTCCTTATCATTTCAGCAAATAATTGGCATTGACCTGTAATATTTAATTCTTCAAAAAATAATCTCCACATACGATTAACTTTTCTTTGACAAGTATGCTTGCTAATCTTGTCAAGCATTGATTTCAAAATGTTAGTATCAATATCAATCCAATATTTTGGTCTTCTAAAATGAATTCTAGAAGGTGTTATAATCTTTTCCATTCCCTCAATATTTTGATAATCAACATAAGGTCGAGTGTATTATGTACCTTGAACTGAAAATGATGTGCCTTGACAATAAGATGCAAAAGATGGAATATCACCTACTTGATGTGTTGATGTTGTGCCTTCAACATGACATGGAGTGTATATATCGTCAAATCGACAAATCATTGTCTCTTCAACATGAGAGAATGATATGACTTCAACATTAGAAGATGGTGTAGCGGACAATATGACTCCAACATTGGAAGATGGTGTAGCAGATAATATGACTCCAACATTGGAAGATGGTGTAGCGGGTGATATGACTCCAACATTGGAAGATGGTGTAGCTTCACAATTCAATTGTCTTCTTGAGCGTAATAGTCTCATTCATTCTCTTTGTCTTTCCAATTCTTCCTCTTTTTTTCTTTGTACCAGTGGTTCTTGATCCTCTTTGAAAGTCAATTCTTCATTATTGCTTTGCAATTTTCTTTGGTCACGTAGTAATTTTATTTTATCTCTTTTAATTGCCAAATCTCTCTCCCTATCTTCATTTGTTTGAGTTTTTGGTTTCTTCCTTGGCATGATGATGATTTCTACATGTCAAATTATTCAAACATATGAATTACTTAAAATGTGTAAATTCCAAATTATTCAAATACATATAAAAATTATAATTATTTGAATGAATACACAATATATATCAAACGACTTGTCAAATTTCTAACCATTTCGAAATAACATTTCATTCAAACATACAAATTTCAATGAATTAACTATATATATTAAACAACATGTCAAATTATAATCAAATTTGTATCTATATATCAACAAACAATATTTAAAATGGATTGCACTAACCTTTTCTATATAAAGAATATTCAAAAAGTCTTCAAATCACATATCCAATGATTGAATTTGGTGTTTTCTAGCTTCCAAAAGTGTTGAAATAGTGTTTGCTATGTTGGAACCTATGATTTATGTCAGAATAACAGAGTGCATAACAGAACAAAAGTAGAAAATGGATGAAATGGGCCACAAAGGTTCTTTTTGCCCCTCTCCCATCCTTTACTCTCTCCCTCTCACTCTCCCTCTCCCACCACCTACTCTCTCTACCTCTCTCACCCTCTCTCCTCTCCCATCCCCTACTCTTTAGATCTCTCATGCACACTCCTATCCCCCCACTCTCTTCTCTTCCATCCCCTACTCTCTACATCTGTCACACACACTCCCATCCCCCCTATCTCTCTCCCTCTCCCTCTCCTACTACCTACTATATCTCTCTCTCAAGTTATCTCTCTCCCTCTCAACTCTCTCTCTCTCCCATCCTGTATGAGCTCTCTCTGCCACCACCTACTCACTCTCACACTCTCTCCCATCCCCTATTTTGTCTCTCTTACACAAACACACTCCCATCCCCCCCACTCCCTCTCCCTCTCCCACTCCCTCTCCCACTACCTACTTTCTCTCCCCCATCCCCTACTCTCTCTCTCCTCTCCCATCCTCTACTCTCTCACACTCTCACATTCTCTCCCATCCCCTATTCTATCTCTCTTACACACACACTCCCATCCCCCCTCTCTCTTTCCCACTCCCACCACCTACTTTCTCTCCCCTATTGTTGTACTCTCTCTCTGCCATCGCCTACTCTCACACTCTCACACTCTCTCCTACCACCTACTATCTCTCTCTCTCTCTCTCTCTTTCTCTGTCCCATCCCTTACTCTCACTCTCTCTCTATCCCATCCCCTACTTTCTCTCACACTCTCCCATCCCCTAATCTCACTCTCTCTCCCCCATCCTATACAAGCTCTCTCTGCCACCACCTACTCACTCTCACACTCTCTCCCATCCCCTACTCTATCTCTCTTACACACACACACACACACACACTCCCATCCCCCCTCTCTCTCTCCCTCTCCCACTCCCTTCCCATTGCCTACTTTCTCTCCCCCATCCCCTACTCTCTTTCTCCTCTCCTATCCCCTACTCTCTCACATCCCCTACTTTGTCTCTCTTACACACATTCTCATTCCCCCTCTCTCTCTCCCTCTCCCACTCCCTCTCCCACCACCTATTTTCTCTCTCCCATCACTATAATCTCTCTCTTTGCCACCCCCTACTCTCTCTCACACTCACACTCTCTCCCATTCCCTACTCTCTCTCTTTCATAGACACACACACTCTTACCTCCCCACTCTCTTCTTTCCCATCCCCTACTCTCTACATCTATCACATGTACTCCCATCCTCCCTATCTCTCTCCCTCTGCCTCTCCCACTCCCTCTCCTACTACCTACAATCTCTCTCTCAAGTTCTCTCTCTCCCTCTCTACTCTCTCTCTCTCTCTGTCCCATCTTGTACAAGCTCTCTTTGTGACCACCTACTCACTCTCACACTTTCTCCCATCCCCTACTCTGTCTCTCTTACACACACACACACACACACTCCCATTCCCCCCCCCTCTCTCCCTCTCCCACTCCCTCTCCCACTGCCTACTTTCTCTCCCCCATCCCCTACTCTCTCTCTCCTCTCCCATCCCTTACTCTCTCACACTCTCACACTCTCTCCCATCCCCTACTCTGTCTCTCTTACACACACACACTCCCATCCCCCCTCTCTCTTTCCCTCTCCCACCACCTACTTTGTCTCCCCCATCATCGTACTCTCTCTCTACCACCCCCTACTCTCACACTCTCTCCCATCCCCTACTCTCTCTCTTTCATAGACACACACACTGTTATCCCCCCACTCTTCTTCTCTCCCATCCCCCCTATCTATCTCCCTCTCCCTCTCCCTCTCCCACTCCCTCTCCTACCACCTACTATCTCTCTCTCAAGTTCTCTCTCTCTTCCTCTCTACTCTCTCTCTCTCTCTCTCGCCCATCCCTTACTCTCACTCTTTCTCTCCCATCCCCTAGTCTCTCTCATGCTCTTCCATCTTGTAATCTCTCTCTCTCTCTCTCTCTCTCTCTCTCTCTCTCTCTCTCTCTCTCTCTCTCTCTCTCTCTCTCCCATCCCATACGAGCTCTCTCTACCACCACCTACTCTCTCTCACACTCTCACACTCTCTTCCATCCCCTACTCTCTAGATTTTTCACACACACTCCCATCTCCCCTCTCTCTCCCTCTCCCACTCCCTCTTGCACCACCTACTATCTCTCTCTCTCTCTCAAGTACTCTCTCTCCCTCTCTACTTTCTCTCTCCCATC
Organism: Cupressus sempervirens; assembly: GCA_028749045.1. NCBI lineage: Eukaryota > Viridiplantae > Streptophyta > Pinopsida > Cupressales > Cupressaceae > Cupressus > Cupressus sempervirens. The sequence continues at coordinate 222,345,805 of CM053783.1, forward strand.
CCCTACTCTCATTCTCTCTCTTCCATCCCCTAATATCTCTCTCTCTCTCTCAACCCCCATCCCATACGAGCTCTCTCTGCCACCTCCTGCTCTCTCAAATTCTCACACTCTCTCCCATCCCCTACTCTATCTCTCTTACACACTTCCATTCCACCTCTCTCTCCCTCCCACTCCCTCTCCCACTACCTACTCTCTCTCTCTCTCACACACACACACACTCTCTCTCTCTCTCTCTCTCTCTCTCTCTCTCTCTCTCTCTTTCTCTCTCTCTCTCACCCCTCTACCATTGCCTACTCTCTCTATCTCTCTCTCCCCTCTCTCATTCCCTACTCTCTCTATTTCACACGCACACGCACCCATCCCCCTCTCTCCTCTCCCATACCCTACTTTTTCTCTCACTCGCTCTCCCTCTCCCATTGTCTACTCACTCTCACGCTCACTCTCACTCTCTCTCTCCCCATCTCTACTCTCTCTCTCTCTCTACTACCCCCTACTCTCTCTTACATTTTCACAGTCTCTCCTATCCCCTACTCTCTCTCTCTCTCTCTCTCTCTCTCTATCTCTCTATCTATCTATCTCTCTCTCTCTCTCTCTCTCTCTCTCTCTCTCTCTCTCTCTCTCTCTCTCTCTCTTTCTCTCTTACACACATTTCTATCCCCCCTCTCTCTCCCTCTCCCACCCCCTCCTCCATCACCTACTCTCTCTCAAGCTACTCTGCTTCGCCCTCTTCCATTCCATACTCTCTCTCTTTCACACACATGCACTCCCATCCTCCTCTCTCTCACTCTTCCTCTCCCACCCTATCTCCCTCCCCCATCCCCTACTCTCAATCTCTCTCTCCCAACCTATACTCTCTCTCACACTTCCTTTATCTCCCATCCCCTACTCTCAATCTCTCTCCCCCATCCCGCACTCTCTCTTTGCCACCCCTACTCTCTCGCATCCTATACTCTCTCTGCCATCCCTACTCTCTCACACTTCCTCTCTCTGCCATTCTATACTCTCTTTTCCACCTCTACTCTTTCTCACTTTCTCTCTCCCATCTTGTTCTCTCTTCCCACTTGCATCCCCTACTTTCTCTCTATCTCTCTCTCACACACACATAGCCATTCCCTTGCCCCCCCCACCTAGTTCTCTTTTATAATTTAGTTATTGATGTGCACTATAGCGTGCACACGCTACTGGGAATGTAAAGTTCAATAATGCATGTGCGCTATTGAAAGCTTTGCATTAAACCCAAGCCTTAAGGCTTGGTTTTTCCTTGGAGATCCAACCCAAAGGTTTGGAGTTTATAAATAGTTTTGAGACATGTTTTCTAGAAAACATACCAAAAATGATTGCTTTTTCTTGTGTGCTCCCCTTCAAGATTACTCGTGGTTAGGTATCGATAAGATCAGGTTACATAGGATTATAGGTCTCTATGTTAGCTATCTAACCATATAATTTATTTTTAATTTGAACTATTTCAAACCTTTCATCTATAATTTCTTTTGAATGTATGTTCATTTTTTGTGAAAAACCACCATGTACTAATTGGGCTATAGATTTTAGCTCGTTCATCAAATTTTGCAACAACTTAGTTTTTTAGAAACTAGACTCCATTCTACACACTTTGAAAAAAAAAGCTTTGATTTTAGATTATTTTTCAATTATTTTTAGGGGGAGCACATAGATATTTCATGTTTTATGGATGTGTCTAGTTAAAAATTTCATTAAAAAAAAAAATACACATTGTAAAATTACCCAAAAAATCTAGGATAAACTACATAGTGTTAAGTAACTTTTGACTAGAGCAATTCAAGAATTTCAAAAAAAAGTTAAAATTTTAGGGGGGGCACACTTTGTACCATGTTAGGTTTTTTTGGAAATAAATAGTACCACTTTTTTTGGCCCCCTTTTTTGAGGGCCTAAAACTAAACCATTTTGAAAAAAAAATAGTAGTTTAGAAACTATATTCAAAGGACTACGACTTTTGTTTTTGTCATATCTTAAAATTTTGAGTGTAACTATCTTCAAATTCTTGTTGAAGTTCAAAATTTGAAGATTTCAGGAAAAAGGTGTCCACTTATACCCCCCTTTTGGCACCACAACTTGGTGCACTTACCCAAGACCCAAAATGAAACATATTATGACCAATAGACACACCTATAGCCACAATTATTAGAACTTGGTAAAGGTGCCTACTCCAAAACTAGAAAAACTTAAAAATGTACAACCTAGCTAAAACATAAAAAAAAAAAAAAGACAACAATAAATTGGAACAAACTAGGCTAATTATTCCACCTTATCTCTCAACTCATGTTGAATACTTTTTATCTCCTTTATGAGCTCTTTAATGTGTTTATAGTCAGTCCTAGTCTCCTCCTTCTTCTTCTTCTTAGTGTTGGAACATGTACATTTACCAAGTCCAACCTCCACATCTTCCCTCTCAACATCCTCTAAGTCGAGCATGAGCTTCACCTCCTTAGATTGATTCATGTGACTCAACACCTTTTTGATACACATAACTATAGTATCAAATAAATCTTGGCATCTGTTCATTGCATCTTTAGTCAAATTTTTCCATTTTTCTAAGCTTCTTCCTCATCTCTTCTATTATCTCCAATTTCCCCTTCTTCTCCACCACCTTCACTTTCTACCCTTCCTCATCCATTTTTCTCTCTATCTCCTCAATTTTCTCTTCTAATGCTTTATATTTTAAATTCATCATTTTTATGGAGTGAAAGGTCCATTTTTCCAACCTTAGTGAGTATAGAGAAACCACTTTAGAATATTTTTGTGAACACCATGAGGAGAAAAAATGGAAATTTCTTTGATTTCATGCTTTATCAACTTAACCATGAACTCCTCCTCATCCGCCACTAGCAACATAGGAAGTCTAACATTCCTCTTCTACTTTCCCTACTAAAAGGCTTTCTCCTTCTAAATCTAAAAACTATTTCATGTTGGGAGACAAGATCTCAGTCTCTTTCCCTTCAATATCTCTTGGGGATATATACACATAATGATCAATTGATTCTTCACAATCAATAGACCTAATGGATTCTCTAGTTTCTTTCCCATCTAGTTAACTCTAAACAGGCAGGTTTTCTTTAATAATTGTACCCACAGGGGTACTCAACTAATAAGGAATTACGTAAATTTATTTTTCCTTTACCACTAGATAGGTTATCTCATTTTGAGTTGAATATGGAGATGGAGGGGAACTTAGGACATTTTTATATCCAAACATTCTTTCCACTAAATCAAAATTTTTTTCTTCTTTTGAGTTATTCATTTCCATCTCCGCTTTGCTCTACCCTTAAATATCACCTATAGTTTCTTTATACTCACTTTATTCTTCATTTTCAAAGATATGTTTAACATAATTAACCTTAGGATTCATCCTTTTGTTGGTACTAGAGAAATCTAGCCCTAGTTCACCTAAAATCCTTTTACCTTTCCCCATTTTTTACCCAAACCTGACTAAAATCATATAAGTATGTTAATCTTGATCAACATAAATAATATGATAATTATAGTAGTGATCAAAATGTTAGTAGTCCCTTGTTAGTAAATTTAAAAGTCATTAGGATAACGATAATCACTAGCTTAAATAATAGAGGAACATAAACATTGATCTCATAATACCAAAGTATCCATCAAAATATATAACTTCAAATGTCACTAATATCACCTTGCATTAAATAAATAATATTATAATTTAAGTTTCATTGTTACACCTAAAAAGAGGTTGCTAAATAAAACTGCATTTATTCAAATCTTTTATTAGAATATATAAAAAGGAGATAAATGAAAGTTTCAAGTACACATTTCAATAATATTATGTTTCATACTTCATTTTACATTTTGAAAAAGGTTGCCAAATAAAAAAATATTTATTATTATTTTTAATAAGGAATAAACATAAATACATAGATTTAGATTTAGAGATAGGTTATAGAAATAAAAAGTTATCTAAAATTTCTTGTGGAAATAACCTAACTTTTGTATAAATAAAATGTGGATAACTTAATAAACTTGTATATTTTGTGCAATTTGAACTTAGGAAGTATTTTTTAAGAAAATAAATTATGTTCCATTAATTGAATCAATCCAAACTGTAACTCAAAATAGTCATCATAATTTGTGACTTTTCATTAGTCTTATAGACTTGTGTAACACTTCTAATAGAACTCAACCAATTATTTATTAATTTCTCTCTTTCATGAAAGATGATAAAGCTCATTCTTCCCTTCCATTCTTTAATATAGAGAAGACTTGACACTTCCATTTTTTATTCAAAGAAAGTAGTCATCAATGAATTCATTCAAGCTTTGGAACCTTAATCCACCATTGTCACTTTTGATATGAAAACATTGGAGCTTGTCTAACCTTTACATCATCTTTGTCTCCTTTTTCCAATAGGATCAATCAATTCATTCAGAATCCACCTACATAAAAATATTTGTAGATTTTTTAATAATAGTATCTATTCCATTTTTCATTATAGCTCATTCTTCCCCCCACCTCCTAGGAAGCCCTCCCTATTCACCACCTTGTGTAGACCCCCATCTGCACCCCCAACTTGGTTATAACTAATTTTTGTTGGAAGCATAATTGCTAACCATATTCCTATGGTGTAGTATTGTAGATATGTTACTATGATGATATGTTACATTCATGAGTAATTTTTTTGTTGATGTCAACTATTAGTCTCAAAATGGTTTTAACATTTGAGTGTCGAGCAGCCTTCAGGTGCTGAGTGAAGATCAAGTGCTGAGTGATCTTCAGGTGCCGAGTAGCCTTCAGGTGTCGAGTGAAGATCAAGAGCCAAGTGACTTTAGGTGCCGAGCATGATACACAAGCTGAGTGATATCTAAGTGCTGAGTCACATATGATGCCGAGCAAAATAGAAATGCAACAGGAGCTGAGCGAGATAGTTTTGTTACATGTGCCGAGAATCAAAAATTAGTAAGTACCGAGTAACATAGAATGCACATATGAGTTTGCAACTTCACTAATTCAGATGTAAACTATTTTTATGACCGACATTGAAGGATCTAGAAGGATCAAATAGATAAGATCGAATCTTTTATTTTTCCTATGCAAACTACATGCAACCAATTAAAAAAATAAAAAAGGCATGCAACCAATAACAAAAGTGCAAGGAATGAGCAAGAAACAGAGATTCAATATGGATCATAGATCCACACCTAACCATAAGCCTTTGAATGTCTTTATAAGGAAGACAAAATCTCAATGTATTATGAATTGATGAAGGAGTGTATGGGGAAACTATAGTGAAGCTCAAAGTGAAGAGTAAAAAGACTTAGAGGAAGAGAGTAGCAATTAGACATTTAGTTGATCAGAACAAAGCAAGCGATACCAATCTTAGAGGATCAAGGTCAGAGAAAGTAGATCAAGTGCTTGTATTCATCAATCAAAGATTGTAAGCTATAAGGTTTATTATACCTAATACTCTCTAGCCATTGTATTAGAAAGGAAACCCTATGTTGATAGGTTAGCTTAATAGCTATTTTGTAGATCCTTTGAAAAGGTGATTAAATCCTTTAACAGGGTAAAATTTCATGTGAAATGTTTGTAAATCCTTTAACCAAGTCACTATTGACATAGTGTAAAGCCTTTAATAGGATAGACCTTTAACAAGGAAGACCATCAGAAGTGGTTAAATATTATTGCTGCAGTGATTTTGTGGGTATCATCCCCACCCCAATTTTACCTTCTTATTCCTAAAGGGTTTATAGGTTACCAAAATCTCAAGTGTTATGTGGTGATGCATGTTTGTTTCTCATGACTATTTAATGTTTATATGCATGCATGTTAATTTCAGTTATATGTTATTAAGGATTTAAAATAGGCTAAAGGCTATTACTTCTAATTCACCCCCACCCCCTCCCTCCAGCCCCACCCCTCCCTCTCAAAAGCATTCTTCCCATTTGAATATTCCAACAATTGGTATCAAAGCTTTTGGTTCTTAGGAGGAGAAGTCTAACAACTTGGAGGAAAAGATCTGAAGATGGAAGTTTTCAAACTTGGGAAGATCATTAAGAACCAGGTGATAGATGTACATCTCACTCTACACAAGGTAGAAGAAGCTACAAAGGAATTAAGAAAATCTTTGAAAAGAAGAAAGGAGATAGCCATAGCTAAAAATGATATAAACTACAGGGAGATTGATACCACACAAGTTTTTACCAATGGAGACACTAAAGAGTTTAATGCAACAATAGCAAAACTGATGGAGAAAAATAGAGTTCAAGTAGAAGAGATAAGATCTCTCAAGATGGAACATGAAACACAGGCCATAATGTTATGTGAAATTACTGAAAAAAAGAAAAGAGCGGTTAAGGATAGAGTCATGATCGAAGATGAAAAAAGGAATCTTGCAAATAGACTTGAAGAAAAATGTACTAAATTAACAAGGATCTCAAACATGCAGATGGATACGCTTGCCCAAATGATGAACCTTCATCATGAGCTGAATATGAAGGACATTGAGATCTCTACACTGAAAATGCAAAATGAGCAATTACAGAATGACTTGAAAAGAGAAAAGGAAATTTCAAAGAGCTTCAAAAAACCCAATGAGGCCATCAAGTATTTTGAGCAGTTACTAAAATCCCCAAGGTCCAGCCATGACACTTAAGGATTAGGATATACCAGCACTGAAGAAGGAGAGTCATCCAAGACTGCAGAAGAAAGAAGCAACAAAGGTAAGAACACCAAACCTACCTATCATTTCTATGATAAGAAAAGACATACCTCTAATGTATGCAGAAGCAAGAATGCCCATCAGCATGATAAGCCTAAGAGTGCAAGCTATTGTCATAAGTGCAAGAAGCAAGGACATCAAGCACATGAATGTAGAACTAGGACTATCAAGACACCAAGATTTGAAGGTCACTGCTACAACTACAAGAAGTATGGACACAAAGCCTTTGAATGCAAATCAAAGTCTATGTGGAAATCAAATCAACCAACAAAAACAAAAGGAAATGAAAATCACTACTATTTGGATTACAACACTAGGTATAGTTGTCATTATTGTGAGGACTATGGACATATCCCTAAAAATTGTATAAGGACACTTTTAGAGGAAATTACAGTAGGTGGCTAAGTCAAACCACTTGTTTTAGCTACTTGAAAACTAGTCATATCAGCATAAACTATCCTACAAGGTCTAATGCACCAAAAATTGAAGCCAAAAAAGGAAAAGAAAAGATTTATGTCAAAAAAATAAGAGGGCAAATGAATAAGACTTGGAAGAAGAAATATGAGTGCAACACATCAAGTGAAGGGATCACTTCACCCAATGGGTCAAGTGATCACACTTCATCAAACTAAACATTAATAAATGCATGGGACTGATATAAAAAGTTATATCATACACTAGTCCCAAGAAAAAGAAGTACTGAAAAGAAGAAATCAGCATAAGCAAAGATGCCAAGTCATAATATGAAGATTCTTACAAAACTGCTGAGTTGTCCTCAGAGGCCGAGTGAAACTCTAGTAGGTGTCGAGTTCCTAACAGCGACCGAGTTGATGATTGATTCCAGGTTGAGTAACTACAATGGAAGACAAGTGAAGCAGAAATGTAGTGCAACTTGAGTAATGTTAAAAATCCTTTAGAAGCCAAGTGGGTAGCTGAGCATTTAATGCGATTGAAATAGGGTATATTATCATGAACAAGAAGCAAAGAAGAGAAAGAGAGTGGAGTGACTTCATAGTAAAGAATCTAGTGTTCCAAGAAAATTTCAACCTCTTACAACACGTTTTCATCAATCTTGAGGTATTTTCATTTGTGCCAAGCTACACAGTTTCATATTTCTTCGTAAAGGAAACACTAGTTTGCACAAATGGCTTCAAGTTCTAAGAAAACCCATGACAAAGAGTCATTTGAGGTCCAACTAGTATCTAATGAGGTTAAGCAGCCTAATTTCCATCCCATCCCTAAAGTTGCATATAAGAACGATCTCGCTAGAGCCCTTTCCCACATACCCCCAAAAGTTGTAATGGTTCATGACGTAAGGAGATGCTATAATTGTAAGATAGGAGCCATAGGAGATATGGAAAGAAGGGAAACCTATGAGAAGTTTTGTGTCAATGGAGTTTTGAAGGATGAATATAAAATTTCTAACTGGAAGGGTTTAACACGAGCTTTGGGTTTTCCCACCATATTTAAGACAGAATAGATTAGACTTGTGTTAAGCAGAATTCATGAGGGTAGTTTGTGGTTAGAAGATGTTCCCATAAAGATCATGAAAAGAATAATTGATAGGGTAATTGGATATCCTATGCTAGATTAGTACAAGACCTTGAGAAGTGATTCCAAGCATGTTATTGAGAAAAATACAAGTGACAAGTGGAATAAAAGAGGAATGACAATTGACACCATTCAAGATCCTCTCGTTGAATTTGTTGTTAGAGTTATTGCCCATAAATTCTATCAATCCAGTGGACTCAACAATGTGCCTTTTATTGCAGTAGATGTAGGCTACAAATTGGTGAAAAAGGATCATACTTATGATCTTCCAAAGCTACAACTACAATAGATTAATGAAAACTTAGCAGTTATAAGAAGGACAAAGGGTGCCCAATGCAAATTTGGTGCAATTTTGGTTTGTATATTATTCTATGTTCAGAATGAATTTCCTTCTTTTGGAAAATTTGCATGGAGAAATGATAGAACTATCATAGCCCAAATTAATGAATATATAGAACAAATGGGAGACAATTTTGACACACTGATGACAAGTTATTTTGAAGATTTTAAGAAATCAATGAAGAAAAGACTTAGGATTCCAGTTTCTTTAGTGGAGAAACATGTAAATGATGTTTTTTTTCTTGTAGATATTGACTATACCTATGTACAAGCCATCATACCAAGAGTGAGATGGTTAAGGCCTCTTGGTTATGAGATCAACATAGATGAAGCATCTGTAGAAATAACTGTGTTATTGGCAAAAGAGATAGACAAGAGTGTCGCACACTTTGGCACTTATGATGTGGTAAGGTCAAAGGTGAATATGGAGTTAAAGACTACATCCACACTCAAGAAAAAGGAAAAATTGGTTAAAAAGCTAAAGGAAAAACTTCGTGAAGGCACAACAGAAGGGGATGAAGAAGATGAAGAAGTAGAAGGAGATGAAGAAGAGCAAGAGCAAGGACCACCTACATTAACTCAAGGCATGGGTGAAGATGTTGAAGAAGAGGAAAGTGCAGAGAAGAATGCACCCAAGGCTGAGCCCAAGAAAAGGAAAGCAAAGAAGAAACTAGTTGCACAGCCTAAGGCATAGAAAATTGTGACAAAACCTAGCCCAGTAAAGCCAACTACAAGGCTAGATACAAGGGGAACAGCCAAAGAAAAAAAGGAACAAGAAAAGAAGAAGGCAATAGAGTAAGGTGGTCTTGAAGCATAGAAGAAAGGAAAGTTTATTGCACCATAGGAGTTAGAGGAAGAAGAAATAGAATCTAATGAAGAACAATTTACAATGGTAAGATGCTCCACTTCATCCAGATTAGAAAGAATTTGTAATGATATTAGAGATAATATAGATTTGTCTAGTCTTAAGACCATAAAGTTCATTAAGTTGTCTATAGAACAACAAAACATAGTTGAGGAGTCCATCTACACTATGATGGCACAGTTCAAGACTACTCCACTTGAACTTGATGACTCAATACCCAAGGAGCTAAGCACATTAATTGAGAGTAAGTGGCATCACTACCTCAAAATGGAAAAGAAAATAAGAGAGTCAACTTTGGCTCATGTAATGTCAGACCTTACAAAAGGTCAAATTAGTAAGGCAAGCAAATTTGTAGCTAAATATCAAGTCTTTAGTATCCTATAGAATCAAATTGAAGATGTTGTCAAAAAGTCAACACAAATATGGAAGGTAATCTATGGATTGACTATAAGAAAGGAGGGAGAAGAGGACCCTTTTGAAGGGAGAAATGAAGAAGAAGATATTGATAAAATTGAAAAAGAGGAAGATGTGGAGAAAGATGCCCAAGAAGGTGAACAGGCAATAGCTGAGGAGCAACAACAAGAGCAGAGTGTCCAGTACACCCAATTGCCACCACCTAGTCCTCCACATATTGCAACTATATCTATAGAATCTGTAGCAATAAAGGATGTTCCTGACACCTCTTATCAGAAAATCAATCCACTCACTGCAGAGGATCTCAAGAAGATTCTTCACCAAACAACATTGCAATCACAGTTGTGCAGTAGCACTATTTTGGTGAGTGAAGAGGAATTGCAGAAGGCAGTAGCTAAAATTAACAAGGAAAAGGTGAATCCACAAGAACCACCTTCGCAACTTCCTATAGCTACTAGTACTCAACCTAAATAGCACAAAGTCAAAGATACAACTTCTAAGGTTGACACTATAGCAAGTACAACTATAGGGGAGACAACAAAAGAGAAAATTAGATAGAGAGATACCTCTATATCTATAGCACAAACACAAGGTCCATTTCCTAAGATAAATATCATTAACCAAGGTAGAAAATAATAGGACAAGGAAGGGGAGAGCCCTAAGGAGAAGGATCAATAGGAAATTCAAACATTAGCCAACTTGCTTAAAACATGGACTCCCATTGAAACTTCATAGCAGCCGAGCTCTGCAATACCATTGCAGATATCTATACCAAGATTGAGTTCTACCAAGGTTGCAAGGGTACTTCACTATGGATACCCTACTCTTGATGAAGAGATAGTCATTCCCAGGTATGACTCTCACACCATGACCATTGCCCAAATGACTAAAGTGCAAGAGGCACTTGAAAGGAAGAAGAAGCAAGAGGTACTTAGGTATGAGTATGAATAGAGGCAAGCATTAGTAGAAATTAAGGATATATTTCTAGATGCTTTCAATTTACAGGTACCTGATGAAACAAAGACCATAATGGAGCAACTAGCCAATATAGTGGACTAGGTACAAAATGAAGACCAAGAGATCAATGTAAAACTAATGAAATGGTCTGAAAAGAAACTTCAAGGGAAAGTAAACGAGAAAATTTCAAATGAAATAGCACTATCACAAGTTGAACTGGCCAAGAAAATTGAAAAGGTCAAACAGGTACTTGAGAATATATTCTCATTGTACAAAAAGTTGTGTGACTTCTCATATTCCACACAAGAGACCAACTAGAGGATAATGAGCTTGTAGAGGAATCTAAATATTTCAAGCATGTAGCTACTTAAGGATCCAGCTCAAAGTGAGAAGCATTTTTCTCAAACGCTTTCTACTCAGAAAGAATTGGCTAAATTGACAACAAAAGAGAGCACCATCAAAACCAAATTGCTATAGCTTTAATCTTCCATCACCCCACACTTGGAAATCCTCCATAAGGAACAAGCCTATGTAGAAAATGTTCTAAAGAAAGACCCTAATTTGTCTACTTTAGATGGTCTTGTTCATCTTACTATAGAGACTACCATCCAGTACAAATCTCTTGAAATTGCTTTAAGTAATTGGGATGCTTCTCTCAGGATGATTATGGAGGTAAATAGTACATTTTTGGTGAAATATGGTCTTAACCCTTAGAACCCTTTGATATAAGTGTCAAAAAGGGGGAGATAAAGAGAATGGCAGAGATGGGATAAAATGGGAGATATAATGTTATATTAGCATTCAGCATGAGACATATTCAACACAATAGTTTTGGTTACCAAGACAGAATAGATAATGGCACAATCAACTCAGGGGAAGTTACAATTATTTTGTGGTATATATTGTTTCTTACAAAATTTTGATCAAGTTTTTTTAACCTCTATATATATACTGAGTAGATTAGTGAATGTACTCATAAGGTCAGATAAATAATGGTTAGTTAAGTGTTTTTGACACTCATGTCAAAGGGGGAGATTGTTAGTCTCAGAATGGTTATGACATTTGAGTTCCAACACACTTAACCACTTTCTACATTGAAGCCAAGTGATCTTCAAGTGCTGAGCAGCCTTCAGGTGCCAAGTGAAGATCAAGTGTCGAGTGATCTTCAGGTGCTGAGTGAAGATCAAGTGCCGAGTGATCTTCAGGTGCCGAGTAGCCTTCAGGTGCCAAGTGAAGATCCAGTGCTGAGTGACTTTAGGTGTTGAGCATGATACAAGATCCAAGTGATATTTAAGTTCTGAGTCACAGATAATGCTGAGCAAAACATAAATGCAACAAGAGCCGAGTGAGATAGTTTTGTTACATGTGTCGAGCATCATAAATTAGTAAGTACCAAGTAACACAGAATGCACATATGATTTTATAACTTCACTAATTCAAATGTAAACCATTTTTATGGCCAAAATTGAAGGATCTAGAAGGATCAAATAGATAAGATTGAATCTTTTATTTTTCCTATGCAAACTACATGCAGCCAATTAAAAAAATGAAGAAGGCATGCAACCAATAACAAAACTGCAAGGAATGAGGGGGAAAAAAAGATTCAATATGGATCGTAGATCCACACCTAACCCTAAGTCTTTGAATGTCTTTATAAGGAAGACAAAATCTCATTGTATTATAAATGGATGAAGGAGTGTATGGGGAAACTATAGTGAAGTTTAGAGTGAAGAGTAAAATGACTTAGAGGAAGAGAGCAATAGTTAGACATTTAGATGATCAGAACAAAGCAAGGGATACAAAAAAAATCATATCTCAGAGGATCAATGTTAGAGAAAGTAGATCAAGTGCTTGTATTCAGCAATCAAGGATTGTAAGCTATCGGATTTATTATACCTAATACTCTCTAGCCATTGTATTAGAAAGGAAACCCTATGTTGATAGGTTAGCTTAACAGCTATTTTGTAGGTCCTTTGAAAAGGTGATTAAATCCTTTAATAGGGTAACATTTCATGTGAAGTATTTGTAAATCCTTTAACCAGGTCACTATTGACATAGTGTAAAGCCTTTAATAGGGCAGACCATCAAAAATGGTTAAACATTATTGCTGTAGTGATTTTGTGGGTATCATCCCCACCCCAATTTTACCTTCTTATTCCTAGAGGGTTTCTGGGTTACCAAAATCTCAAGTATAATGTGGTGATGCATGTTTGTTTCTCATGATTGTTTAATGTTTATATGCATGCATGTCAATTTCAGTTATATGTTATTAAGGATTTAAAATAGGCTAAAGGCTAGTACTTTTGATTCACCCCTCTTAGAAGCATTATTCCCATTTGAATATTCCAATAGTCAACATAACAAATTTCTATGGTATTTGATAGAAGAACAATGGAATGATCAAGTTGTTATGGATGGCTAGTTGAGTATTCTCACTATCTGAGGTAATAGGAGATGTATGACTGAGTATTTGGTATATGCAATTAATGCCGAATGAAGAAATCAAAAGTTTGGAAGAAGTTATGTAAGTTTTGGTGATGTTTGTTTAGGGATAGAGTTTATAGAGGCATGTTTTGGTAAACATGTTATATCTCTTAGAAAAATTATTATTCTAAGAATCAAGGTTGAGAATATGAAGAAGACATGTTGGTGATGAAATGGCTAAGTTCACTCATCACAATATTACCTGTACATAAATTTATTTAAATTATGAGGTGCAAGATTAATGTTATTTCTAAATGTAACATGTTCTTAGTGTGGTCCTATAATGATTAATTGAGATGGTCTAACAGATGAGTCAGTAAATTTTTTTGTGAACTCACTATAAAGGAAGGACATTTTCATTTTTCAAGATGTACAAAATTACATAATCTATAAGCAACACAAGAGAAAAATGTGAATTTGAGCATAGTAGGGTAGAAATGAAGGAAACTTCATTGTTGAAGTTTAGCTGAGCGACCTGAGGTTTGATATTTGGATCCAATGTTCATGTCCTAGTTTATAAGGTTTGATAGTGATTGGTTTAGTTGAAAAAATTGAGGAAAGAGGAACATAATAGTAAATTGTATGTTTGAGCAATGACCTCTTCTTGTAGTTGGAATTGCATGTTTGGGAAGTGGGCTGATCTTGCATATTGTACTACAATCCCTAATAGAGTCAAAATCTCCTAACAGGGATTCAAAGTCTCCTAACAAGGACTCATATGTGATAAATGTTGTAATAGAATCCTAATAGGTTCCATCCTCTAACATGAAATATTTATGTTAGTACATGATCTTGTGGGCATCATTCCCACTGGGGTTTTCCCCTTGATCAAGGGTTTTCCTAGTCAATATATCTAGTGTAATTGTCTATGTGCATCTTTATGTGGTTGTTGTTTACTATGGTTGAATGGTTAATTTTATTTAAGGAAGATAAATTTTCAGATTTCTAGATAGTTGATTCACCACCCCCACCCTTTAGTTATCTTGGTCGACTATTGTTTCTAATAATTGGTATCATAGCATCAAGTCCTTGAAGATAAAGTTAAACAACTTTGGGAGATCAGTGGTGAGTTATTTTACAAAATATAGTCCTGAGTCTAATGGAGGAAATTTTGAAACCCAAAAGATGGAGCTTCTTAGTGAGATCAGAATTATGTACAAAATTGAGCATTGAGTTTCTAGATAGAGGCACAAGAAAACATACATCTAGATAAGAAGAAGACATAAAGATATAGGAAGGTATTGATCTACTTACAAAGAGAGAACTAGAAGGTATGGAAATTTTTCTTGTTGGACATGTAAAGAGTTTTCTCATTTTTCATCTTCATGCCCTAAGAGAGTAAAGAAAAAAATAAAGAACCACTTTTTGATGAAGATGAAGAATTTAAGGAAAATACAGAAAGATTCTTGAATGATTGTGATAAGGATAATTTAGTTAAGAAAGAGAAAATATTAGAAGAGATAGCTTTAGTAGCTATTGTTGATCTAGAGGCTAACCATGAAAATGTAGAAGTTATAATTAGCAATGATTTACAGAATGGAATCATATTGAAGAATAAAGATTTGATTGTAGAGAAAAACAAAGCATTGAGTTGAAGACTCTTGAACATAATGGTATAGCAGAGAGAAGGAATAAGTTAGTTATAGAAGTAGCAAGAGCTGAGAATGATGTATCCATGATGTTTTAGAGAGAAGCTATGAGCACAATAGTCTACAATGTGAACTGAGTGCAAGTTAGGAAAGACACAAATAAAACCCCTTATGAATTGTTGTTTGTCCACTCACCTATAGTTAGGTATTTCAAAAATTTTGGTAGTAAGTGTTACATCAAAAGAGATGATGATATTTGGTAACTTTGAGCCTATTAGCATAAATTTTGATGATACTACATTAGGGGAGTATTTTGAGTATTGGTGAGTATTGATATGTTTACATTCATGACTGTATTTGTCATTGATGTCAACATAGAAGTAATTCTATTAAGATTAGAAAAATAGTAGTCAATAATATTAGTATGTGCAAAATTTGAGGAAGGTTCAGATGATGCATAGTAGAGGACATGTTTCTAAGGTTTTCCTAATGACGTTGTTTAAAGGAATAAGTCTAATTTGATGGTGTACAAAAGTTACACTTGATTTACTAGAAGTAGTATAGAAATAGAGCATTGGAAAATAGATTTCTGTTGATCTATCACTATCTTTCATCTGACATGTAATGAAGATATGTGTAGTCACACAGTGATAGATGAAATTCGTATGGTGACACAAACATGTGCACAAGACATAGTTTCACATGTGTGAAGTTTTTTATAGATTGTGAGCCAGCAATGTTGTTGTAATTGTAAATTGATTAATTATCTTATTTTAATTAATTGAGAAAGCCTTAAGCTTGACTCATGGAATTATTATGAAGATATAATATAAAGGAAAGTTGTTTTCATTATTTGTAAAGAGTCTTGAAGGAGAGGATCAAGTGGAATGTGAAATAATAGTGTGCAGTGAAAGGAGTAGAAGGCTTACTAAATGCATGTAGGAGATCCAAGGAATCATTGGATGCATAGTATGAAAACTGATTACAAGATTTGAAGGAGCATAACTTTGGTTGATAGCATAGAGATAGAGGAAGAAGTGCATTTTAGTTCTATTATTCTACAAGGAATAATAGAGAGATCATTTAGACAGTGGGTTCTTTGATCTTAACCTTGAAGCTATTTGGGTAGTGGGTCTAGCTATCTTCTACAACTCCTAAAAGGTTTGGAATATCCTAACAGGGATTCAAAGTCTCCTAACAGGGACTCATGTGTACTGAATGTTGTAACATATTCCTAACAAGGTCTATTCTCTAACAAGGAGTTTCTATATTAGCACATCATCTTGTGAGCACCATCCCCATTGCGGTTTTCCCTCTGATTAAGAGTTTCCCTAGTTAACATATTTGGTGTTAATTATTTATGAGTATCTTACTCTGGTTTTAGTTTATATTACTCACATGGTTAAGTTTTTTTAAGGTTAATGTTTGTGATGATAGTTGGATAGTTGATTCACCCCCTCGTTTTAGTTATATTAGTGGACTATATATTCTAACAATTGGTATTAGAGCATCAGGTCCTTGAAGATACGGCTTAACATCTTTGGGATATCAACAGAAAATATGCTTAGGAAAGATAGTCTAAGATTCGATGGGGCCAACTATGATGTTTCAAAGGAAAAGATGAAGACTCATCTATTTTGCATGGGTTCAGGTTATCAAATCTTCACAAAGAGTGAGAAGACAATTGTTGAAGAAGGAAAGCTTGAAGAATGCAGTGAAATAGGGAGAGATCTATTCATGTGTAACATGAGAGCAAGAAAACTACTACTATCAACTTTTCTAAAGAATGAATACAATCAAATAAAGACATTTCAAACTTCTCATAAAATTTGGACTTTTAAGGGTGATGATCATGCAAAAAGAATGAAAAATTACAAAGTTGGATTTGTGTATTTCAAGATGCTAAAATGATGGAAGATGAATCCATCAGAAATTGTTGTAGGTGTTTTCTCTCTTGGTGGAACTAAATAAGATGATGAGGTTACATAGAAGATCTTGAAAGGTTTATCACCACAATTCAAGCAAACAACTTAGATGATTTAGCTAGTAATGCCCTACACCAAAGATTTCACAAAGGATACTTTGGTTGGAAGATTAGAATTTGTAGAAGCAAAAATGAGACAGTTTGGAGAATTAGCTAGAGTTGAGACAACTTTCAGTGCTATGAACATTCGACCTAATCTTTCAAGAAGTACAAGCACAAGAGTAGAATTTGCTAGTAGTAAAAGATCTAAAGAAGATAAGAAGATTAAAGGAGGAATATCCCTTCTAGCAAGAAGAGAAAAAGATAGTAAAAAAATATTTAAGTGTTGGACTTGTGATGAATATGGTCATTATACATCTAAATATCATAAAAGAGACAAAAAGTTTAGAGGAATATTTAATCCTAGAATAGATAAGGATATAAATTGTTTATATGCTAACAAGGATGAAAAATATCGAAGTGAAAGTGATGATTAATTAGGATTTGTGGGTATCAGGGAAGATAAACTTGATAGAGAAATCAGAGAAGAGAAAGCTCTAGTTACTCAAGTTGAGAAGAAATCAGATTAGATAATTGATAGTGGATGTTTACATCAAATGACTGTTGATATGAAAAAAATTGTTAAGTTCATAAATCATGATGGAGGTATTGTTAGAGTTGGTAACAATACAGTCTGTCATATCATATGGATTCTAGAACTATTACTTTTCATGGTAAAATTGGCACTGATAATGTTTACTTTGTTGATGATATGAAACATAATTTGTTAAGTGTTGGACACTTGGTAGGAAAGGGATATCTATTGCAATTCATAGAGAAGACTTGCATTATCAAAGACAAAGATGGTAAGATGATTGATACTAGAACCAAGGTCAATGCAAGAAGTTGGGTCTCACTTTTGGCCAAAAACTAGAAGTGTTTTTCCTATTTTTGAAATATTTTGTCAATTGATGCCAAAATTTGAGCCATTTAGAGATTAAATATTTAAAAAAATCAGAAATAAAAATTGTAGTGCCTAGGGTCTTCTTTTTGAATATGTAATTTATTTGTATACCCATCTGATAGATTTTTTTTTGGTATGGATCTTTAAAAATCACTTTTTCAAAATTCATGTTTCAGGATCATACCACACTCATGTACAAACACCATAATTTAACACAATTAAATGAATTTTTGTGAATCCTTTTAAACAAAGTTACATGACACACCAAAGACTGATGAGAATATTTTTCTTAAATTTTTTAATGAATAATTTTTTATTAATTTTCAATTGATGATTAAGCTAATTTCTAAAATGTCTTTTGTACAGACGCCATAATTTAATCAAAAATTTATTTTTTCTATTTTTTTAAACTTTAAAAGAATTGTTTGAGGATTGATGTCATGTAAATTAATTTACAAAATATGAAAAATAAAAAAAGTTATTAAAGTTTTAGTGAATGTCACTTTGTAACATTTAAGAGATAGTTTTGATCAATAAATAATGCAAAAATAGAAAATGAATTAATAACACTATAAAATTTAGATTTTTGAAATCAAAATAATAAGACCTATAATGGGTTTTTTTTTTCATCAAAAAATTCAATGGGGATGACCATATAAAACTTATGAAAATACCTGATATTGTTGATTAAATGCCTTAGAAAAAGGGTGGTTCATAAAAGTATGGCTTGGTGGGACCAAGCCTATGCCATGCCTTTCCCTAAGGCAAAATCCCATGCAAAAGTCATGATCATTCCAAATTCTTACCCATGTCACAAGAATCGGGCACCCAATTTGTAATTCAAAAATTGGGTGCCAAATTGCATGGTAACCATTGTAAGAATCGAGCATCCGATTCTTTAAAAATTGGGTACTCAATTTGTAAGTGGGTACCTAATTTTTAAAGAATCGGGTATCCAATTTTAAAGAAATTAGGTACCTAATTCTAATTTACCCATTAGGCCCCAAAAGCTACCCCACATGCCAACTTTCAATGATTGAAATGATTGAATAATAGTTTTGATCTACAATAATGAATTCTATCATAGTCATTCTATTTTCTTTTCTTCATCTACAAATTGCAAGCTATTGATTCAAATTCAAAACTAGTGCAAACATGGGATCAAAACAATGAAGAAAGAAGAAAACAAAAGTTCTGAAAGATGAGTAGATTGCAACAAATAAAGAGAATGATGTACAATGTCAATGAGAGAGAAGACAAAGAATTAGAGACTTTAACAATGTTTCAAAGGATAAAAATATTGAGGATACCATGATGGATGAAGAGGCCAAAGAAGACAACCCAATACAAGGAGATTAAGGTGCACATTCTAATCAAAAATTCAATATAGGTGTGTCTCCAAACCCTCAAATTTTTTTGCATGATGAAATTGGTGATATTTTAGAAGCAGGTTATGATTTAAATGATTTGGATTTTCTTCATGAGAATAAATTGTCAAATGATCATGCACATCAAACTCCAATGGAAATGCATGCCCCAAAAGAAATGCCAAGAAAAATTGAAAATGAGATTCAAATCCCAAATAATAGTGAAAATGAAATGTCAATTGAAAATTAAAATTGTATTAATGTAGACATAGAAACACCAACTACTGAACAAACATGTCAGAATGATAGTAAAGTGTCTGAACATAATTTTCATTTTCCTAATGATGTGCTAGATAATCTTGAGGGATTTCTTTTATGGAGACAAATTAGGACAAATGCTAATAGATTATATAGACATTTTTTTAATAATAAGAAATTTGGGTTTCAATGTTAATTGATGTTGCAACTAATTAAAATGTCTAAAATGTGAAAAGTAATTAGAAGGTTAGGAATGTATGCAAAAACCAAGAATAAAAATGAGTCTTTAAAAAAATTTGTATCCATTGTTGTTAGTGCCTTTGATGTTATCGGAAAGAGAATTCGTTCTAAAGATAAGAATGAAACGCGACAAGCAATAACAATAACTTTAGTTAACAAATCAACAATTGAAAAAAGATTTATTAGCAACATAAGTGTATATCTTAATGTGAGTCATAAGACTTTAGAAAGAACTATCAAGAGAAGGGTTAACTTTGAATGTGATCCAACAAATATTTTGTGGACATCTAGTGGTAGACTCTTGAGATGTGATATGAAACTTACTAGTGAAATCAAAAGTTTGGTTGAAATTTTTTGGCATCATAATACAAGAGTATCACCTAATTCAAGAGATGTTCTTAAATTGAGATTTGGGTCAAAAATAAATGATCCACATCCTAAACACCTTTTGGACATTGCTCAAACTGAATTTTTTAAGAAAAAATTTAGATGGTAAAGTATTAACTATTACCATTAGTCAAAGATCTTTTGAAAAATGTAAATCATGGCATGTAAGGATTAACAAGGAAAGAATCACATGTTTTTGTAAAACTCATGTTCAATTTCATTACCATTATGATGTATTTCGATCTATACATAGTACCATGCATAGTAAAGAAATGTTGTAGGTATGTGGTATAAAAATACCACCTCAAACTATAAAGGATTTCATATCAGGTTTTTTTTGTAAGCCATGTCATGATCAATACTTTCTTTTCAATGCATGTCTTTCTGGTACATGTGATATGTGCAGCAATCTTTCTTTGTTAGATGAATCTTTGCATGAAAATTCTATGAGTACTTTTGGAAAAAAATTAGTTGATGTAAAAAGATTCAAAACTATTGAATATACATTGAAGGATGAGAAGATTGGAAGAAGGTATGATCTACTTACAGATAAAGTTAGTTGTCATGAATTTATGGATGAGTTTAAAAGTGTGATCATACCAAAATATATTAACACTCTCAATATGCTAGATAGCTTGATGGACAATTTCACATATGTAAGAATACATTTCCAATTAGTACTATACTTTTAGTTGTTGACTTTGCAGAGAACTACACACTTGCACCACAAGATGAGATACAACCACAGTATTTCAATTCAGTGCAACTAACAATTTATGTTCATATAGTTTATAGGCATGCACCTGATAGTATAGAGGAGGATCAAAAAATATTGAGAGAGTACTATTTCTATGAGTGATAATAAACTTCATTCATCTGAGTTTGTCCAATGTATTTTCAAGGTCTTTTATGATAATTAAAAAGAGAGACAAATTCAAATGACAAAACATTGAATATGTTCAAATAATTGTATAGGATAATTCAAGAATGTTTGAATGTTCTATTGGTTGAGCAGAACACATAGACAAACTAATATCCAACGTGTGTGGAGTTTTTTTGAGGCACAACATGGTAAAGGAGAACATGATGGTGTTGGTGCATGTGTGAAGAGAGCCCTTAGTAGAGAGCAATTAAAATTTGAGGAAAAAGCCAAATTCAAAACAATCAAATTTCTCTTCTACCTAGTTGAAGAGAAGAATATCCCTTCAAGATATAACTATGATATAATTAGTGGGTGAGCTAAATGGCATTCATTTAGGAGTTCAAATTCTAACACTTGGACTATATGAACTAGAGAGCTTGTTTGTTTTTGTCAGTTTTGTTTTGCAGGTGAATGGGAAGAATGAGAGAATACATAATGGGTTGAAGATTGGCAAAAAAAGTCATTAGCACCTACTAACATACATTTTCAAGATGATATAGTAAATGAAGGCCAAAATATTACTTTTGCATTTGAAGACTATGGTCATATTTCATTCCTCATACAACCCAGTATGCCCAATGTAATTAGATTTTGTTGCAATGTTGTGCTTCAATTTATATTATTTATATATATGTACTCATGTGACTAAAGTGTTTATGTACTTTATCTTATCTTGTAGGACATGTTTATGTTGTTATTGCACCTAATGATAAAAATGAATAGATTAAGTATTGGCTAGCTAGATGTGTGGAACCTAAGAAAAAAATGATATGTCATCAAGTAGATGATGATGGTTTTGAGTATCCAATTGGGTTTGTCATTGTAGCTGGCACCTAGCTATGTAGATAATTAACAAGAAGAAATGGTTTACTAGCATTTGAAGACTACCAATCCAAAAAGAATATTTTACACTAATCTCATTTGGTTGTGGCAACAAATATCAAATTAGAAAGATACAAAGGGAGATCTGCCAATAAGGTATTATGGACAATTTCAATGGACGAGCATGAGACAATCATAGATGCATTGCAAAAGAGAGAGGATGCAGATGGTACAGTGGGATGACTACATTTAAATCAAACACATGTAAGTTTTTTCTTTATTTTGTTATTTTTATGCATGTACTTATATAATTTAATTACATGTATGTTTGCACTATCAATACAAAATTCGAGAACTTATATATATATATATATATATACACACCTCTTATTCAAGTCTTAATTATAATTTATGAAAATTTAAATGTTAAAGTGGATCGAATATCAACATCTTGTGCAATTCGACATAGTGGGTACATACAAATTACACATATATTTACATAGTTCAAATAGCTCATATTAATTTATGCATTTATTAACATGCGTTTTTATTTTACAATTTAATTTTATAGGACCTCATTTGAAGAGATGTGTTGAACTAGTTTTCTGTTTTGAGTTCACTTCGATAAATATATCATTGACATTGTCTTACATATATTGTGAAATATGTTTTACAAAAAAAATTTAAAACAACAGTTTACTTCTATTTGAAAGTTAATGGTGTGCACTTGATGTTATAAATTAATTGTCAATTCAAGTAATGACCTAATATATTTTGCCATTACTTTTACATTCAAGCATGTTTAAATTAATGTTTGTTTGAAGTTTCAAATTACTATTGATTGTAATATTAAACCCTTCAATTGTACACAATAATTTAAAGATCATTACTCATTGTATTGATTATATGCTATTGTTATGTTGATAATTTTGATGTATATTTAACCATGTTAACCATGTTAAGTGAGAGGGAGGGAAGGAGGAAGAGAGGGAGTCAGAGGGAGGGAGGGATATGGGGAGGGTTATAAGTTCTTGTAATTTATCAAAAATGGTTATAATGGGTTCTAGGTGGTCCTATGATCCTTTTGGACCCATTATGACCCCTTAGGACACATTAGGACCCATTAGGACACCCTAGGACAAATTAGCATCTCCTAGGACCCCTTACAACACATTAGCTATTGTAGTCCTAAAAGAAATATTTTCTAATGTGTCCTAGTACATTCTAATGTTTCCAAGATGTTTTTATGGGTAATATGTGGTCATAAGAAACCTTAGGACCCATTATGACTCCTTGGAAACCATTCATACCATTAACAAACTTTATTAACCCTTAGAACACATTAATCATCGTAGGATACACTTTAGGGTTGTAATGTGTCCTATTCAATACTATTTTTTCCTAAGGAGTTTTAGTGGGTCCGAAGTGGTTTGAGGAATCCTTGAGACTAATTAAAACCTCCTAGGAACTATTATGACCCATTATGAGCCTTTATAGCATATTAGTCATTGTAGGACACCGTTTATAGGGCTAATGTGCCTTAATGAGTCCTAATATGTTTTAAGGGGACATTAAGGATTTTTAGGAGCCATTAGTACACATTGTATCTCATTAGGACACATTAGGGTTGATTCCCACACATTAGGACCCATTAGACCCCATTAAACCCTCTTATAACATATTAACCATTACAAGACATAGTGATGTATCATAAGTGGTCCTAATATCTCACAATGGATCATGATTGGTCCTATGTGGTTTGAGAACCCATTAATACCCTTTCGGGTGCACATTATGACCATTTAAAACATGTTAAAATCTATTAATGCCTCTTAGATAATCTTAAGGGGCATAAGACACACTAATGGGTTATAATATGCCCTAATGGGTCCTAATGTATCTTAAGGGGTTCTAATGTGTTTTAAGTGATCCCATTACCTTTTTGGACATGTTAGGAACCCTTAGAATCCACTAGGGCCATTAGGACACATAACAACCAATTATAACCCCTCTAAACACATTCCCCATCATACGATACACTACTATGTCCAAAGGTGTTATAATAGTTCCTAAGTGGTTGTAATTAGTCCTAATTTTTCCTCTTGGATTTTAAGTGGTCTTAATATATCATGAAAGGTCATAATGGGTTCTTAGTGGTCCTAGGACATCTTAGGGCCTATTAGGACCCCTTAGAACACATTAACTATAGTAGGACACACAAATGGGATGTTAATGATTCTAATGTATCATAAGGGGTCATAATGGATTCAAAGTGGTCCCAAAACCCAATAAAAAACCTTAGAATATATTAGGACCAATCAGGACATGTTAAAACTACCTCAATCATTTATTTAATTGCATAGGTAAATATATTTAAGAACATGCAACAAAGATAAGACATCGAGTTTCTTGTCTAGAAAAATAGGCATTCTAGCTAGAGTGACACTTGGGATGTAAGTAAACCTAAGTCAAAGTTACAATGAATCATCTAGGTATATTACTTTCCTAGGTACATAATCTTATTCATATATACATAGCCTTGATGAAAAATGTGTGAAAGGAAGGGTGTCATCCATAATTTTAAAAAAAAGTATCTGCAATCTTTACCTAAATTTTATAAATTTGAAATTTTAGGATGAAAAATATTTAAAATAGTACCAATTTTATTTGTATGAACCTCAATGTATAAATTTTATGTGATAAATCCAATAATCTTTTTGATATAAGTACTAATGCTCTATAAATACTTAAAATTATTGTTTATGTACCATATATACTTACAAAATGTGTCATATGTTCATGAATAAAATATGTCCCAATAAAGAAAATGGTTTGAATACTTAAAACATGATTTAACATAATAATATATAGTACATACACTAGAATGATAAGAAGTCATAAAAAAATAATACATGGTCTAACATGTCATAACATGATCTATGAAGTCAAAAAATACATATAATACAATTAACTGACCTAATACAAGGTGAATCAAAATAAACAATATCTATCATAAAAATAAAATCTAAAGGTGCCAACAAGACCTAATCTATCTGATCTGTAGTCCTCTTTACTCCATGTGAAGAGGACTTAGATGGATCATCCGATGTAATATGAGCTATCTCATCATGTGTGACACCCTGTGAGGTAGATGGATCATCCTATGTAACATGAGGCATGTCTCATCATGTACATGCTTTATTGAAATGGGTTTCAAAATCTAGCTTGCAAATACATTAAATATTCACTAAATGATAAAATTAATACCACATGAGATGGGTGGTCCTTTTTAATTTGAGGAGGTGCACTATGAAAGCTACCAAATGCAGCAGTGGTGAGGTCCTGTAATTTACAATTCATAGATTTTTAAAATTTTATAAAGAGCATAATGAAATATGTACATCATAAATCACAATAATGACCTCAAAGGATGATGTAGGTACCTCCATCTGGCTTAGTGTCATACTCTCAGCAACACTCATGGCAACATGGTCATAAAATTATGGATACATAAATGTTGAGTCAAAATTATATATACATGAATCCTTACAAACTAAATAAACTAAAAAGTACATAATTTGTACACTAAATTTTTTATACACTATAAAAAAATGCATATATATCATACCTAAGTAGTAACCAATGTCACAGATGTGTCTGAAGGTATGCTAGCATGATGATCAAAAGATGGAATTGAAAATAAGCTATACTAAGGCCTGTATGGATAAGTACGATCCATCCCCTATTCATAAAATCAAAACACATAAAATATATACATGAATCAAAATTGTTTAGATTATAAGATAATAAAAATGTACATACATAAAAATAGTACAAATTATTTGTCTTCAGTCAAAAGTTCATATCGTATGTAGTTGAGGTTGTGCCTCAATGGTCAATGGATTAGGACCTATACTAACATCCAACTATGTAGTAGCCAACAATCCCTACAAAATCAGATAAAAAGAACATATGAGCACATGTTATTAAATTTGAGTTCAAATGTACATTTTTATAGTTTAATTAGAAGTGCATACTATATGAGGGATGCCAATGTCTGTAGGTCTCAAAAATATATTGTACTCTGTCCTAGAAGGAACAATATCATCCATCCTCATTTATTTCAAAATCAACATGTACAAATTAATGTGGTTAATACAATTACACATGTATATAGAAAGTAAATAATTATGTACTTTATATTTAAATTTTAATTAAAATTTTACCTACTGCTCTTGACTGACTCCAGGCTCTCCCTGCATGAGGTCAAAAAATGATGACACATCAATGTCATCACTACCATCACCATTGGTAGCATATACATCATCATCAAAATCAACACCCTTAGCATAATGGTATCATGTTATTAATGTTTCTTAATTGTATCATGTTATTAATATGGGAAAACAATAAGATTTTTTATTGGATTCAAGAGGTCTCTTAGAGTGTGTTGATGTATTATTGCCCGACTTAGTTAGTTGTCATGTTGCATTAGATCATCAGTGTGATTGATAGATCATGGAATACTAGAGATTATATATGTGGGTCCTAACTATGTCTTAGTTTATATATCTTGGCTAAAATTGATTATTGTAGTTCATTTTTGTAATTAATATGATGGTTAAGATAAACTTTTTTTATGTTAATTGCATGCATCTAAAGATGAAATTATTTTTTAGTGTTACAAGAAAATGGTGATGCTATGAGTGTATGAGGTATAAAGGTGTGTAAGAATGTCATACTAAACATTGATCTAATAGGCATGACTAGAATATATTGAAATAGGGAGTCAATAACTTATATAGAGTTGTATTAGAATATCATAGATGCTACCAGTTAGTCCATAATTCAATGGATTTTTTTCCATAATGGATTGTTGTTTGTTCTAGGGTTGTTTCCCTCAAAATTGTTTCCCTTTTGTATATTCAAGTAGCTAGATCAATTTTTATGTATACTTATTTTGTGATGCTAGGGGATTGTATTCTCATTATGGAATATATGTTCACCTCAAGATCAAACAAAGTTTAGTAATGTTACCTTTTTGGCTCAAAATCTTAGTAATGAATGGGTTAAAAAGGTTATAAAATCTAATAGAATCATACAAACTCATAGCTAAAGTTGTAACAAATGTAGACTTCATCCCAAGTTGAAAGAGTACTAGACAATTATAAAATATACTTAATTTAGTAGTTTGATAGAGGAAGTTTATAGTTGGTATAGTTTTAGTGTCTCAAAATATCAATGTACAAAGATCTAGTATTTAACTTAAGATAATTGTATATATCAAATATACACAATCCATTTCATTATTTAGAACTAATTATTAATAACATATATTCTCAAAATAATATTATTCATATTATCCATAATATTTCTTCAAGCCAATTTAAAATCATTAAATATAGTTTTCAAACTTAGGATTAAGATTACTTTCCATTATACCTACTGTTATGGTTACTTGGCTAGGGATCAAGTGTTAGGTTTAAGATTTGAAGTTATAATTAGAATTAAGGTTTAAAATTTAGGAATAATTTTATTAATATGATTAGAGTTAGGCTTAGAATTAAGTTTATTGATTTTAATTATATAATTTTTTAAATAATTTTAATCATTGTTAAGGTTAGGTTAGAATCATGGTGAGAGTGAGATTCTACATCAAGGTTAATACTATGTTTACGGTTAGTGTGTAGTTTTATTTTTTTTAAATTATGGTTTTAAGGTAAGGGAGCACATTATGTAATGCCCAACCAAGGGATCCAATGAACTAACCTAAAGTTTTACTAAGTAAGCAATAACATGTACAATAATTTACATAAAAAACATAAGAGATTACATTCCTTAATGATTACAAGATGTTGAGTCACGTTTCATTTTTAAATAAATATACTAGAAATAAAACAAATAACACATCCACATGAAAGACTAACATCAAGTTCAATCCATTTAAATAATATAATTTTTTTCTGAATGCCACTTGGCATTAACTCAAAATGCACAATCATCCACTGTACATGTCGCATGGTATGAAAGGCTGAAAGAATATACATTTATAAAATAGTTTACATCATCCCTTTTCAATCCATGAAACAAAGTATAATACAATAAGTAAAATCATTAAATACTAAGTTTTGTGTTTGGATCCCTTGGCAGGGTTTTACGTGATTAAATACTTAGTTTTATGTTGAGGGTTTTAATGTACAGATATGGTTAGGTGGAGGTTAAAGACTTATGAATATAGTTAATTTTACTTTCTTTGTTATATGGTTTACAAACTAATCTATAATTAATCATTATTTATTTGAAATAAATATAAAAATATTGAATGTAATTACATGTTTAAACAATGAATTTACATCTACCTAATCATTCAACATTGTAATTTACATATCTAATACATTTCAAAACATCTAAAATAATAATTTTTAAATCAATATCTATGAAACTATTATTTAAATTAATAGATACTATAATCTAAAGATAATGCTATTAACAATGGAAATTTACAATTTTATGTATATTAAAATTGAGAGATAAAATAAATTGACACTATATAAAATGTAAAACTAAAAACAATTAAATAAAATAGTACAAAACAAAATAAACTACCTAGTATGTTAGAAAATATTAGTAGGGGGGTCAGTAAACATCAAAAATGGGCTTTTGTATTGCAATGAGATTAGGCTTACATTTTGAAAATGATAAAAATGACACAAAAAAGGCCAAAAAGGACGGGATTTGTAATGTTTTCAAATCGGGTACCCGATATTTTTAGAATCGGACACTCGATTTTAAAAAAATTGGGTGCCTGATTCTTAAAATGTTTGGGCACCCAAACTATGTTTTAAAAATTGGGTACCCAATTTTGTACACATGCATTAGGTGCCTGAAGCAAGATTTTAGAATTGGGTACTCGATTCTAAAAAAATCGAGTACCCATTTTTGAGAGGTCCAATTTCGTGCAATTGACTTCCATGGAATTGTAACCTAACTTTGAGCTCTTATCCATCAGATCCAGAGGTATTGTATTTTTGTTGAATCCTATTGAGATAACACATTTGGTTGCAAAGGTTGATAACAGTTGGTTATGGCATAGATGGTTTTTTCATATAAACTTTGATAATATAGTGAGGATTAGTAGCACATTTGTAGTGAGAGATCTGCCTAAGATTATCAAGCTTACTAATGTTGTCTGCAAGGAATGTATTTTGGCTAAGTAGAGGAGACAATATTTTCCTAGCAATAAATTCTCTACTACAAAAAAATTGGAGATTGTTCACATAGATCTGAATGGTCCTACAAGAACTAGAAGATTCTATGGTGAAAGGTACTTTATAATTTTTGTTGATGATTTCACTAGGATGATGTGGGTAGCATTTCTTAAAGATAATTCTGAAGCATTTGAGAAATTTAAGATATTCAAGAATAGAGTTGAAAATGAATTTGGTGTCAAGATTAAATGTGCAAGATTAGATAGAGGAGGAGAGTTCACTTCTAGAGAGTTCAACATGTTCTATGAAGGGAATGAAATCAAATTATAGTTATCTTGACCTTGAACAACTAAATAGAATGATATTTTTAAAGGAAGGAACAAGTCAATAGAAGAAGCAACAAGAGTGATGTTATTTGAGAATGATATCTCAAAGATATTATGGAGAGAAGTAATTAACATTATAGTATATACTCTTAATAGAGTACAAAAAAAAGGTATGAGCAATAATTTCTATGAGTTATGGTTTGGTCATTTAATGTCAGTCAAGTATTTTAGAATATATTTGGAAGTAAGCTTTACATAAATAGAGATAATGATATTGTTAAGTTTGATCCTAGATGTGATGAAGATATTCTTCTTGGTTACTCATTGAAACGAAAAACATATAGACGTTTTAACTATATAACCAAGACAATAGTTGAGTGCACAAATGTAAGGATTGATTAAACATTTGGTACTAAAGAGAAGATGGTAGATTATAATTTTGATGAAGAAGAGGATAATTTCAGATTTTTTAGACATAATGTTGAAGTTCTTTTTGAGACTAATAATGATTTGCAGAATGAAGTATTTGTTGAGCATAATGAAGATCAAAGATTTAAACATACAGAAGAGATCATATTTGAGATGTCAAATCCTACCTCCAATAGAAATATCACAAAGAATCACCCTCTAGAGAAGATAATTGGGAGCAAGGATAAAGTTGCGATGACAAGGAATAGATTGAATGAGGAATTGTGTCTAATTTCTCAAGTGGAACCCAATAGCACAGATGAGGCATGCAAGGATGACCACTAGATGCAAGGTATGAAAGAAGAACTAGATCAGATTGTGAAGAATGAGACATGGGAATTAGTTCGTAGACCTAGAGACAAGAATGTGATAGGAACCTAATGGGTAATAAAAAATAAGATGAATGAGCAACGAGAAGTTGTGACAAATAAGACCATATTTGTTTGCAAAGGTTACTTGCAATAAGAAGGCATAGATTATGAAGAAACCTATGCATTTGTGGCAAGAATGGAAGTAGTAAGGATGTTCCTAGCTTATGCAACAAGCATGAATTTCAAGGTTTATCAGATGGATGTCAAGTCATCTTTTCTAAATGGAGAAATTGAAGAAGAAGTCTACATTGAGAAACCTGATGGGTTCCCTCTGACATAAGATAAAGATTTTATATGTAGACTAAAGAAACCACTATATGGTCTAAAACAAGCACCTAAACCCAATATGCAAGACTAGATAGGCATTTATCAAAGGTACATGAGATAGTAATTTGTATGTGAGGTAAATTGATTATAGTCTATTTATCATTGTAATACTCGTGGATGACATAATATTTGGACGAAATGATGAATAAAGTGACAAGTTTTCTGACGAGATGAAAAATGAATTTGAAATTAGCATGATAGGAGAAATGAAGTTTTTCCTAGAATTGCAGATTATGCAAAACAAAGATGGGATATTTATTTCACAAACTAAGTATCTAAAAGATTTGGTTTGGAAAGTTGAAAACCTCTTGGTACACCCATAATAATTGGTGACAAGTTATCCAGTAAAGATGAGACACCTACAATTGAGTAGAAGAAGTATAGATCTATGAATGTAGGACTCCAATATGTGACTTGCACCAGGACAGATATAGGAAATACAATTGGGATTGTAGCAAGATTTCAAGCTGATACAAAAGCATATCATGATGAAGCAATAAAGAGGATATTCAAATATTTGAAGGGTACATCTGATTATGGAATATGATCCATGATAGATCAAGTGATTTCACCTTGTGCACATATACTAATGCAGATTGGGCAGGCAATAAAGATGATAGAAAGAGCACTAGTGGTGGAGTATTCTTTCTCAAAGGAAGATTGGTTTCTTGGTTGAGCAAGAAAAGAGATTGTATATCTTAGAGTAAAGTTGAGGCCAAGTATGATGTGGTAGAAAATAACTGTAATCAAGTTATGTCAATGAAATAACCTATTATCATTTATTGTGATAACCCAACTATGGTAAGTATGTCTAAGAATCTAGTATTGCATTCTAAGACAAAGCACATATCCATAAAGTATCATATTTTGAGAGAGAAGAAAATAGAGAAATAAATAAGGTTAAAGTATGTAAGCACTAAAGATTAGATTTCCAATCTCTTTACAAAGCCTTTGCTTAAAGATACTTTTGACTACCAAGGAGGCATGTTAGTGTTTATACCCCAACCTACTTTAGAGTAGTTGATGCAAGGAGTGCATCAATCTAATGGTATCTAGAGAACTATGGTTAGACTAGACTGAATGCTAATGCTTCCTATATGGGGGAGTATCTGATATGTACTGAGTCATGAAGGACTCTTAGTAATTGGTACTTGGTATTAAACAATGTCTTTGAACACTCAAGAGTATGTAAAAAAATTGTATTGTGATTGACATCTTTGACATTCATGTCAATTGGGGAGATAATGTACATAAAAACCATATTTAGATAAGGTACATAAGAAACAATAAGAGAAGAACCTATTGAGATGGAAATGGGGGAGAGTTATCTCTTTAGTGGAGATTTAGAAAGATTCATGTAAGTGGCAGAAGAATACTTAAGTGTGCAGAAGGATGTGTAAGTGCACAGATGCAAATAGAAAGTATTGGAGCTTGTTTACTATGAATAATTTTTGCCAGTCCTAAAAGAAGAAGAAGAATAGTACAATGTTCCTAAAGATTTGATTAATGAAGAGGATTTGAGAAGATGACAATAGCAGAGTACAATTTGGTGTTCTTGGAACTTCAATTTTTTTCATCTATTTTACCATCAATGCCAAAGGGAGAAATTATTAGCATGAATGTTGATAATACTACATTGGGGGAGTATCCTGAGTATTGATATGTTGCATTCATGACTACATTTTTCATTGATGTTAACATAGCAGTAATTATGTTAAGATTGGAAGAATAATAGATAGTAATCTTAGTATGCATAGAAGCTAAGGAAGTTTCAAATGATGCATAGTGGAGCACATATTCTTGAGGTTGTCCTAATGACATGGTTTAAAGGACTAAGTGTTATTCAATGTTGTACAAAAATTACACTTGATTTACTAGAAGCTGTGCAAAAATAGAGCATTGGAAAATAGAGTTTTGATGATCTATCACTATCTTTCATCTAAGATATAATGAACAAATGTGCAATCACGCATTGATAGAGGATAATCATATGGTGATGCGAGCATGTGCACAAGACATGGTTTCACACGTGTGAAGTATTTTATAGACTATGAGTTGACAATGTTGTTGTAATTGTGAATTAATTAATTATCCTAATATTAATTAATTGGGAAAGCCTCAAGGCTGACTCAAGGAATTATTATGAAGATACAATATAAAGGAATTTTTTTCCCCTTATTTGTAAAGAGTCTTGAAGGAGAAGATCAATTGGAATGTGAAGTATTAGTGTGTAGTACAAGAAGGAGTTGAATGCTTGTTAAATGTGTGTAAGTGATCCAAGGGATGATTGGATGCATAGTATGAGATTTGATTACAAGATTTGAAGGACAAGAAGTTTGGTTGAAAGTATAGAGATCGAGGAAGAAGTACTTTTAAGTTCTATTATTCTACAAGGAATAATATAGAGATCATTTGGACAGTGGGTTCTTTGATTTTAACCTTGAAGCTATTTGGGCAGCTGGTCCAGTTGTCTTCCACAACTTCTAACAAGGTTGGCAGACCTCCTATTAGGGTTAAAATCTCCTAACAGGGATTCAAAGTCTCCTAATGGGGATTCATATGTACTGAATGTTGTAACAGACTCCAAACAGGGTCTATCCTCTAACAAGGAACATCTATATTAGTACATCATCTTGTGGGCACTATCCCCACCAGGGTTCTCCCTCTAATCAAGGGTTTCCCTAGTTAAGATATCTAGTGTTAATTGTGTAGGAGTATCTTATTATGGTTCCAGTTTATATTACACACATGGTTAAGTTTGTTTAAGGTTAATGTTTGTGATGAAAGTTGGATAACTAATTCAACCTTCCCTAGTTATAACAAGGTTCGCACAACTCCTATTAGGGTTGGAATCTCCTAACAGTGATTCAAAGTCTCCTAATAAGGAATCATATGTATTGAATATTGTAACAGACTCCTAACAATGTCTATCCTCCAACAAGGAACATCTATATTAGTACATCATCTTATGGGCACCATCCCCACCGGGGTTTTCTCTCTGATTAAGGGTTGCCCTAGTTAAGGTATTTGGTGTTAATTGTGTATGACTATCTTATTATGGTTTTAGTTTATATTACTCGCATGGTTAAGTTTGTTTAAGGTTTATGTTTGTGATGAATAGTCAAACCAAGAATAAAATAATTGGCATTTTTCATTTATAATATATGAATCACATTCAAATGTTTTTTTATTCATTTCTAACTTCAACAAACAATGTTCTTTGTATTTGGTCGTTTCACACTAGGTTTTATTACTTCTAACATTGTCTAGTGTCTAACATTTGTACCAGAGGTCAGCACCCTCTTGCAATTTTTTATATTAAAAAACTTCAAAAAAAATAATGAATTATTAGAATTAGAATTCTAACAGTTTAAATAGTCTTTAGAAATATATATATATATATATATATATATATATATATATATATATAGAAAACAACATAGTGTAACATTTCTTTATATATGTTATTGATTTAAACCTAATATTTATTAGAAAACAAAATCAAAACTATTAAGAGTGAGCGAGCGATAAAATGACTACTCCATATTTTAGTTTCTAACTTTGATTGAATATTTTTTTTAAAGCCTTTGATAGAGCTATATTCCATGTCAGTGTTGATTTCAATGATAACTAGTAGAGAACAACAAAATATCCCCAAAAAATGGATGCATTTTAGCAAATCTAATAAAAATATTGAAAATGTTGACTTTTGAATACATTTTGTGGGTAAAATAACTCGTGTCTATTAAAAGAAGCCATAAAGCTTATTAAACAAACCAATCCCACATGAAAGCTTAGTAATCAAATGCCAATCACTGCGTAGTTAACAAGCCAAGCTTTTTGTAAGACTCGATGCAATCGTCATAAATTCCCTCGATCCCGTGCGGGAAAGTGAAACCTAAATCTTTGAGCTTTTCAGACTTCAAATGAGTATTCTGAACAACCATGAAATCCATATCCTGCGACCTGAATTGAAACATGCCAAATCGTAAGCTACATAAACATATTAAAACATAATAACAGATAAAAACGTAATGTATGAATGCAAAAACGTAATAATAGATCTTATTGAAATCCCTACCTGTCTACAATCTTCATATCTAGATAACGTTTTATGAAGAATTCCAAATACTCTTTAATAGAAAGTGCGTCCGCAGAGCACAGATATCTCCCTTGAGCTGCGGATTGCTGCATCAGAAATATGTTGGCATTACAAACGTCATTTATATGGACTATTGGAAATTTCCCAAAGGTGGCCAGGACAGTTCTTAGAGTGCTGTTAAGTAAATCCTCGTTGCCTAAAATGTAATTAACAAGACATACAGTCATTTACTATAGAGAAAAGATAGGCCTAAAATTGAATTAACAAAGCTAAAATGATTAACTAATAATAGAGAAGAGATAGTTAAGTGGTGGGTGAACATTAGGGTGAGAAAGACGTGATAGAAACCATAAGAGTGCGTGAATGCTGCCGGGAATGTAAGGAGTGATGAAAGGTCCTCCCACAGCAGCTGGCCCAATTGTTACAAGATCTAAATTGTTCTCGCCAGCGAATCTATAAGCAGTCTGCTCTGCTAGTGTCTTTTACACGATGTAGGACTGTTGTGTTCAATGCATTAAAGAACCCACATTAGAAAACCTCTTCCCAGATTTATATTTCAATCAAGGAAACCTACAAATTAGGCCATTCAAGCTATGCCCAAATTTGGATTCGTTGCGTTGAAATCCAATTGAATGCGGGCACTACCCTATTTGTAAATATTGTAATGAGATCAAATAAAGAACTAAAGGCAATATTCAAATAAGATCGAATGCACTTGTCTTTGGCTTTATTCTTGGCTTTCTTGATTACATTCTTGATAGTTTAAGTGATATGTGGAGAAGATTCAGCTATGTAAAACAACATAGATATATCTCTTACTTGATCTTGAAGTCTTACCAATAGAAACTAGAAAAATACGTGAGACTAACTCAAATCAGTGAAATAAAATTAAAGGTGTATCCTTATTTTAGAAGGATAAGCCATTCACAATTATATATATAGGTTCAATATTTATCGAAATACAAAATCATATAACAATTTTTATGTTGTTAGAATGCATAAAATCATAAAATCATATAATAATTATATAAAGAATGCATTATGTATAGGAAATAATTAGAAGAATAACTTGGATTTAAAAAAAAAAAATTGTTTCAGAGACATAATCAATGGACATAAAAGCTCTGAGACCAATCACAACATGTGTAGCTAATTGAAGTAATCAATTTTTCTTTAGCCAAAGATGCCACCATAAATTGCATAATACAATGATGAGATCTCCATTGCATGGTGACAGAATCACATGGATTAATCTTCTATACCTCTTCTTACCTACTCATAGATTAATCTCAATAATACCCATTTTGCACATTAGTGACAAAATGTAATTGTGTATTGGAAAAGTGTTATATTAGTTAAGTTATTATCAAACACATATTTTTACAAAATCTTTCCATACTTTTGACATTATTATTATAAGAAAGGTGCTCCACTGCCTATTATTATCTATATTTATCAGTTATTATTCATAAGATAGTTTTTGTTCAAATAAGACTATAAATGAATAGTCAAATTCAAAATAAAATAATTGACATTATTGATTTGTATTAAATGACATTCAAATTAAATTATGTTCTATTACTTTCCAACTTCAACAAAATATAATGAATTATTATAATTAGAATTCAAACAATTTTAAAATATTCTTTTATAAAAGTAATATATATTATATAATTTCAAAAATATTCTTTTACAAAAATAATATATTATATAATTTATAAAACAACTTATTATACCATTTCTTAATATAGAATACCAATCCATAGATTATATTTATAGAAATACAATAAATATTTACTAAAACACAATGAAGTTTTACAACAATTTAAGTGTAATGTGTGAATTTTTGTTGATTTCAATGATACATGGTATGAAAAATATAATATGCTAAAAAAAATCGTTAGATTTTAAGAAGTCTGAAGGAAAAACTTAAAATCTTTGAAATGCATTTTTTAGAGAAAATAATCCGCACTTATTAATAGAAGCCATACAGCTTAATATTAAACAAACCAATCCCACATGAAAGCGTAATTAAACTCTTGGAGTGCATAAGCTTATTAAACTTTTGGAATGCAGTTTATAGAAAAAATAACCCACACCCAATAATATAAAAGAAACCAATCCCACATAAATGCTTATTAAACAAATGCTAATCACTGCATGGTTAACAAGCCCAGCTTGTTGTAAGATTTGATGTAATCGTCATAAATATCCTCAATCCCGTGCCTCAAAGTGAAGCCCAAGTCTTTGAGCCTATCAGACTTGAAATGTGTATTTTGAACCACCCTAAAATTCATATCCTGCGACCTGAATTGAAGGGCAAAGCATGTCAAATAATAAGCTACATAAATAGATTAAAGCATAAGCTACATGATTGTGAAAAACAAAAAAATAGAGCTGGTTGAAATTCCTACTTGTCTACAATATTCAGATCTGGATAACGTTTTATGAAGAATTCCCAACACTCTTTAATAGAGAGTGCATCTGCAGAGCACAAATATCTGCCCTGAGTTGTGGGCTGCTCCATCAAAAATATGTTGGCATTGCAAACATCATTTAGGGGAGAGGATTCAGTACTTGAACGCGTTCCAATAGTTGTGAATGGAGTTGTTCACTTAATACCTACACTTATTGACTTAATGTCCATTTTTTTTTGACAACATTGTACCAATACTTGTGAGCTTAAAGTTGTTAGTACAATGTTAACTACCCAAAATTGAATAAAATGTACCCTCAGTTATAAAAATTAACCAATGATGTGATGCAGCATCAGCTATTCAACTATGGGTACCCTTTATGCACAACCATTGGTCTCACTTTTTTTTGGGCTGATTTGGACAACTTGAAAAAAAAATGCTGATGTGGCATCATAACGGGTCATGTGGACTTGAAATCTTAGTTATAAATAGACGACTCACCAAATAAGCTGCTGTAAAAAATTGAGAGTGATTTGAAATATTTACATAGGGTTTTGATAAGCGTGAAGTTAAGGTGTTCAAGTATCGGGTCCTCTCCCCTATATGAACTATTCCAAATGTCCCAAAGGCCGCCATAACGGATCCTAGAATGCTGTTAAGTAGATCCTTGTTGCCTAAAACATATTTAACAAAATATACAATCATCTACTATAGAGAAAAGATGGGCCTAAAATGTAATTAAGAAAGCATACAATAATTTACTATAGAGAAAAGATAGTTTAAGTGTTGGGTGAACATTAAGGTGAGGAAGACCTGGTAGAAACGATAAGAGTGTGTGAATGCTGCCGGGAATGTAAGGAGTGATGAAAGGTCCTCCCATAGCAGTTGGCCCAATTGTTACAAGATCTAAATTATTCTCACCAACGAATCTCCAAACAATCTTCTCTACTAATGTCTTTCACACGGTGTAGGACTATTGTGTTCAATACAATAAAAAACCCACATTAGAAAACCTCTTCGAGATTTATAATTCAATTAAGGAAACCTGCAAATTATGTCATTCAAGCAATGCCCAAATTTGAATTTGTTGTGTTGAGATCCAATTTAATGTGAGCAATACCAAATTAGATTTTTTTTGTAACGAGACCAAATAAAAAACTTAAAGGCAATATCCAAATTGTGAGAAATACAAATTAAAATCAAACTCACAACTCAACCCTCACCCTAAAAGATTGCTTGGCACTCACAATTGCCGAGTGCCAGTTTTACTCGACACTTGATGGTGCCGAGTGGCAGGTTGCTTGGCACTTGAAGAAAAGTGCTCGGCACAGGAAGGTGCTGAGTGCCAAAAATTTCTCAGCACTTGCTCGGCACTTGAAGGTGCTGAGTGACAGGCAACAGGTGCCAAGTGAACTCGGCACAAAGAGGAGCTCGACAGCAAATGCTGAGTATGCTCGGCTCACAAAGGAGATGCTCGGCAACAATTGATGCTGACTGAGCCCGACTCCAACTGAGAAATTATAACTTAAGATATTTCAACGTGAATGCATTCACCATTAAAACTAGAGAGCCAAAGCTTTAAGCTTTCAAAAAAATTTCTCAAATGCCACATACAAGGGAAGATCAATAGATTCAAGTATGCTTGCTTGCTTTCTATTCAACTGAGATTTAAACTATTACAAAATTTGAGAGCATTCAGCTTCAACCAGAAAATCCTAAAATAACTCTAAACTGATTATGCTTAAAAAAACTTTAAACTTACAACTCTAATGGCTGCATACAAAGGTGCCTGGAGCAATCACTGCTTCAATAGGACGAATCTAAACAACAAACTTATAGAGTAAACAAGGAAGCACGTGCAACTACAGGCACAAACTTCCTTCCTTCTTCATTCTCTGCTCAGCTCTGCAACTTCTCTTTGATCTTCTTGATCTCACTTGATGAATGAATGAATGTAGAAACATTCATTTTGTCATATTCTTCCTTTCCCTCTCAACGTTCAAATTTCAAATTCTCACCTACCAAAAATGAATGCTTGCCATCCATGAATACCTACGGTGCTAACAGGGTAGATGGGTGTGGGGCTTGAGGACAAATAGCTGGCTCTTGACGTTAATTTCAAACACTCCCCCTTTGTCCTGAGACCCACAAACAAGGATCACTGCTGATCCAAATCAACCACACCAAGACTCTATCTTAGGTGCACAAAAGTTCCAATGCCTAATGGCTTGGTGAAAATATCTGCTAGCTACTGCTCTGACTTGCAGAAATTCATTTTGATATCCCCATTCTCCACCAACTCTCTGATGAAGTGATATCTGATCTCTATATGTTTGCTTCTCCTATGGAAGACTGGATTCTTGGACAATGCAATTGATGAGATGTTGTCACAAAAAATTGTGGTTCCATCCTCTTGCCTTTCATTCAATTCTATCAAGATCCTCCTTAGCCAAATTGCTTGATAGGCTGCTGCATTTGCTGCAATGTATTCAGCCTCTGCTATAGATTGAGCAACAATAGGTTGCTTCTTGGATGCCCATGAAATTGCACCCGGTCCCATATGAAACATGTATTCGAAAGTGCTCTTCCTATTATCTAAACTTTCATCCCAATTGCTATCAGTATAACCTACCAACTTGAATTCATTTGATGTAGTATACAAAATCCCAAATCCCTTGGTACCTTTCACATACCTTAGGATCCTCTTTCTCGGTTGCCAATGAAAATCCCTTTGTGTTTCCATAAATCTGGAAATCAGACTTACTATGTGTATTAGCTCTGGCCAAGTTGCTG
This sequence comes from Cupressus sempervirens, assembly GCA_028749045.1. Classification (NCBI taxonomy): domain Eukaryota; kingdom Viridiplantae; phylum Streptophyta; class Pinopsida; order Cupressales; family Cupressaceae; genus Cupressus; species Cupressus sempervirens. Next base: position 222,385,654 of record CM053783.1, read on the forward strand.
TCAAATACATTAGACTTCCAACCATACTCTTGTATAATGTTGGATCCACTCTCTTGCTAGAGTCTTCCTTGCTCAACTTCAGACCTACTGTTGTTGGCATGGGGGCTGCCTTACTATTCTGCATATTAAATCTCTCCAAGATCTACCCTGCATATTTTTTTTGAGAGATGAAGATGTCATCATGCATTTGTTTTACTTCTATGCCTAGAAAGTATTTCAAGAGACCTAGGTCTGTCATTTCAAATTCACTTTTCATGACCTCTTGAAACTCACCAATTAGAGTCTTGTCATTACCAGTAAAAATTAAATCATCTACATACAAGACAACAATCAATACATTACCATCTGCTGCCTTGATGTAAAGAGTGGGCTCACCATTGCTTATGCTAAAGCCATTGCTCATCAAATATGAGTCAATCCTACTGTACCATGCCCTTGGAGCTTGCTTGAGCCCATAAAGAGCTCTCTTCAATCTATATACTTTATTCTCTTCACCTACAACTTCATAACCAGGTGGCTGCTCCACATACACTTCTTCTTTCAATACACCATTTAGGAATGTGGACTTCACATCCATTTGAAATACCTTCCACTTGTGCTGAGTTGCAATTGCTATGACAGCACGCATGGTTTCCATTCTTGCAACTGGGGCATATGTCTCATCATAATCTCTTTCATACTGTTGTTTATAGCCCTTGACTACCAGCCTTGCCTTATGCTTATCAATCTTGCCTTCAACATTGCATTTGGTCTTATAGACCCATTTCACTCCAATCACTTGCTTCTTGGGAGGCAATTTAGTTAGCTCCCATGTCTCATTTTTTTCTATAGCATCTATTTCCTCATCCATGGCATTACATCATTTCTTCTCCTTAATAGCTCCCTCAAAATATATTGGATCACTATGAGAAAATAATGCAAAATTAACACTCTCATCATAATCTTCATACCTTTCATCTTGGTATATCTCCCTAAGACTCTTGGTCTTCTTTGGTAATAGGGAAGAGAGTGTGGGATTAGAATCTTTACTGCTGTTGCTTTGCCGACTAGCTCGGTCTTGACTGATACTCAGTATTGACACTTGATCATGCCTAGAAGAGCTCGACAATGTCTGAACCTGCTTGCCTTTTCTTCTATTTGCTCCTTCTTCTTGTTGTTCATTAGCATCTTCTTCACTCATAATTGACACTTTACTTGAAGTGCTTGGTGACTCATCAATTTGTCCATACCAAGATTGATTTTCAAGAAATTCTACATCTCTTGAAAGCATCATCTTGTTGTTCAATGGATCATACAATCTATATGCCTTTGATTCTGGGCTGTACCCTGTGAAAATGCATTTCACACCTTTGTCATCAAGTTTTTGCCTTTTCTCTTTAGGCACATGTGCATATGCAACACATCCAAACACCCTTAAGTGTTCAACTGTCCATCTTATTCATGACCAAGCTTCCATTGGAATTCTATCATAGATTGCTTTTGTAGGACACCTATTAATTAGGTAAACTATTGTTGCCATAGCCTCTCCCCAAAATTCAGTTGGGAGTCCTTTCTCTTTCATCATGCTTCTTGCCATTGCAACAATGATCTTGTTCTTTCTTTCAGCGACTCCATTCTATTGTGGTGTATAGCTGGTTGTGAGCTCTTTCTTTATTCCATATTTTCTGCAAAAATTTATAAAAGAATTGGAGGTATACTCCCCTCCTCTATCTGATCTTAGGACCTTGATATAGTGTCCACATTCTCTTTCAACCTGGGCTTTAAATTTTACAAATTTATCAAATGCTTCAGATTTATTCTTTAAGAAATGCACCCATATCCTATGACTGAAATCATTAATAAATGTCACGAAATAAGTACTCCCCCCAATGGAAGTAACTTGCATAGGACCAACTAGGTCGGTATGCACTAACTCTAATGGATATTTAGCCCTCTTAGAATTTCCAGAATTAAAAGGAAGCCTATGTTGCTTACCCAAAATACAAGCCTCACACTTGTTACATGAATTTCCTATTCGTGGCAAACCTTCTACCATTCTTTTATTTGATAGTAAATTTAAACCAGCAAAGCCAAGATGACCATACATGAGGTGCCATAGCCGTGAAGGGTCTTCAATCACACTCCTTAGAGCTGATTGTGTGGGAGGTGCAACACAAACTTGAGATGAGAAACATGTCTCTATCCTAAAGGAAAATATTCTATTCTTTGTCATTTGAACTGCTGCAAGTAGGTTCTTACTCCCATCCTTTTCTTGAATGACACACATGTCATTCTCCATCAGCACTTTGTATCCATTTTGAATGAGTTGACCAATGCTCATCAAATTGTGCTTCATACCAGGGGAAAAATACACATTTTATATTTCCCTTTTCTCACCTTTCTTGGTGTGGACCATAATAGATCCTTTGCCCACAACTGGTAGGGTTCCTTTGTTACCCATTTTAATCTCTGATTTGAAACTCTTGTCAATGAATGAAAACAAAGTTTCATTACCACTCATGTGGTTGCTACATCCACTGTCGAGGTACCAAACCTCAGGGCTTCCTTCTTCACCAATATTACACATGATGAAGGCAGTAGCATTGGGTCCACTTTCCATGTTCACATCAGCCACATTTTCTTGTCCTGATTGATCATTCTGCTTCTTCCAGCATTCATTTGCATAATGCTCATATTTATGACAGTAGTAGCATTCTACATTACTCTTATTTGAGTTTTAATTTTTCTTACCTCCTCTTGAAGTATTTTGTGAGCTACTTGCTCCATCTGCTCTTCCTGAATTTTCTGCTATAACATTTCTTTGTCCTCCATTTCCTCGGCCTCTGCCTCTGGAGTTCTTGCCTAAGCCATTTCTTCCCCTCCCCCTTCCTCTTGGATTTGACTCAGCCTTGAATGCTTGCTCTTGGGAAGTAGAAGATGAGAATCTATTGATCCTATACTCATGGGTTTGAAGAGAACTCGTCAACTCATCCATTGTCAAAAAAGTGAGGTCTTTTGCCTCTTCTATTATCATAACCAAATGGTCATATTTATGAGGTAAACTCCTCAATATCTTTTCCACTATCCTCTACTCTTGATAGTCTTCTCCATTTGACTTCAATTGGTTAATCACATTGCAAGGTCCTTGAACTGAAGTCTGCAACTTATTCATTCTCCTTCATTTGAAGGTTCTCAAACTCCCTCCTAATATTTTCTAGCTTTACAGTATGAACTTTATCAGTTCCCTTGAAGTTTGTCTCAAGGATATGCTATGCTTCCTTTGCATAATTTGCTGTTGCAATCTTTGAGAATATTGTCTCTGTCATTGCTGCTTCAATAAGACTTAATGCCTTAGCATCCTTCCTCCTTGAGTCTTTCAAATGAGTCTTCTGTGCATTTGTGAGGGCAGCATACTGAGTTGGATCAGTCACATCATTGAATCCATTTACTACAAACTCTCACAAATCATTTGCTACTATAATGGTCTTCATCTTCTTTGCAAATGTATCATAATCCTGTCCATTAAATGATGGTGGCTGCTGCCATATCTTTCCTGCATCTCCTGCCATGATAAATATCCCAAGAAAACAAATGCCCTAACTCACTTTGGATGTGGGGCCTCAAAGCTCTGATACCATGTGAGAAATACAAATTAAAATCAAACTCACAACTCAACCCTAACCCTAAAAGATTGCTCGGCACTCACAATTGCTGAGTGCCAGTTTTACTCGACACTTGATGGTGCCAAGTGGTAGGTTGCTCGACACTTGAAGAAAAATGCTCGACATAGGAAGGTGCCAAGTGCCAGAAATTTTTTGGCACTTGCTCGGCACTTGAAGGTGCCTAGTGACAGGCAATAGGTGCCGAGTGAACTCGGCACAAAGAGGAGCTCGACAGCAAATGTCGAGTATGCTTGGCTTACAAAAGAGATGCTCGGCAACAATAGATGCTGAGTGAGCCCGGCTCCAACTGAGAAATTATAACTTAAGATATTTCAACGTGAATGCATTCACCATTAAAACCAGAGAGCCAAAGCTTTAAGTTTTCAAACAAATTTCTCAAATGCCACATACAAGGGAAGATCAATAGATTCAAGTATGCTTGCTTGCTTTCTATTCAGCTAAGATTTAAACTATTACAAAATCTGGGAGCATTCGACTTCAACCAGAAAAACCTAAAATAACTCTAAACTGATTATGCTTAAAAAAATTTTAAACTTGCAACTCTAATGGCTGCATACAAAGGTGCCTGGAGCAATCACTGCTTCAACAGGACGAATCTAAACAACAAACTTACAGAGTGAACAAGAAACTACGTGCAACTGCAGGCACAAACTTCCTTCCTTTTTCGTTCTCTGCTCAGTTCTGCAACTTCTCTTTGATCTGCTTGATCTCACTTGATGAATGAATGAATGTAGAAACACTCATTTTGTCATATTCTTCCTTTCCCTCTCAACGTTCAAATTTCAAACTCTCACCTACCAAAAATGAATGCCTACTGTCCATGAATGCCTGTGGTGCTGATAGGGTAGATGGGTGTGGGGCTCGAGGACAAAAAGTTGGCTCTTGACGTTAATTTCCAACACAAATTGAGAAATGTTGAAGATTATAAAATTGAATGAAGGCCACTCTTAAACATTGATACTAAAGAAGAAGCTAAGTTTGAATTACTATTTAACACTTTTAATCTATGATTCAAGCCTTTGTGTATGATGTTTAAATCATTCCTCGAATGAAACACAATGAAGCAAAGTACCCAAATCGGAAACTGTTCTTTATTGGAGCGAAAGTAATTGACAGGGCTCCAAAGAGATTCAACAGAGCAGGGATTGTTGTTGAGCTTTCCTTGCTCATCCAGTGGTGTGATGCCCCATAATGTGGTAGTTAAAACTACACGCTTCACTGTTTTTGATTTCAGACAGGATTTCAATACATTGATTGTCCCCTGAACTGCAACTCCCACAACCTCCGTCTGAACATTAACACATTGCCGGAATAGGAAGAAACTCATGCAATAATAATCAGCATAAAGTTAATAATCGGCTTTGATGCAGCCTATACCTCGCCATCTTTGGAGGTAAGGTCCACAGGAGAAGCAACGAAGAAGACACCTTGGCAGCCCAAAATGGGCGAGTCAAAGCTGCCTTCCACTAGCAGATCTGTGTTGAAGAGCTTGAGCCTTTCATGCGCACCAGGAATTTGTCGTAGATAGGACATGTCTTCATTCCCTGTGAATGTTCCAATTTGATATTTCAAAGTCTAACGTTTGAAACATACCATTTATCCTAATCATGAATATGTAATCTTTTGAGAAATGAGGGTAATGGGTATACCTGATTTAGGAAGAATGGTTGCGTGGACATAAAAGCCTCTCTTGAGAAGCGATTTGACAAGTGAGGAGCCGATGAAGCCGTCTCCGCCCACTACGCAATACCTTGCTTCCGTTTCTTATTCCAGTAACTCAATATTCCAGTCGATGGGTGAGCTGGTTATATCTCTTTGCGCGTTAGGAAACTACAGGGAGTCTCTCAGGATATAATTGAACATAATTGCCGGCACTACATATTTAGAACGGATAATCGGCAAAAAAGGACATATAGATAGCAGAAAAGCATATTTAGATGCAGTTCAGAAAGGGCATAATTGAATTCGCTGCCGGCCGAGGGTTTTGCCGGCCGGAGAAGGGAGCGAGGATCAAATTCCAAAAAGATACTCGATGGATATTTGAAAACGAAAGTTTTTTCTGAAAGTACATAAGTTATTTGGTTTCTTTGGCCTGTCATATCTATATGGCCACTTTTAAACATCACAAGTTTGCAAAAAATAAGTCAATTTTGACTATTTAACAATTTTAGTTAGGAATGAAGCTTAGTGTGTGATGTTGAAGTCATTTGTATTGATATAAGATGGTTTGAGGGAAGTATCTAACGAGCTACAAAGTAAGCTTAGTGTGTGATGTTGAAGCCGCATCTAACTGAGCTACAAAGTATGACTAAAGAGAGCGTAGAAAAGTAGGAATTGTTTTATATTAGAACATTTAAATTTGACACTCTTCAGTGATGTGTATGTATTTTTCAAATTAGTTTCAATTTCATACACCAATTTATTTATAATTTTCTTATTTGTTGTAAGATCCTGTCCAATTAAGGACTTGTAAGGCCATTGAACATTATGTGGTTTATGCATTCTTACCAATCATTGGTCCTTTCTTCATAGTTAATAACATGATTAAGGAAATTTCATTTATGATGATTATGATTGACTCCATGAATCATTATTGAATTAAATAGGTTTGGCTTATCATACGTAACTATCTAAATACTATAGTGAAGTAATGAATGACGATACATTTCATTTTAATTGGATTACTTAATATGTATTGAGATAATTATGTGTATACCATAATTGGTTAGCATCATCAACTTTATGTATCATCAACTTATTTCATTATGTAATGATAATTAGATACTTTAACTAATCATATCATTCTTAGTTGAATAGATAATGTGGTTTAATGAATATGTTCTAGCTCTATTTAGCCCATGTTATGTGATGATGGTTTTGAACTTGAATTATGTACATTGGTATATTCCTAATTTTTGAAAATAACAAATTGATATATTGGACCATAGGATATAATCTTGTTGGTGACGTAGGTTATTTACATTATCTATGTGTGGGAAATTATTGAAATGTGTAGGAAAATCTACATACTTCAGAGAGCCAAGAAAAGCATATGCATAATAGTCTATAGTACCTTGTTTTGACATGACTTATTTGTAGAAGGTTTCACTTGACAATTCCTCAAAGATGAATAAGTGAATTTGTATTTATGTAATTTCATGGATATTCTATGTGTATGGTGTATGTGGAAAATGGCATGTAAAATTGAAGGGTGAGTATATTATAGCCTAGGCCTTATGTGATGATGGTTTTGAAGTTGAATTATGTACATTGGTATTTTCCCAATTTTGGAAAATAGAAATTTTTTATATTGGACTGTAGGATATAATCTTGTTGGTGAAACAAGTTATTTACATCATCTATGTGTGGGAAATTATCAATTACTATTAATAAAATTGAAGTGTGTAGGAAAATCTACATACTTCAGGGAGCCAAGACAAGCATATGTCTAATGGCCTACACTACCTTGTTTTGACATAACTAATTTGCAGATGGAGTCATTTGAAGGTTCCTCAAACATGAATAAGTGAATTTTTATTTATATAATTTCATGGATATTCCATGTGTAAGCTATAATATAGAAAAATGACATGTACAATTGAAGGGTGAGTATTGTTGCCCCACTTTTCACCCTGTAACCATTTTGCAAAAGTGGAAAATTTTGCATCTTAGTTAAGTCTAAGTATGTGCGGGTCTAGTTTTAATTCCTCTTAGGTGACAAGAGTCTCCATTAGATTTTTCATCTTTCCCTTCTTCCACATTTCATGGCCGGGTGGTTTTCCTTGATGTTGTGAGTTACGGGTAGCTTGGTACCTAATTTGATGGGGATTCTTGTAACATGAAAAAGTTATTCACAAAGCTAGGATTGTTCAGGACTTATCATGTTTTTGATGAAAGAAGGAAGCTTGTAGAAAATCAAGCATCACTTTCACCTATGCGATTTTTCAACCCATGAAAGCGATTTCCCACAAAGATTAACAAATGAGGCTCACAGATCGATGTAAGAAGATAATGAGATTTCTTATGAAAAATCTCTAATTTCACTACAATATTCTACCTTGGGAAACATTCAAAATTCATCATAGCACTTAGAATCATCTTAGGCAAAAAACTCAAAATTGACTTCTCCTTAGTGGGCTTTTGACCCATGAAGTCCATTTTCTACCAAAGGTAATTGTAAAGGAAAGAAATGACAAAGTGGGTCCCTTTTCAAATTTCATGGTCCTTTTAAGACTTTTCAAAACCAAAGGAAATATTAACTCAAAGGATAAAGTTTAAAGGAAAGTCTAGGTGGAAAAATGAGAATCGTCTTCTCCTTGGCAGGTTTTCAACCCATGAGGACAACTTTTTGCATTCAAGAGAAAATCAACATTGTAAGTGAACTAGGCCCAAAAATTATACACAAAACATCTTAAGATGATAATGGAAACAATCTAACCATTGCAAGAAAGGTATAGTGAGCAAAATTCAATTAGGTGGATATTTTGTTATGAGGTACTCTATTCATAATTCTTTGAAACTTAATAGGAAACAAAAAAGTAAGTATGAAAAAAAGGAAAGTTACCATTGGGCCAATGGAAATAGTGAAAAGACATTGAAATATTTGTTAGAGCTCCTAGATTTACTATTTCAATGGATTTATTCTTTAATTCATTTGTGTGGCATGAATCCTGAAGATCAACAGATGAATTGAGATTCCTATATAGATGGAAACATAACAGTTATTCAAACTACCACTTTTTCTTGAACTATTATTATGTTAAATTACACAACGCATTCAGATAGTCTCTATTTGTGAATTCAATATCATGTTCTTCATCTAGATTCAAATTTTCAATTTACTTCATTCTCAAACAGAATGACAACCAGACTTGTCCGGTTTGATGGGCTAAATGGAATCAAGTCTAGATTGTATAATTTTAGGGATACTTCACTTTGTTTTTATGATATGCAAGATTTCCAAAGAAGGCTGAAGGCAGATCTGATTCATCCCAGAACTAAGAAGCTCCAAGGAAGTGGATTAGTAGAGGTAGCTAGTTTCCTAGTGGCAGTCCAAGCTCCAGAATTGATTTATGAATGCATAAATCACTACAATCTAGATACAATATTAATCTCCATTGATAGGAAAATTGTGGTGAATTGCCTCTGAGTTCTAGAAAACAAGGGTTTTTTAGACTTGATAGTAGGAGGAGCAACCTATGAGTTCTCTGTAAAGAAGATGGTGTGTAGGAAGGAAATTATGCAATCCTAGTTTCAAAAGTTGTGGAGCACCAAGAGTAAGTTCCCCAAAACTCTATTTGGTACTAACCATAAACTTGAGATTGTAGAATGAAAGGTGAGGTAGAAGCTCTAAATTTTGTTGAACAATATTCCTTTCTAGTACAAGTTATTTTTTCAGATATAGAATATATTGATTGGGCTCATGAGGTAAGTGAAAATTTTACCAATGCTCTCAATCCTGCAAAGTTCTACAACACTTTCTATATGTCTTCCTTTCGGATTTACATGCTAGCATCTCTAAAATTATGGTCAGGCCTTCCAAGAATAGAAAAATTTCCTGATGATGTGAAGTGCTATGAGTTCTATCCATGTTTGCAATTGATAAATAGTTATGCAGAGTATGTCAAAGTTAATGACACATTCATAATGAGAATTTGCAAGGAACTCCAAGGATGCATGGAGAGGAGATCCAATCTGGAGGCAATGGCAGCTATTAGTTAGTTTGGAAGATATTTTATCCAATTCTTATCTTCTCACATTTGAGTCTTGTAGCTTTCAATGGATTCCTCTTGAAGCTGCCGCGGTATCTGTGTGACATGATTGTGCTGATAGAGATCGTGAGGCAGGCGGTCCAAGTGAATGTGTGAGGCGAAAGCTTGAAGAAGAAGGGATATGAGTTCCCTATGAAAGTAGGAGCTTTCAGTTGCAAGTCCTAATCTAATGCAAGGAATATGCTCAAAGTGTTCAAGATGAAATACAAATTGGAGATGTATGAGGTCATGAGATCTATGTTTGATCCGAATGTATATGCTAGGGAGGTGTTGCAGATTGGGAGTGTGATCAAACACATTACCATGGTTGAATATTATCGAGTGGATTATAAAGATGAATTTTAAATTTGATATCATGCTTTCACTAGGCTCATAGTGGAGTAAATAAAAACATATAATATCAATCTTAATATTGAAGGATTGGAGGATGATGGGAAATATATGTATAGTAATAGATATCTGACTAAGTTAAGAAACACTCATGTCAATTCAAAGCCCTATGAGGATGTTGAGGAAGATTTAGACACTATGATAGCCTGAATCATCAAACAAACTGAGAAATGGGTCAAATGGACAACCAAAAGAAGCCAAAGTAAAAGCACAAGCAGTCAAGCTTCTCTAGCAACAACAACTCCCTCTTCCTCCCAAAATGCTACACTAGGTGTAACACTAGCTATCACTCAAGGACCAACTCAGCCTTTAGGAGGAGGAGACCAACCTTTAGATAAGAACAATCCCCATAGCTAAGACTTGTCATGATGGCTCTCTCCTAGTTATTGGAACTCAAATTGATGCCGAGGAGAAGAAGAAAAAAGAGCCAAATGATAGTGATGTTACCTTAGTTCCGTCTCCTCATGTTACACCAGTGCCCTATCCTAGTGTTAGCCCAGTTCCCTCACCTCATCATAGCCCAGTTCCACCAGTAAGTGCTATACTTCTACAACCAAATGGCTTCTTAGTGCAAATAGTAGATTTGAGAGATGGAAAGAGAAGTAGCAGTGAATCTACTAAGTCTGATGAGGCATCTAAGAGAACCTCAGAGGTGGAGAAAGGCTAGAGCTCTTCCAAGCTCATTTCTTAGGCCCCAAAGAACCCCTTCTCTTCAACTGCGATGACAATCACTCTAGTTAAGAAGAAGATGTTTAGCATAGACTCAATCGGGATGGCCTCCAAGGTGATAAGCACTGATTCTTGGTTAGAGGATACTGTAGGGAGAAAGAGAAAAATTAAAGATGAAAGCACCCCTGCCAAATATATCATATCCCTTGTGGTTTGTTTTTGATCTGCATTAACCAAGGTGAAGAAGTAGAAAACCTTGCATATACCTAGGCAAGATCTAGAAATAGGGCACCTAAAAATGGAGAGAGCCAAGACCAACAAAGAAGGAAGAATTCAAGATATAAATACTAATGATTTTACTCTGCACTTGGTCAACCTTGGAGAGGCTAGACATGATACCAAGGTTGGCTTGTGGAAGTCAACCAATGAAGTAATTGAGGGACAACTGGAAAACCTGAAGTCGTCAAAAGTTAGGGTGAAGGCTGAGAGAGAAGAGTTGAACAGATTCATCAGACAATTGGTCACTCCATTAGCAACTATCTCTAGAGTATCAGTAACAAGAAATCCTACTATTGCCAAAGTTCAAGCCCTTATCTCTCAACTTCAAGAAGATAGGTACTTTGGCCAAATTGCTAAAGAATGGACTAGGAAGCTCAAATTAGAGGGAGTCTCTATTATAGAACAAATTGGCAATGTTATCTTAAGATTAGAAATAGAGAAGGATAACATCATAGCAAATAGTAGTAATTTGGCTAGAGAAAGAGTGAAGAGAAAAAATTGTATCTCTCTTCTAAACATGATCATTCAAATAAAGACAAAGGAAGTTGTTGAAGAAAAAATCTTGCCAAAGAGAGACGAACCTCTATTTGAATGGCTTCAGAGCATGTAGTTCAAGTCAGAAATGATCTTATTAGCAGAAAAAAGACTTAAGGAAATAGAGGATAAAGTGAAGAAGACCCAAGATAGAGGATTTGAACTCATGAAGGGACTACATACAAATTCATAGACTAGTGGCCAAGGGAAAGAACTCATTGGGATAAATGTCATGAAGAGAATTTCTCCAAATTCTTAGATAGTCTAATTGATGTATCTTCTAGTAATCAAAATAGAGTTGTGGAACTCTAAAAACTTAGTAGATGCATACAGGTGGCCAGAGAGGAAGTTCCAAATTAGTTAAATGTTGTGAAGGAGTTGGGTAGGGAGTATTCCAAGTGGCTATTGAGATACACCAACATACACGTTCCTAGGCATGAAGAGTGTTGGTGTTTGAAAATGCTAGAGAGTTTTCAATTATCCCCATGAGAATATGACATATCTAGGGGCAACTAACTCCCATTCTAAACATATCATTTTAGACACAGGGCCAACTATAAGGCTTGACCCTTCTTCTACTTTAGGTTCTGCTAAACCTAGCAGGGTAGACCTGAGATTCAAATGATACCATACCAATGCAAAAACATATCTCTAAATCTATTTTCTGTAGATGAAAACCCTTATATCTCCTAATGACTTATGAAAAGACACAGATCTACAATAGGTGAATGCAAAACTTTGAATCTCATAAGCTGAGTGAGGGTTAAACATTTAGGTCCTTCAACATGAAAGTGAAAGAGCATTTGATTATTGATGTTGATTTTCAACAAATCCTCAAATATGCAAAAATAAGACCTAGTGATCCTATAAACTGATCAGTGCCTTAACTATTGAGCAAATCTATGAATCAAAAACATACATATGAATATCTGAGACATATGTGTATCTTCAGATATCTAATCTATCTATCCAACTTGTAAATAGACATCTATGTTCAGTTTAAATCTCATTCTTACTTGATATCCTCCTCAATCAATTTGTAACCCTGTTGATTTCTATGAAGCATTTACACAATTCCTTGAATTATCATAAACAATGAAACAACATATAGCCTTAATTGACTACAACTATGACCTAGGCTCTTTGTTCAAAGGTCATAAAACATTAAAACTCACTGAGAATGGAGACAAGATTCAACTAAAACTCAATCATCTACTGCTCTTTGTATTATTTTCTTGAAATTACACAATCATATGCATGAAATGAAAGACATTAAACAACCTAATAGATCTAAACTATCTATATACTCCTTCCTACTACTATTCACATGAGAGAATTCCGCTGAAAAATATGGTGTCTTAGTATTGGGAATACATAAAAATTGGAACCAGAATATGGTCTCATAGTAATGTGCAAAATTTTCTCCAAAGAACTGAAACCAAATGGTCTCTCAGTGACAAAACTAGAACCTCTACAATGAGAAAGAAAGGAATTGATATAGAGGAAGGAATTCCTGGATTGAATTAGGGGATGACAAGTGTCCCTTCAAAATTCCTTCCCAAGAAGCTCAAAGCCTCTCTCTACCTTCTCTCTGCAACTGAAAATCAAATCTCATCATTTTGTCTCTACAAGGTAGAAATATCTAAGATATTTTATCCATCATTATAACTGATTTTGATGCCAAGATGAACCCACAGTAAAAGGTGAAAATAAGTTATATGACCTTTAGAAGCCAACAAAACATCTCAAAATTGATTTTCACCACATTCAAATCCTAACAAGCTTTTAAAATCTTCCCTCTAACAAATTTTGATCATCAATGAAGAAATTTGCTCATTCTACTACCAATGCCCCAGATTTCACAAATTGACCTATAGCATGAACTGGTGAATACCTATGCAATAATTGACCTCAAAAATGAAAAATTTAGCTCATTTTGATTTTGGTGGTATATTGAAGTGCTAGTTTTCGATAAAAAATGCTCTAGATATGTCCTTTTGAAAATCAGGTCTTCGTTCTTGGTTTCCATTGCATTTGAAAATTTCAAAAATTTATTCCTTTATATAGTTTGAACTATATAAATAATTTCTAATTTTATTTAAAAACTAACTTGTGCACATGATCTTGGGGAGAAACATTTAAAAAATTAAAATTTTAAAACCTTTGAAAATTCCCTCATATTTCTCACTCGGGTCAAACTTGGTTTGACCACATTGCCACTTGACATTTAGATTGGCTAGTGACTTCAACCTTGGTGCCATGTGTCATGATCTCAGAAACCCTTGCTATCTCGCTATGGTTATCAGGTGAGCAACTCTGCTTGGTGAGATAGCGACAATCACATGATCTGGCATGTGGTAATACCTCAACACTTAGATCTGTTTCCTGCCATCTCATCACCATCTAGGACCCACTTGTCAATTTCTAATTCATTGCTCGCACTATAGGCAGGACCCACATAGCATTTTGAATCTCACCAAATTTCAAAGTTTTCTAGTGACCTCGCTATGTCGCTAGATAGATTTTTTGAGATGTCCTCGCTAGCGAAGTAGCGAGGCTCCAGATTTTTGAAATTTTTGAAGGCCTTTATTTGTGCTGATATCATCAGTTATTGCATGCTTATTTGTTCAAAATTTAAGCTTTAAGAGCATCTATTTGGTCGATCGGGACCCACGTGCTCATTTTGTATGGCTTTGTCTTCTATAACCTACACCACTCGAGACACTTATGATTTGTATGTTTGGGGATTTAAATATGGCTATTCATCTTTCACTCAAACGATGTGGGATATATCCCCTCTTTAGTCCTCAAAAAGACCCAAGCCTCTCCCTCCACAACTCTACAGGATGTTTTATTACCAATCTTTGGTGATCACTGCATATCTATTTTTCTGAGCTCAATACCCATATCACAAACATTTTTAGGGATTAAAAACTCACGACCTATTTCTGCATCAATTCATGTCTTTTATCTTGAAAAATGTTTATGTTTTGATCCTGTTCTTGTTCTTACAAAGCCTGAGTGAGAGCCATGTTTGAATCTTTCTGGCTGAGGGAGATAAATGGCCATATTAAAAATTTCTCTAATGACAAGTCCAACTCAGAACTTGTAGATTTTTTTTGCTATTTCTTCATTGCCTCAGTGACTTCCTTCTACATGGCACATGCAGGTTCTTAGCTCTTTTCCTGGACATTTTCAAATTTGGGTATGAATCTATAGTGTCTCCCTTTGTTAAGTGTTGTCGCTTCCTTCCTTCATATGCTACCTACATTGGATGTTCTCTGCTTGCGACCTGGTCTTCATATCATTCTGATTGACCTATATGGATTTGCTATGTGGGCATTGATCGAGCAATGAGTTAATGTGGTCATCCACCTGAGGCCCCTTCTATACCACCCGTGCATGCTGACTAAATAGGTTCCTCATTTCTTTGAGCCTAAGGGCTCGCTCCTATAATGGATAGTATAGGGAGCTTACTGTCGAGTTTACGAACTAGATGAACTAGAATACCTCCTCCCTTACTAGCATGCCTAGCTTCATCCACCCCTCATTTATTGTCCTATTATAGCTTTATGAGTGCACACCTAATATATATATATATAGTTCCAGATCCACCACTGGCCTACTCTCTCTGTGGGCATCTCCTTCAACATCCCGCCCTGCCCTATTCTACTCACAGGCTTCCTTTTTGCAATGCGTGGCTTGGTGTTTGACATATTCTTCATTGTTACTCTGATCTTCTTTCTAACTATCGGCCTGAAGTGTTCCTCTTCACCTTAACAATGGGGCTCACTACTTGCTTAATTCCTGAAACTAATATTTGATCATAAAATTGCATCATAGTATTTGGTGGTTTTCACATAGAATATATCTCATAGCTCTTAGAAGAAATGGGCCTTGTATTATGCATTCGGTTGTTATATTGGTCCTGATGGTATTGTGCTTCACCACTGAGAATCTGATTTATTTGACCTTTATCCCTTGTAAGACCTTTGCCATTCCTACAACATGGGTAGATTTACAAAGGCAACTTCCATTCTTTCTAATGCTGACCCTTTTATTGCTCTACCTCTTCTTCTTTCGTATGGAGTGGATGCTCTCTTAGTTTGATGCCATAGGCTTTGAATCTAGAGTGTCCAGGTACTTTTCAATGGATCCAAAGGCACATTAGATAGAGCAAGCAACTTGAAGCTGTCAACCGGTCTGGCACTCTTGGAATTGATCAATATATACCTCTAAAGTAGCAACCGAGATACTTGAGACTTCTCATGAATGGAGGCGATCATATGTGAAGTTGCATTTTCCCTCTATATTTAATGCAACAAAGAATACCCAAACTTCATCTGGAAATAGATGCAATCAAAAGTCTAGATTTCTAAAATCTTAACAAATCACACATTTGGAACTAATTCTCTTTTTATCAAATAGTAACACTCTTGTGACTTCAAATTAGTCTGTCATTCTAAAGCAATTAGGTGGACCCCAAAGTGGGTTCGGCTAAAAAAAATTTGTTTCTAAATGACTGAACTACAAAACTGACCCATTCACCATCCAGCACTGAATTGAAACAAATTCAAATACTGAATAATCAAATCAAACTCATTTTAACTCTCTTTTGCAAACTATCAATTTTGCGTTAGGAGGTCCTTTGACTGGCTTTAAAAATTAACCAAATCACCTAATTGGGCTCTGAAAATTGGCACACTAATTTTTTTCTTCTGCATACTTTTACCACGTCGAATCTTGTCTCATGATGAATTCAGGGTCAAAAGATATTTTGTGTTGAAGTTGACCTTTCGGAACTTCCTGCAAGAAAACATGTCAGAAAACAACAAACTAGGTTCGGATTTGGCTTCAAAACTAACAAATGAGCACATGGGCAAATAAAAATTTGGGCATTGGTTCTCTGTCATGAGATGAATATAAATCTATGATTTTGGCTCATGAAGAATAACATGACACAAATGATGATCAATCAAAGTAGGCTACTTGGGTTTTGCAGACTAGAAACAATGACAGAAAAGTTATTTTTGCAAATGGAATTAACCTAGAAAAGTGTGCAGATGGATTCCTCATGACTTGCAAACTGACACACTTAAATTATTTTTAGAGGAAAACATAGTGGTACAATCCATTCAATCTCACCTATCATGGATCTCAAGTTATAACATCTCGAACAGGGGTTTCGACAAATCTACAAAATGCTGACAGCAGTAAAAAGTTACAAATTATGTTTGGAATCGCGTTTGAAAACTGATTAAATGGATTTGTCATAAGCTAAAACTTGAAACATAACAATTCTATAACATCTAAAATGAAAAAAAGAAGTAATTTTAGCATTTAGGTCAACTGGATCAAAGTTATAACTCGTTGAACAGAGCTTCCCAAAATTATGTGCCAAGTGCATCAGCATGAAAATAATAACTAACCAACTTTGAGGGGTTCAAAACTTAGTCAAACAGACTTGAAATGACTCAAAACCTAAAACATAGGCTTTTAGGTATGGACACTAGACATTTCCAAAGTGATAAGTCATGGAACATTTCTGGGTGCGAGATATTCAATCACAAACATAGCCTCCTGTCGTTGTTTGACACATAGGGTAAAAATGCAGATTTAGCAATTGCTCAAAACGGGATCTTAGAAAATAGATCGGAATGGAAATTTAACTTCATGGAACACTTAGACGGGCTGAATGGAACGTGCCAGAGGCATTGAACACCTCTTAGGCCTCAACTTGACAGCTGGGTACATGTGCATCAAAAAAGCATTAAAAGGGCTCAAATTCTCAACAGTGCTCAAAATTTGGGCTATAATTTTGAGGCCAACAAAGAACTAATCCAAATCATAGTTGTTGCTAAGGCCTATAGAAAAAAATTAGAAAAGTGGAAGAAGACGAAGTGATTCACATTTTGCCCCCTATTCACTTTCTTATGTAATTATTGCAATACAATAAATTGGTTTCTTGCCATTTATCATTCTTTGAGGAGATGAACCAATTGAACTTCTGTTATAGCAGTCATCTCAGAATCCTATATGTATAAAATTGAAAGATTAATAAAAGGTTGGCAATTTTTTTGTGTGAAGTACTTGATGTTGTAGAGTCAATTGAATGAAATTTTGTATTAACTATTTTTTGTTCCATTTCTATTAATTGTTGGTTATATGTTTTGTCTTTACTTGGATTGAAGCAAGGAAAGAATAGAGTTTCATTCCCCTAATTCAAGGTAGAAAATGGATGTGATAAGTAGTGTCATTGCATGTTCAAAGAGGAATCTCTTAAACATTTTTCCCTTTCAGTTAACTTCTTCTTCTCTGTAGTTCAAATCATAGTTAATTTAGTTTAGTATTAGTCGTTATTCTATTTCAAGTCATTAAGCTTTTGATTTCATAAGATGTGTGGGTTCATGAACTTAATCAAATTTTCAAAAACCTTTTTCTACCTAAGTTATATCCTATTTAGGCCTAGCTCAGTTTTACCTCATATGTTCTTGGGTCAAGAACACACCCCCATATTAGTTTTAGAAATATAACATAATTCATTGCAAATCCACCATAGGGAGCTGTACCTATAAATTTAGAGAAAAGCCAATCTATCCATAAGTGGTTTTTCAACTGTTTGTAATTAGATATTGTTCATAATTTGGGCATTCAATAGTCATAATAAAAAAAGAAAAAATCTATTTACCAACAAGTATGTTGTAACCTAAGCCTAGGTTAGTGCAAAGTAGGATCCCTAGGTGAAAACTCATGGATAAAGAACTTTGGAGTGAGCCCAGAATTTGTAAAATTCATATGTTAACTTTAAGTGGGGTGTAGGAGGGCTTATGTAACTTCCACGGTTAGTTTAGGAGTAGTACCTAGGGTTAGTGGCCAATTTTATACTAAACTATTTTCCCCATCCTCATTATGACTCCCCAAATGGGCCACTCACCAAGAGTGGCAAAAGTGAGAAGTGGGAGACATTCCATGCCTTCTCCACTTTTTAAGAGATGTGACATTATGAGTAGGAGACAATGCCTTGTGCTTCACTTAAAAATAAATTTTAGGAGAAATCAAGAGGAATATCGAGTATAATGTGTGAGTGGGAGGTAGAATCTACAACTTGAGTAGGAAGGTTGTGAAGAAAGACATGGAGAAAGGAGAGATCTTTCCTATGAGAACCTTGTTAGAAGATAAGTAGTATATTCACTACATTCTTTCATTTATAGTAGAATATAATGTAATTTAATAAATAGATATGTAATTGAAAGTTCATTGTTTAAAAAATAAAAAAGAGGATCTCTTATAGAGACACCTTGATCTTCTTGGTGCATAGAGATCCCTTTCTTGGGGGTATGTATAGGGCACAAAGGCCCCATGATGTCATTATTGTAGGGTAGAATCAAGAAAGTGTGTAAATATTTTGTTATTAATTCTTGTATTATTACAAATAAATATGGATGTAAATTTATAAAGTTTATGCCTAGTTATTTGACTCAATTTTGTGTAATGATTATGTCCAAAATGATCACTTAGATTTTTGGTTGGAAGAAAATGTCTTTTGTGATTTATAATTCACAAAAATCAGGTTAATAAAAGATTAATTGTCATATAGTGAGTGCAGATCATAAATATCCTTCTAACTCTTCCCAAATTCTGATTTCAAAAACAACAAAATTTTAGTGTTTTGGGTAGAAATTTTGGAACATGACACTTGGTATCAGAGCATAGGTTCCCAAAACTAGGACCTAGGCTTATCATATTTCTACTTGATTCTTCATTATGTTTCTAATTTTTTATATATATATATATATATATATATATATATATATTTGTGGATCTAGAACTCCTTATAATTTGCATTCATCTACTAGATATTAGAAATCTAATTTATTGATTTCTTCAAGAAAGTGGTATGCATTGCTCCCTTGTTTACATATAAATTCTTGTTAGTTTTGCTGGTGGTTTCAAATGTCATGGTTTCAAATGATCCCAATGCTCAAGAAATAATACATCTAGGGGTAGCTACTTCCCATCTACAACATATCCTTTTAGACACTAGGAGACCCTTCTCTTACTTCAGGCTCCACAAAACCTAGGTGGGTAGACCTATAGATTCTTCATATGGTACCATTATTCAAAGCATAGACTGAATCTAAACAAAGCAAATTAAACCCTTATATCTGTAAGAGTTGATGAAATCCAACTCCACTATCACCAAGATCACTTGTAGTGCAAATAGCATGCCAAAGAGAAACCTAAGGAGCAAGAGCTTGAAGGAAACAAAGCAAGATAAAATATTTCACAATAGGAAAATGAAATTTCTATGTGAATAGATGAATTTACAATAAGAGAGAGAGACCACTTATAAAGGCCTCAAGGAATCTTGTAGAACAAGCTGGAAGGAGGTAGAAGATAAGGTTGAAAACCAAGCACTCTTACACAAAAAGGTGGAACATGCTAGAAAGGAAGAAACTCTCATGTTATCAACAACTCATCACTACAACTAGTAACTACTAAATATTAAATAAATGCATTAACCTAAGTAAGCTTAAGTAAATAGAATAAATAATTAATTAATTATTTACTCTAACACCCCCCCTTAAGTGCAACTTAGGGGAATGTCTTAAGCTCCCAAAACTAAGATGAAAATGCAGAATGGGTCTCGAAAATGAGGCCATGTTAGGTACCCATGTACAATGTAAAGAAATACAACCTCTGAAAATGGGGAAAGAGGGAAAACCTCATGGGAAAAACCTTCCCCCAAAAAGAGATAAGTACAAACATGCAAAAAAAAATGAAGGAAGGCCTCAACAACACCCCCCAAGGACAACTTCCACCGAAAATGTTTCAAGGGACTCTCTCAAAACCATAAATACAACCAGCCCCCCATGAGAGATACTAAAGCCTCCCCACAATAAAAGAGCCCCTAAAGGAGGGATCGAATCAATGCAACTCCAATGTGGAAGAAAAAAGGGTACATAACAAGGGAAATCCTGAATGAGAGGCAAAACTAGAAACCCTAGCTGATGCCGAGAGGAGAATGTATGAGGAACCAAAAAGGGAATCCCCAAGGTAGGTTTGATGACACTATCATGAATGTCCACTATAGTATCTGCAATAAGTGCTCCTAGAGTCTCAATGAATGAAGTTGGAGGATCAGGCAGAGTAGAAGAAGAATCATGTGGAAGAGAAAAGCCCTCAAGTAGATGTGGTGTGGTAGTCAAAATAGGGATCTCAGGAACAATACAAAGGTTCAAGTACCCAAACTACACCACATGATACCCCTGCTAAAGAGAAGTAGTGTGCTCCAACAATGGAGATGGTGGAAAAAAGTGTAAGAAGGTGTAGTGATGAGTGGAAGGATCAACTACCCCTATAGCAATAAGACCTCCTATTACACCATCTCAAATGAAGACTAAATCAATAGTGAAATCAACTGTCTTCCCTAATCCACTGTGTGTAATCTGAGAAATTGAGAGAAGGTTGGTAGACAAAGATGGAACATATAATACATCATTGAATATACCATCCTAGATGTGAACTGAACCTGTCCCATAGATTGGTAGTGCAGTTTTATTCCCCATGAGAATATGAGGAATAGGAGAAGCCTCAAGAGTAGAGAAGACACCTTGAGAAGATGTCATATAGTGAGAAGCACCTGAATCTAGTATCAAAGGAACCTGTGAAGGAGATGTAATGGTAGCCTATAATGCATGACCCTTTCCAATATCTGATGTAGATGGCAAAGATGTGGAAGAAGACTAAAAGGCAGACCCCTATGAGGTAGAAGAGGATGGAGAAGAAATAGTGTTCTTCTAAAGAAGAGCTTTCAAATCTACAATTTGTTTCTCATAGCCATCAAATATCTTCTAAAAACAATGTGCCTCATCATGAGATCCTTTTTGACAATAGGAACAGGTAGGAGTCTCAATCTTCTTTTTCTCTTTCTTCTTAGAAGTTGATGAACTAGTAGAAGAGTGATCTAATATCTGCTTCGACTTCTATTCGTATGTATCCTTGACAAGAAATGCTCATGATTGTGAACCTGAAAGTGAATCCATTTGAGTGATCTTGGACTATTCACAGGTTAACCGATCACAATATATCTCAAATGAAAGCATCATATGTCTATCACCCAAGGCATCCATAGTGGAGTAGAAAGTGGAAGAGAAGATCTGATACTATCCTACTCAACTTTGAGAGTATAAAAAAGATACACTCATCATCTATCTTGGTTTTCCCAAATCCCTACAAAAGTGTACGCAAATATTTGAATTTCATCAAGTAGTCCTCAATGGTGGGAAAGCTATTAGGTGTTAAAGAAGTCAACTTTGCATCAAGCTGCAATGCTTGAAATTCATTCACTATGCCAAACAAAGTCTGAAATATGAGCCAAAAAGCCTGAGGAGTGGTCAAACCATCTAAGTGAAATAGAAGATTGTCAAAAATGTTTAGTGCAATCAATCCCATGGCCTCATTCATTTTGTTCCTATGCTAAAGAACCTCAAATGCTTGTGTAAGAACAGATTGATTCTCATCAAGACATGACCATAAGCCCCTTGGCATGAGAATTCGTGTCATTTGTTCCTTCTAGGTGTGATAGTTGTGTGGTGTGAGATGGGTCACAGATGGATCCACCATTGAGAGAAAGAAGAAGATCAAAGTAGAAGGGTCTTATTCTAAAGTAAATTATAGAAAAGAAAATGCTCCTCCCTCCACGATGTATAAATTGGGCACTCTTTACTTAGTGTAATTAAAATAGCCAATTTAGGGCCTCTTTCTAAAAGTAATATTTCTATCCACAAAACCTATAATCTAATTGCAGATTTGCAAAGTAGACAAAAAAAATGCACTTTCAAAAAAAAATAGAACATAATTATGTGTCCAAATGAGCCCATACAAAGCATTTAAAGTGGCAAAAATTGAAATTTGCAAGCTGCAAAAAATTCAGGAACCAAGATGTGAAACCACCTGCACTAATGTGTAGATCAAAAAATTCTACCCCAAAACAAAAAATTTGCTCGAAAAAATGAGTCAATATGAGGGAGATATCGTTGTTTGAAAATCACCTCTATAGTTTTTTTTTTTTTGAATCACCACCGTCACACCTCCAAAAAAATAAAGAAAAAAGCCCAAAAAATATCAGACATATTATGCCAAACCTTGTTTCTCCTTTTACTCCAAATACTGAAAAAATGCTCTTCCTCCCGATTGAAGAAAAAATCACAAACAAACTAGGGTTTGTGTCTCTGAATCGCGACTTCAAAAAAATTCCTTTGAACAAGAAGTAGTAGGGAGGCTCTGATACCATGTAGAAGTTGATGAAATCCAACTCCATAGTCACCACGATCACCTACAATGAAAATAGCTTGCCGAAGAGAAACCTAAGGAGCAAGAGCTTGAAGGAAACATAGAAAGAGAAAATATTTCACAATAGGAAAATGAAATTGCTATGTGAATGGATGAATTTACAATAAGAGAGAGACCGCTTATAAAGGCCTCAAGGAAGCTTGTAGAACAAGCTGGAAGAAGGTAGAAGATAAGGTTGACAACTAAGCACTCTTCCACAAAAAGGTGGAACATGCTAGAAAGGAAGAAACTCTCGTGTTGCCAACAACTCATCACTACAACTAATAACTACTAAATATTAAATGAATGCATTAACTTAAGTAACCTTAAGTAAATAGAATAAATAATTAATTAATAATTAATTAATTATTTACTCTAACAATATCTTCTATACTTATGAAAAGATCATAGACATGAAATAGCTAATGACATGATCTAAGAAATTGATAATCGAAGTAAGGGCATCCTTTTAGCTCTTAAAAAAGAAGGGAAATGGATGATTATAATTGTCAATTTTAGAAAATCCCCAAAATATATGGCAATAAGAACAAGTTGATCTTGTAGCTAATCAATGCCTTATCTATTGGGAAATTCCACGAATCACACACATACATCTATGATACCATTGACATATTCCATACACTAAGATATCAGATCTATCTCATCACTTTATGAATCAAACATCAATATTCATAAAGACCTCATTCTCATCAAATATCCTTCTCAAATAACTGACAACTTTATCAAATACATTAAGCATTTACTTGGCTCTTTGTTCCAACAAAATAACATACCAGACATACAACCTTAAAGGGATGCCAATGGGTCTCAGTTCTTTGTCCATAAACCACATAACATTGTAGATTATAGAGATAGGAGATGAGAATCTAAATGAAACTAAGAAGATTCTTAATCATTTTTATTCATTTCTTTGAAACTATACATGATTCATATTCATACAGACAATTCATAAAACCACTAAATAGATTAGAACTAGCTATATTAGGTTAACTACTACTATTCATACAAGAGAAATATGCTGAAGAATGGTATCATAGTCATGAAAACATATTAAAAACTAGAACCCTTGGTCTCATAGTGAAAACTGCCCACCCTTACAATGAATGAGAAAGAGAGAGATATAGGAAAATAATAAAATCCCAGATCTGATCTGGAAGTGACATGTGTCAACTTGAATATTCATTCCATGTTGTTGTAAAACATCTCTCATCTTTCTACCTTAGAAATTTGATATGATTCTCATCATTATTATGTAACAAACTTGAAATATCTCTTCCTCAATGATTAAAAACCTTGTATTGCCAAAATATTTGAAATGCTAATAAAATCTCCATTTAACTAACTTGGAGGTGAGAAAAATTGCCCCTTGCTACATTTTTAATTACCATTTCATTGGAAATCAAATTTGAACTACCCCAACTAAATGAAACTAAAAAATGAACACCTAAGACAAAACCTTGAATAGCTAGAACAAGTGGCTTCTTGTGTGAAAAAAAAACCCAAAAATGAATAGTTCATTCTCTCCTAATTTTGATGATATATAATAGTGCCATATTTTCTTATTGAAAATGCCAAGAATCTAAAAATGAAAAAAGGCTCTTGTCATGGTTCTAAGACTACATTTTAGTAAATATCTAACTTAACCTAAAGTCAAAACCATAGGTTAAAAACCATTTTGGTTTAAAAAGCCCTGCACATGATTTTCTGGAGGAAATAATAAAATATTGATTTTTATGAATTTGGTTTCTTCCCTCCAAACTTTCCATCTAGGTCAACTAAGTTTAATTGATTTGTGACATGTTTTACACTCTAATTGGCTCATTTTGTGCTCTATCATTTGGAACCTACAACCCAGATGCCATGTGTCACTATCTGATAGCTTCCTATCCTAGCACATGGCAACCACGTTACTGGTCACTATGTCATCATCCTAGTCAGCATGGTGCCACATCATCGTGACATAGTGACATTAGGACATGTGGCACCTTAGACCACATTAGCACCCAGTCAGTAATGCCACATCACTACCTTGTCATACTACTACATCATCAATCGCTATGTTGTATGACACCTTAGTACAATGCCATGCCATCATGACATAACGATTTCATGACACATAGCACTATCTCCCATGTCACTACCTTTGGAAGCGAGCTAGGTCTAGGGTCCTCTACCAAATGTCACTATTAGACTCATCCATCTTAATCCATGCATTATCACTTGCCATCATATAGTTGGTCAAGTAGTCTAGTCATACTACCATTTCATCACTATTGTCATCACTGATGTCATCACTTTGTTTTGCATGTTTGTTTAAAATTTGGTGTGAGATCAAATTAAGAAAATTGGGACCCATGTGAGAAAGCTCCTAATGTCTCAAAAGCCATTCCTTTTAAGACATCTTATGTATTATTCTCTTTTGTATCTAATGATTTAAAAATACCCCCACTAGACCAAAGTTGGTTTAAGCAATTTACATTTTCCTTCATTACTCTCGTGTCTTCTTCTCATGGCATATCACTGAGGGCCTCCTAGACGTTCCTATTTAGTCCTTTTGTTTGAACACCATTCCTCATTTGTTTCCTTCATAAAATAGCCTCTTGCCAAACCTAGCAGTTGTTGAATCTTCTTTGATTCTTCACAAACCCCTATTCTTCTTATACATCTAATACGTACACCTATTACTCTACTAGGAAGATCGACATTGCTAAATTGTGCCACACTAATGGCCTTGTTACTGAGAACCAATGTTATGATTACTCCAATATGGTCTTGAATTCTATCTAAATTCCTCCCATCATGACCTTTTATCTTCTTTACCATAGAAGACACTGATGGCACACCATTACTACCTGGGAGAATAGGACTTTCATACAAGAATTATTTTACACACACCCCTTGATAGGCTATTTCCCTCAGCAAGTTTCAGGCTTATTTTACAAACCATTGAGCTTCCTCCTCATCAAACTTTTCAGATGTGCCCATTGAAATCCAAAAACAAAGAAGATTTGGTTGTAGCTCTCTCTGCCTTGTACTGAACATCCATTGAAGGATCAACTTGGCGTGAAACCTTTTTTTACATCTTTGAGTCTCCTTGCGGTAATGTATGGTAAAAATTTGAGGAATTCTGTTTATTTCATGCTGCCTTGATAACTTTGTTTTGTTAATTTCATCTATGGATAATTTTAATGGATATCAACCCACATTCAAATTTAAACCGTGTCTCCAATTCCTATATGCACATGCACATGCAAACCTCTTGATTCTCAATCCTTTATGTGGCTAGCTGAATACTGGGGAAATCACCAATATGTGGTTTTTTGCAATAACAATTTCTCTCCTGTAATGTTTAAAAGAATAAAGTGAAAGAACTCATGGGCACTTTAGTGTGGAGAAAATAAACACTTAGGAACTTTATCAATCAAAGTTATCTTCTTTCCTAATATAAAAAACTCTTAAAATAATGGTGTATACCATTTGTTAAAAATGAGGAATGCTTTGATTCATTGAGCAACCAATAGAGAAACAACTAGAGATGAATCATTTGGATCATGCTTAAAAGAAAAATTCCTTGGTAGACTTATTGAATAAGTATCAAGATAGACAAATTCATAGAGAGATAATGATGGATCTCATTCCATAAATTGATGACACATCTTTTTTACTTAACAAGTCACAACCTCTACTACCAAGGAAATAAATTATGTCCTCTAAATACACATTATAATTTTTGCATGTGCAAACTGTGGTATTCTAATGATTAATACCATTATAATTCCTCTTTAAAATATCTTAAATTTCCTTAAAATGTATCAGTTTGACAAGGTTAATAGGGCCCCAAAGTGGATTTGGCAAAAAAGGATCAAAATTAAAGACCTAACCCATTAAAATTGGCTTACTAGACCTATTATATTAATCAAAATTAAAATCCATTACTGAACTATTGATTAAACCTCATTTTATTATTTTTTGCAAACTGTAAATTTCATTCCATGAGATCCTCTTACTAGCCTTAAAAACTAACAAAAACACCTAACTAAAGCTTGGGATCTGACATACTAGTTCTTTACTCTACATTCTTGTACCTTGTTAAACCTCATCTCATGATGAATTCTCAATCAAAGGATATTGACTATCAAAGTTACCTTCTCAAAACTGCTTGCAAGTAAACAAGTCAAACAACTATTAAACACATTCAGATTTGGCTCTGAAAATAGGTCAAATTGACACTTGGTAGAATGAAAACTGGGGCATTAGTTCATTTTCATGAGGATAATATAAATCTATGATTAGGGCTCATGTCAAATAATTGGGAAAATTTGGAAAGTGGTTAAAATGGGTTACTTGAATTTGCAGAACTATGAACAATAGTATAAAAACATTTTTTGCAAAGGGAATGGACTTGGGAAAATGTCCAGACAAATTCATCAAGACTTGTAAATTGGCATACTAAAAGAATTTTCAGTGTATAATACAATGCTACAATCCATTTTCTCTCATGTTTCATAGATTCTGAGTCATGACATCCTAAATAGGGGTACCAATCAATTTGCATTTCTTGACACCAGTGACACTTTACAAATTGTATTTGGAATCACATTCAAAAACTGATCAAACGGATTTGTCATAAGCTCAAAATTGAAACATAACAATTCTCTAACATTTAGAATGAAATTCAAAACTAATTACCTCATTTTAGTCAGCTAGTTCAAAGTTATAACTAGTCAAATAGGGCCTCCAAGAATTCTAAACAATTTACCTTAGCATGACAACAATAAACAACCAACTTTGAGGGATTCAAAACCTAGTCAAAACATGTCGAAATGACTTGAAATATGAAATATAGGTTCTTTGATATGGATTATAAATACTCCCAAAGTGGAGAGTCATGAAAAATAACTAGGTGTGAGATATTTAGATGCAAACTAGGCTTCCTGTCACTGTTCGACATTTGGTCAAAATGCAGATTTGGACATTGCTCGAAACAAAAGTTCACAAAATGACTCAAAAAAAAAATTTATCTTCATGGGATGAGTGGATATTTTGAATGCAAGGTTTTAGAAACATTAAATACCTCTTAGGCCTCAAAAGGACATTCAGGTACACATGCATTAAAAGTAGCTTGAAAAGGGCTCAAAAGCTTGGAATGGTACTCAAATTAAGAAGATGATTTTGAGTCACAACAAGTTTCTTTAGTTGTGAAATTATACTTTTATTTAAGATCATGTATCCATTCTTATGTATTAAAATAAATATGATTTTCTATTTTCCCATAATTTAGATAACATAAATATGACATAAACTTGTGATTAGTTGGATGTTAAATTTTTCTCATCCTAAAATATGAGAAAAATATTAGTATTTCAAAATATCTTTTTCTAAAGTTCATAGTCAACCATTTAAAACAAAATTTGGATCCATAATAGCATATAAATTTTATAAAATAATTAAGATTTTATTATTTACATAAACCTATTTGATTATAGGAAAGGAAATTGTGTAGTTAAAAAAAAAGGGAAAAAAAAAAGAGTTTGTTGAAATCTGATTGAAAAGATCACTATTGAGAAAGGGAGATTGTTGAAGAAGAATTTTTCAATCATTGTATTTTCACTGATGTCAAACTTGCTATTTTTTGGAAAGATAATTGCTTATAAGATCCAAGTACTATCAATTAGCTGATTAATGAAAATGATTTAATCAATAAGATGTAACAACAACACCTAGAGGAAACGTTGAGATATGATTATGTAATGAAGTAGAAAGATCAACTAAGACAATGGTGAAATAATGTATTATTAGTATACTTGAAGATAGAAAGGTTGGCTACACTTATAAACTTTAGAAGAAGAGGTAATACTAAGACTGTCTGCAAACCTTGACCAAAGTTTATAGTGGGTGTCGAGAAAAGTTAGTTCATGCCAAGAAAAATATCAGTTGGTACCAACTAAAAGTAAATTCTAGTGTGTTCCGAGTAATATAGTTAGTGCCAACAAAAATGAAATAGGTGTCGAGCATCAATAAATTGTAGTTGATGTTGAGCGAAAACACAATAGATGTCAAGAAGCATAGTATGTGTTGAGCATTAGAAGATTAATAGTGTTGAGCTATTGCATTATTTGAAAAGTCAAAGATTTGCCAAATATGAGCTGATATGTTTGTTATCTTGAATTTTGTGAACTAGGTGGAAGATAAAGATGATAAGCTAGTGGTACAAAATTTGAGGTTAACCATTTTTAGGCTATTTCAAATGGATTCTAGGAGAAAATTCTAGAAGAAGAAAGATAAGGGGTAGATACATTGTATCCTACCTAATCCATCCAAACCCTAATTTGGACGATATAAAATAGAGTGGGAAAAGTATTCTAATTTCCTACTTAAGGAATTTCTGGTCATGAAGCAAAAGAGTTGGAGTGTGTGGTGTCAAGGAGAAGACATTGAGAAGGTCATAAAATACCAGGGAAGAATAGAGAACATAGATTGCTTCATTAAGTGACCACATGAGTGACTACAATTGGCACAACAATCAAGAAGGCTTAAGGAGACTATAGCTTGAAGAGTCAACAAGTTATTAGAGCTACAAAGACTATAAGCCAAGTAGAATTGAGAACTAAATTGCGATCTAAAATTTGTAAATAAAAGTTGTAAGTTGTATCAGATCAAAAGCCCTATTGTTACTCTCTAGTAATCGTATAGCTGTGGTAAAATCCTTTGGACTAAGGTTGACTTAATAGTCATTAGAAAGACCTTTAACAAGGTGGAATTCTAGGTGAATGACCTAAAGTCCTTTAACTAGGTTCACTTCTAACAAGGTTATTGTAATCCCTTAATTGGGTCACAGTTAACAATGTGTGTTATAACCTTTAACAATATTGGCCTTTCATAGGGCATCACTTTAGAAGAGTGAGAAAGAAGTAGCATGTTATTGGTGGTTTTTCATAAACATAATTTCCACATTAAAGCATTGTGTTATGTATGTTGATCTTTCATGTTTTATTGCTACATGTTGGTTTATTAGTAATTTGCAAGTTTGTGTGATTAGCTTGGATGTATGAATGATTAATGGGTTCACTAAGTTGAGTGAAAAAGTTTTATTGGTACATTTGGACCTTGAATAATTGATTCACCCCCCCTCTTAGTTATTCTAAAGAAATTTTAACAATTGGTATCAAAGCCATCTATTGATTGAACTAGATTGAAGGTACTAGAAGCATAAAGATCAAGATGTCTAAGAGAGAAGTTCCCAAGCTCAACAGAGACAACTTCCCCACATGGAGAAGTCTAATGAGATTGCATTTTGGAGGAATAGGAGACCATGCACAATCTTCAATTATAGTGGAATGTGTTGATTTAGTTGGTGTGCCTATTACTGAAGATATGAAGAAGAAGAAGGAGCAGAATTAGGCAATGTTGGAGATTGTCTCTGCCCTCAGCTATGCAAAATTTGATGACATCAAGGGATGCAACATTGCATACTAGATGTGGGAAGGCCTACAAACCATCTATGGATGAGATAAAAATGTACAAAGAGCCAAGTCAAAGAGCCTGAGAGCTAGTTTGATGACATGAGAATGGAGGAAGGTGAGAACATTGCTCAATATGTTACTAGAATCACTACATTTGAGTTATCCAACTTTGACAACTACAAGCCAAAAATTCTTGAATCTACTTTCAAGGCTAAGTTGTTGCTAAAAGATTCTAATGAGAAGAATCAGAGGAAGAAGAGAAGGATAAAACATGTGTTTAGTGATAGTGAAACTGATGAAGAAGATGTCAATCAACTAGAAGCACTGCTAGCGAGAAGATTCCACAGAGGAAAAGACAAATTTAAAGGTAAGCTACCCATCATTTGTTTTAATTGTGATGAAGTTGGCCATATTGCTACTAGGTGTCCAAAAAAGAGAAACTACAAAGGAATGACAAATAAAAAGGCAGAAGAAATGAAGATAGCAAAGAGTACAAAGACAAAGGCAAAAAGTGCTACATTGTAGAAGAAGATGATTCAAATGAAAATGATGATGAGGTAGTCTATGTTGCAGTGAAGGATGAGTTTGATGAAGATGAGGCAACTACACTTGTAACCTATGTAGACAAGAATGAAAAATGGATCATTGATAGTGCATGCTCCCATCACCTGATAGGACACAAAAGTAAGTTTTTCACCTTGACCCAGTATGATGGAAATAATGTTAGATTTGGAAATGATGCTCCATGTCTAATAAAAGGAAAAGGTTCCATTAAGCTTGTAGAAAATATCTCATGTGATAATGTGTATTATGTTGAAGGGTTGAATTATAATTTGTTGACTGTGTAATAGCTAAACAATGTAGGTTGCAAAGTAGAGTTTGGAAATAAAACTGCCAAGCTATATGACACAAATGGAAATTTGATAGGAAAAGGAAATCAAACTAGAAGCAATCTATTAGACATAGAGGATGCTACTTGTTGTATTATAAAATTTGATGATGTGTGGCTATGGCATAAAAGGCTACGTCATTTCAATTTTGATAACTTGATTAGTATCAACAATATGAAAAAAGTGAGAGGTTTGCCTAAACTAAAAAAGCCTAACAATGTAATATGTAAACAATGTTAGCTAGGCACGATGACTAAGTAAAGTTTCAAATGAAAAACCTATACTTCTAAAGAAGTATTAGACATTTTTCATACTGACTTGTGTGGACCTATAGAAGTACAAAGTTACAAAGGAGACAAGTATATAATGCTATTTGTAGATGATTACTCTAGGATGATGATAGTCATGTTTTTAAAGAAAAAGTCCAATGCCTTTCAAATGTTTAAGTGGTTTCTGGCAAGAGTTGAAAAAGAAATAGGAAAGAGTGTGAAATGTTTAAGATCAAACAAAGGAGGAGAGTTCACATCAAGAGAGTTTGAGATATTCTACAATGACAAAGGAATCAAAAGACAGACTTTAGCACCAAGAACCCCTCCATAGAATGGAATTTCTGAGAGAAGAAATAGATCAATAATGTACTATGCCATAACACTCATGATGGAGAAGAATGTTGTTCTAAAGTACTAGAGAGAAGTTGTAAGTACAACTATCTATACCCTAAACTGAGTACAAATCAAGAAAGTTAAAAATGCAACACCTTTTGAATTATGGTATGGTCACTCACCCAATGTGAAACACTTCAAAGTATTTGGTACCAAATGCTATATTCTTAAGGATACTAGAAATGGTAAATTTTATGCAAAAATGATGAAGGTATATTCCTTGGCTACCCCACAAGAAGTAGCCAACTAAAAATTGTGGAAAGTGCAAATGTAAATTTTGATGAATAGATAGAAGTTCATGATGGTTGTAAGAATTTGGTATAGCTCTAATACCATGTAAGAATTTTCCTAAGGGAAAGATTCACCCAAGATCATAGAACTCAACACAAGCACAACTATAGACCAAAAATGGATATGATATATTAATTAGAGTATGTCATAATACATTGCTCTGTTGAATATTTCATGTACAAACACACTAGGAGTGCCTGTATATAAAGGCCTCTTAGGAAGCACCTAGATTGTCTCTACAAAGAACCAAGAGATAAGATAAGCATCATGATAACTAAGTACATGCCTTATCCATTATTCTAGATGAGTGGAGAAGAATGATAAGGTTGTAGACACCATATGCTTAATTAGTGTGCTAACTCTTGTGTTGTAGACATTTGGAGTCTAGATGAACCTAATTTGGAGTCTAGATGAGTCCTACTAAGCATTTTAAGTGGCAAAAAATGAGATTTTGGAGTTGTAGAAAAATTTAGGAACAAAGATCTCAAAAAACCTACACCATTGTGTAGATCACGAAATCCTACCACCTAAAAAAAAAAATTGCATGCAAAAAGGAGTCCGTATGAGGGAGATATCACTGTTTGAAAATCAATACTATTGTTATTTTTTTGAATTACCATCATGCCTCCAAAAATCAAATGGCTCTAGATTTTTCCTCAAATGTCAGATTTGGATGAAAAAAAATCTGATCTGGGGGTTTTGGGACCTTTCGAATGTGATAAAAATATCTAATTTGCACTAGCAAGCTCCAATCTTCACTTGCAAAAAATATCTCCTATGGCCCTATGGCCAAAAAATTTCTAGAAAATAATGCTGATCGAAAAAATATATCAAAGATGTAGATGAAAAAATGTAGATCTAAAAATTAAATATACAGATCTTAATTAATCATACTAATTCTGTAAATCGGTCCTTCAAGTGCTAGTTTGCAAAAAATTTGCCTCACAATCAACTTTGGCCTAGGGTAGGCAACTTTATAGCCAATTTTCACTCAGTTAGCATTTCATATGCAATGGCAAGGTCGGATCTAGCTCTAGACACTCTCAATTTTTGTTGTACTCTAGAGTCATGATGCATTAATGAAGCCAAAAGATGGTCTCGAATAGCTTTGTGAAGTGGAATTCTCCAAGATCTCTGATACCATGTAAGAATTTGGTATAGCTCTAATACCATGTAAGAATTTTTCTAAGGGAAAGATTCACCCAAGATCATAGAACTCGACACAAGTACAACTGTAGACCAAAAATAAATATGATCTATTAATCAGAGTATGTTGTAACACATTGCTCTATTCAATATTTGATGTACAAACACACTAGGAGTTCATGTATATAAAGGCCTCTTAGGAAGCACCTAGATTGTCTCTAGAAAGAACCAAGAGATAAGATAAGCATCATGACAACTAAGCACATGCCTTATCCATCATTCTAGATGAGTGGAGAAGAATGATAAGGTTGTAGAGAACATGTGCTTAATTACTGTGCTAACTCCTATGTTGTAGACACCATGTGCATAAAAGAGGTGCAAACTCCTGTGTTGTCAATATGACAACTCACAAGAGTATTCACACTCCTAGGTGGCTAATAAATAAATAATAAAATATATGCATTAACCTAAGTAAACTTAAGTAAGTGTAAATAGTGAATACATATTTACACCAACAATGATGAACCCATCAAAAGACCAGAAGAATAAAAATCATTTGTATACTTCTATGAGGGAATTCCTATTGAAGAAGAAGTTGTCAATCAAGTGGAGCTCTAGCAACAAGTTTTAGCAATTGCTGAGTCATAGCCAATGAATGCCAAACTAAATTTAGGAACTAAGTTGAATTTAGATGCTAAGTTGCAAAATGAAGAAAATAAACATTCTAATTTTGAAGTTAGTACTCATGATAGAGATACTGAGTTACCTACAAGAAATATGCATAGTAACTTTGAAGTCGAAAGACCAAATGTAGAAACAAGGACTAAACCAAGACTATCCAAGTATGTAAGAAGACATCACCCTATTGAACAAATAATTGGAAATAAGGATTCTAGAACAATGACAAGGAACAAACTAAGGAATGAATCATGCTTGGTGAGCCAAAAAGAACCCAAGACAGTGAGAGATGCACTAGAAGATGATGATTGGTGCAAAGCTATGGAAGAATAAATTGAGTAGATAGAGAAGAACAAAACTTGGACCTTAGTTTGAAGATTAGATGACAAAAATTTGATTGGTACAAAGTGGGTGTTTAGAAATAAGCTAGATGAAAATGGTGAGATCACAAGAAACAAAGCCAGACTAGTTTGTAAAGGATATGCCTAAGAAGAAGGAATAGACTATGGGGAAATGTTTCCCCCTATTTCAAGGATGAAATTAGTCATAGGATTCAAAGTCCACTAGATGGATGTTAAATCTACATTTTTGAATGGTGTATTAGAGGAAGAAGTCTACATAGAATAGTAAGAAGGATTTGTGGATGAAAACAACAAGGATATGGTATGTAAACTTCATAAAGCACTTTATGGATTGAAACAAGCACCAAGAACATGGTATGAAAGGCTTCACAAGTATCTTGTGAAGATTAGATTTGAAAGAACTGATGATAATAATAATATGTACATCAAGATAGAAAAAGGTCAAGACACACTATTGTCTAAAATCTTTGTTGATGATATAATATTTGGGGGAAAAGATGCTCTATGCAAGGATTTTTCTTATTAGATGAAGCATGCGTTTGAGATGTCAATTTTGGGTGAACTCAAATTCTTAATTGGCCTACAAGTTTATCAACTGAAGCATGGCATATTTGTTACCTAGTCAAAGCACATCAAGAAGATACTAAAAATATTTGGATTGGAAGATTCAAAACCAATGAGTACACCCGTGATAAAAAGACATAAGCTATCAAAGAATGATGAGTTAGTTGAAGTGAATTAGACACTATATAGGTCAATGATTGGTAAGTTACAATATGTTGTACACAAAAAACTTGATATTGCATTGTCTATTGGAATAGTTGCAAGTTTTTTTGCAAACCCAAGAGAAAATCATCTAATGGCAGTAAAAAGAATAATGAAGTACTTAAAAGGTACATAGGACTTTGGCCTATACTATAAGAAGAATGAAAATTTTGAATTAAGAGCCTACACTGATGCTAATTGGGGAGAAAATATAGATGACAGGAAAAGCAATAGTGGAGGAGCACTCTTTTTAGGTAGGAGACTAGTTACTTGGACTAGTAAAAAGAAAAGTGGTACCTCACAATCCATAGTTGAAGCTGAATATATTGCTGCTACCATAAACTGTACAAATATTATATGAATTAAGAATCTACTTAAAGGTATGAAGGAAGAGATAATAGAACCTATGATACTTTACTGTGATAACACTAGTTCCATAAATATATCAAGGAATCCAATGATGCACCCAAAACAAAGCACATTGCAATCAAGTATCATTATGTAAGAGAGCTAGTTGAAGACAAAGAGGTGAAGATGGAGTATGTAAATTCAAGGGAACAAATTGCTGACATCTTCACAAAACCATTACCTAAAGATACATATGAATATCTTTGAAGTAAGTTAGGGGTGATGCCCCTATCGAAGGTTGTTTAAGTAACAACAAGACTACCCTGCATCAAATAGGTTGATTGTTGAATGACATAAATTGATGTAGAGGATCTTACTTTATGTTTTCCTATAGTAATTAAAGTGTTGAAATTCCAAAATCAATCACAAGTAAGGTGATAGAGGGAGAAATTGGAGCTACTAAAAATTCTAGATCTGCATGTTAATATGTTAAAACGTTGTGTCTTTGGCATTGTTGTCAAAGAGGGAGAAATAGTAGAAATTGATCAAACCTAAAGAAACAATAAAAGAAGGAGAAATAGCAGCTAAGGGGAAGAAACAAAAAAAGATAACATAAACCAATCACAATGACAGATCAAAGAGGGATTAGATCAAAGAGGGAGAAAATAGATAGAGTATCCGAAAAGGAGATGATTACCCTAGTCTATCTTGTAAGAGGAACCTACAAGAAAAAAAAATTCAGAGGGAGTCATAAGAAGTTGGAAGCTGCTAATGAAAGGAACAATTTTGAAAACAAGATTTCATTTTGGCATTGCCTTACTATTTTAACCTAGTCAGTGTGGTTGAACAATATACTTTATCATTTAGATGACTTGGTTGATCAGTTTGGATGAAATCTAATTGAAAAGATCATTGTTGAGAAAGGGAGATTGTTGGAGAATAATGTTTCAATCATTGTTTTGTCACTAATATCAAACCTACTATTTTCTAGAAAGATGTAATGAAGAGGATTTAATCAATAAGATGTAACAACAATACCTAGAGGAAATGTTGAGTTATGATTATGTAACGAAGTAAAAGGATCAATTAATACAATGGTAAAATGATGTATTGTTAATACATTTGAAGATAGAAAGGTTGGCTACACTTAAAAAATTTAGAAGAATGGGTAATACTAAGACTATCTACAAAGCTTGACCAAAGTTAATAGTGGGTGCCGAGAAAAGTTAGTTGATGCCAAGAAAAATATTAGTTGGTGCCAAGTAAAAGAAAATTCCAGTGTGTGTTGAATAACATATTTAGTGCCGAGAAAAATGAAATAGGTGCCAAGCATTAGTAAATTCTAGTTGATGTCAAGTGAAAACACAATAGTTGCTGAGCAACATAGTATGTGCTAAACATCAGAAGGTTAATAGTGATAAGTTGTTGCACTATTTGAAAAGTAAATTTTTTTCCAAATCTAAACTGATAAGTTTGTTATCTTAAATTTTTTAAACTAGGTGGAAGATAAACATGATGAGATAGTGGTATATAATTTGAGGATAACTATTTTTAGGTGATTTCAAATGGATTCTAGGAGAAACTTCTAGAAGAAAAAAGATAAGTGATAGATACATTGTATCCTACCTAATCCATCCAACCCCTAATTTGGATGATGAAAAATAGTGCAGGAAAAGTATTCTAATTTTCTACTTAAGTAATCTTTGGTCATGAAGAAAAATAGTTGGAGTGTGTGGTGTCAAGGGGAAGACATTGAGAAGGTTAGAAAAGACAAAGGAAGAATAGAG
Organism: Cupressus sempervirens; assembly: GCA_028749045.1. Taxonomy (NCBI): domain Eukaryota; kingdom Viridiplantae; phylum Streptophyta; class Pinopsida; order Cupressales; family Cupressaceae; genus Cupressus; species Cupressus sempervirens. Next base: position 222,422,706 of record CM053783.1, read on the forward strand.
AATAAAAAATCTTCTTCATCAAGTGACCATAGGAGTGACTACATTAGCACAACAAGCAAGAAGGCTTAAGGAGACTATAGCTTGAAGAGTAAAAAAATAGTTAGAGCTGTAGAGACTAAAAGTCAAATAAAATTGAGAATTAAATTGAGATCTGAAATCTGCATAGATAAATTGTAAGTTGTATCAAATCAAAATCCTTATTGCTACTCTCTAGCAATTGTATCAGTTAGGGTAAAATCCTTTGTACTAAGGTTGACTTAATAGTCATTAGAAAATCCTTTAACTAGGTGGCATTCCAAATAAACGACCTAAAGTTGTTTAACCATACTCACTTCTAACAAGGTGATTGAAATCCCTTAACTGGGTCACACTTAACAGTGTGTGTTGTAACCTTTAACAGGGTTGGCCTTTCACAGGGCATCACTTTAGAAGAGTGAAAAAGAAGTATCATGTTACTGGTGGTTTTTCCTAAATTGGGTTTCCATGTTAAATCACTATGTTATGTGTGTTGATCTTTCATGTTTTATTGCTCCATGCTAGTTTATTAGTAACTTGCAAGTTTGAGTGATTAGCTTGGATATATGAATGATTAATGGGTTCACTAAGTTGAGTGAAAAAGTTTTATTGGTACATTTGGAACTTAAATAACTGATTCATGCCCCCTCTCAGTTATTCTAAAGAATTTATAACAAAGTTTACTTCAAATATTTACATTATCAAAAGAAAAAAAACTAATAGTGTACTCTATTGCATTTGATTTTTATTTTTATTTATAAAAAGTAACAAATTTCAACTAGAGGTAGCAAAAACCCAATTAAAATACCTCATACATGGAGGTAAATCTATTGTTTAGCTGAGGCTTTCTACATTGGAAGCAATTATCAATGTAAACATTAAAAAGAAATTTGATGTTCGTTTGATTATTTTGAGGAATTCACAAAATAATGAATGGCGAATTAGATTTGGTAGAATTTGGGGTCCACATAACCAAACTACCTAAAGTGGAAGACCAAAAATAAGAAAGAACTTGAAACAGAAGTGTTACACATTTATACCATTATGTTGGTATTTTAAATCTTAATAAAGAATTCTATTTCAGCACGATGGGAGTTGAGGGTTTTTTGGATTAAAAAAGTTTGGTTATACAAGTTTGTTTTACTCACAAGTGTATTCAATGTATAGGTAGGAAAATTTATATTTTTGATAGTTGGGTGATGTGCATCTTTATAAAATTAGTGAAGGATCAAGAAGCTAGGCAGACCTTATTTAATTTGTAGCAACATTATGAAAAAACTTCTCCATACATTTTTTAATATGTGTCAGTCTTCATGTTTCATACCTTTGGATGTACTAGATATATACAAATCAACAAAGTTGGCTACAATACAAGTTTACACAAAATACACAAAGTTGGCCCAACTTCATGAACTCAAGTTCTAAAGACTAGCTCGGTGAGGTTCTAATACTTGACATCCATTGTCAATGTTTGACATCATCATGCACTCAATAGAAATAGAAGCTTGGTCCATACTGATCACTTCCAAGTAGTCTGAACTTGGTGTGCACTGGTGACTCGGTGAATACTATGAAACTCAACATATAAACTTAATCATTTGATTCACATTTCATAGCTCAGTTAATGTTATCACTACAAGCTCAACATTAACTAAATCACTTGGTTAACATTGAGTGGCTTAGTCAATACTAGATTCACATCACTATAACTAAAAACTTGATAGGCACTACACAACTCTATTCGCAATAAGAAACTTAGTAAAAACTAAGAAGCTTAGTTTATACTAATGATCATTAACTTGGTAGAAACTACTGAATGCAAATTGAATGTTGTTCCTTGAAGTTAGTAAAAACTATAGAGCTTGGTAGAGTCTAAAATGCTTGGTTAACACTGTTAATTGTACAATAAGCTTGGTAAATACTATCTTTCTAAATAAGTGCATCACTAATAACAAACTTGATTGCAATGTCAACAATCTCTCCCTTTGGCATTAGTGACAAAAACACTTATCAATCAAAATTGAGTTCTCAAAGAGTTCAAAACACTTTTTATTCTACATCTCATGTCTTCAACTTAGTAGAGTATTTTATTTTTGAGATTTTTCAAAATTGCTTTTGTAAGAGATGTATCTCTGAATATCTATACAGGTATAGAATATGATGCTACTCCCCATACATATATATTCAATATTATATACATCTTCTCATCTTATCTCCTTTATATATCACATCTCTTCCCCACTTTACATATGCTGTTTATGTTAAATATTTTCTCCTTGTTTTTGTAACCTCCATCTTATATTATACTATCTACATTTTCTCCCCCTTTTTGACATAAATGTCAAAGGTGTAATCTATATAGTAATACCAAAATGTGACATGAAATCAAAATGTACCTTTAGAATCAATGTCATTGTCTTGTCCCAATTTTCTTGCAACACCTTGCTTATGTTCAATGCGACATGAACTTCTGCACTAATAGTTCAATCATGTGGTTTGCAAGAGAGGAGTTGTTATCATGGATGATGGTTTTAGCATGTGCAATATGTTTCTAAAATGCATCCATGTTCGAGAGAATCATGCCTATATTTCTACCAATGTAGCTCTTATGTTGGCTTCTTCTCTTCGCGGTTATGCCTACATATCAACTAAAAATCTAATCGTCATATAACTAGGCATAGTTGTAACTTGGATCAAGTTGAAACTATTGTGCACTTGTGTTTCGATCTTCATCAATCTTTGAAAGTTTATCTTTAATTTCCTTGGTGAAACTGAATTGTCATAGAATTTATGAAAGAAAGAGGTCACATTGTTGTAAGAGGTCTCTAATGAGCCTAGAATAGTAAACAAATCTACTTGATGAATTGTAATCTTTTGTGCAATTAGCTCCAAGACTTTATTCTCAAATTTCTTTTTAGCTCTCTACAAAATATTCTATTTTCCATTCAAATCTTCATTAAATTTCTGGACTTCTTCAACTAGTTGAGCCAAAATTTGTTGAGAAGTGTCAACCTTTGTGATGAGTTCCTCTATAATAATTTTATTTGCATCTTTAAACACTTAAAATTATTTATTTCTTTCTACTATAAGCCTCTATTGCTTAGCTTTCTTCTAAAGTAGTTCTCCAAATATATGCATCTAATCAGGATTAAGATTTGAGATATCCCAATTTGGGATGATTATCTCCTCATCAAGATCAATTTCTTCATCCTTCTCTTTGCCTTTATTCAAAAAATTTGTACTCGATTGAGGCTTGATCTAAACTATCCTTGTACTTATTATTTGAATGCTAGGAATAGAAATCATAGTAGAAATATTAGGATTGGCAAAAAAAAGTAGATACTATACTTATTGAAGAAATACCTTGCGTGACCAAAAATAATGAAGGAGGAAGTGTTGATTTCTCAATAGATGAAGTTCTTGTCACTTCTTCAAATGATGTACTGAGCTAAATACGTGTAAAAACTGATTGAGTGCTTGTACTTACAATGTTTGACACAATCAATTCTGTAGTGGTTTTCTCTAAGCTTGATGTATTCAATGGTTTGTTTTTTAGAATGAGGGAGTGAGGCTATGACCACTACTACAATCTTCTATGGGTCAGTCTCCTCAATATTATGAACTTCAGGTAGGTCTTCCTCAGTAGCTTCCTATTCCTATTCCTCATCATCAATACTGTCATAATTTGTTTCCTCTTCATCATTAGTCTCCTCTTGATTGACATCTTCACCATAATCATCCTTATCACTACCATGAACCACAAAATCACTTCTCTTATGAAGATTGAAATTTTTTTTCCATGTGTTGGTGACATTCCTGACCACATGTTCAATGCCATTCATCAATATTAGACAAATGTTGAGTCTCAAGGTAAGTTTTTCTTCATTCTTCTTAATCAACTTAGATCCATATCTAAAGGTAAGTTTTTCTTCATTCTTCTTAATCAACTCTTCTTAATAGATTCATATTAGTGTTGAATATTTTCTTGTTGAACTGATTCAACATCAACTTAGCTAGGTCATATGACATGTTGCTCTTGACCACTTTGTATGCAAGATCCATAGCTTCACATGATACACTATTAAGTCTTCTCAAGTTGTATATATCTTATCTACAATCACATGTATAGTGAACTTCAATTTCATATTCATAACGCAACTAATTTCCATTCCCCTTCCATCGCATTTAGCAAGGGTTTTCTTTTCTAGCTTGACCCGACTTAGGATTTTGGCCATTTTTGCCTTGGTTAGCATTGGGAGAACTATGATCCTATGAATCATTTTCTTCATTATCAAAATAGGTTGCTCCAACCACAACTAATTATTATGCACTTGACTAACAATAAACTTTATCCACTTAATTTGAAAATCTCATGGCATGTGAGGAATGTGAGTCAAACCCTTGACTTCAAGGTGTTGATGTTTTGGTTTTAATACCTCAATGACATACAATTTTCCCAATGACTCATCTATTTCAAGGGTTCCAATATTTTGAATACCACATTGAATATCATTAATTAAAAGTACCTTGGATGGAATTTTTGACTAAGCTCCACTTGGATCTAGGGTTTCTATGACTGTTAGACTAAACTTGAAGTTTGGTGCCTTCCATTCCATGCCTCGAACTAAAATCTATGACCCTTTCTTAGTCTTTCTATTGGAGGATGCCATTTTATTGATAGGGTTTGTAAAGATACAAAAATCTTCAATAATAATTTTCTCAGCTCACTCAGATGCATTAAAAGTTACTCTGCATAGATAGATCTTGAAAATTTGCGGTGGCAAATGAATTCAATTTTGACATTTTATCAAATTTTTCCTTTCAATCACCATAAATTCCTAGTATGATTGATTGGTAGATGATAGCATTTCTTCTGATTAGCTTGCATTAAATGCTCAACAGAGTTATCAATGACTCAATGTCCACACAATCACCTTAGTAGCTCCTGACCTTGCTCGGCAAGGTTGTGAAACCCAACCTTGCTTAGTAATGACTACGATTTTCTTGAATGCTCAATGATCCCTTTTCATCTTGAATGTTGATATGGATCTATTCATTTTATTGACCAAAACTGATGTAAGATGTCTACTTCAGAATCCTAGTTCCAATTCTTCTTGTGGTAGATCAAATGGAGATGCTTGAGTCACTCAATTCTTGAGTGACATTTTCTTCATTGCTTAGACTAGATATCTTAGAATATTTTGGAATCCATTGCTGTCTCATCTGGTTTCTGATGTTATCAACTTTTTCCTTCTTTTCATCTTCAATTCTTCTAGTATTCATACACTTCTTACCAAGATGACCAAGTTTGGTACAAATGAAACATCTTTTGGTAGTGTCTCTTGTCCTCGTGTGATTTTTACACATTTCATTCCAATGTATCCATATTCTCCATAGTAATGACATCTGCACCAAGTTTTATAGTGCCAACCAAATATATCTTTAACAATCCATTCACTTGGGTTCAATATCTTAGTTTTTCATTCAAAAGCTTCGTGACCAAACTTCTTGCATTTGTGAAATTTTCCTTCAAATTTAGGTTTCTCTTTGCATTCATTATCTCTAAGACCATGCTGATTACAATTGTAATATTTTCCATTGAATTTTTCTTTCCCATTGCTCCAACATTTTTTTGATGTATAGCCTATCTTACCACAGTGACTACAAGTAGGTTTTTGTTTCTTTTGAGTTCCTTGCTTGGATGATTCACTTTCTTCTGTATATCCAATTCCTACTTTTCCTTTTTGTCTGTATTGGATTTTGTCATTAGTTGATCGATTTCTTCTTGATATTTCATCATCCTTTCATTGGCTTACCTTTCAATGATTAGATCATTTTACAATCTTTCATTCTTTGATCGTAGATTCATGATTTCTTTATTTGCATTCATGAATTGATCAATGAAGTCTACTTAATAAAGGTATAGGTACTAAATTTCATCATTCTTTCCTTCTATCTCTTCTTTAATCATATTTTTCTCTTCCATGACTTCACACATTCTTATAGACTAAATTTCTTGTTCTGTTTATAGCTTTCTTATTTTTTCTTGAAGTGTACCATTATTTTCTAATAGTTCTTTGATTTCCTCATCCAATTCATCTAAATTACTTTATGAATGGATGTCTTCAATTGTTTCTTCAATGTATAGTTTTTCATTCATTTGTATTGCAAGATCTTTTCTTCTTTTCAAGGATTGAGAGAGTTGCTCCTTTGCTTTCTTGAGTTCTCCAATAGCCAATTCCAAATCCAGCTTTTTATTCTCAATAGCCTTGTCAGGTTTGAATAGCTCCATAGCCTCTAATATTTTTTGAAGCTGTTAAGATTCTTTCCTTGAGAACCACAAAGATTTGATACCAATTGTTGGAAATATATATGATAGACTAAGTTACTAAGAGGAGATGGGTGAATCAACAACCAATAAAATTCAATCTTTTATTACCAATTAATCCTTCATGTGTATTATGATCTAATTGCATGCATGAAAAATTAAAACCATTAAAAATTTCTTAACTCTTTGACACGCAATATGGTGACAAAGAAACCTTCCAAATAGAAAGTAAAACTAGAGTGGGGATGATACTCGTAAGCTTTAGTACTATATTTATAAAAGTTTTCCTGTTAAGGCTTACAATGATCACTTATGTTGATCTGCACTATTAGGAGCAATAAGGACTGGTAGGTCCACATTGCAAAATGATTTACAAACATACAATGAAGTATGTACTTAGTAAAGAGATTTACAAAAGACTGTTAAGTATACCTTGTGAAAGGATTTACTGATCCACCTATTAGGATGAAACAATGGCTGATCTATGATCTGCAACTTGCTTTACTAAATGAGATTTCTTTGAGTTTAATGATCACCTTGCTGTGATAGAAAAATATTTGATGCTCCTTATATTGTTGTAGCCTTTTACTTCACACTTCTACTCTTCAAATCCACATTATGATTATCTCATATATTTCATACCTTTGGATATATTGCATATATACCAATCCAATTTTCAAATCAAAAAAGTTAGCTATAGTACAAGTATACACAAAATATACAAAGTCAGCCCAACTGTAGGAACTCAGGTTCTAAGGACTAGCTCGGTGAGGTTCTGATACTAGGAATCTACTATCAATGCTTGGCATTGTCATGCACTGAGTAGATATAGAAGCTTTGTCCATACTAATCACTTCCAAGTAGTTTGAACTTAGCCTACATTGGTGACTCAGTGAATACTACAAAACTCAACATATAAATTGAATCACTTGATTCACACTGCATAGCTTGGTCAATGCTATCACTATGAGCTCAGTATAAATTGAATCTCTTGGTTAACACTAAGTGGCTTGGTCAACATTGGATTCACATCATTGTAACTGCAAACTCAATAAGCACTGCACAACTCAGTTTGCACTAAGAAACTCATTAAACACTAAGATGCTTGGTTTACACTAATGATCATTATCTTGGTAGAAATTGCTCAGTGCAAATTGAATACTAATCCTTGAACTTGATAGAAACTTTAGAGCTCGAGAGAATCTGAAATGCTTGGTTAACACTATTAACTATACAATAAGCTTGGTAGATACTATCTATTTGAATAAGTGTGTGTCACTAATAAAAAATTTGACTTCAATGTCAACAACTTCTACTTAGGATCATGCCATAGCTTTTAGGGATGTCTACCACTAGACTAGTAAGTTTAGCCTTTTGGAAGGTTATGCATGAAGGGCAACTTGAGCATCTTTAATATCTCCAAGGAAGCACACTTTTTTTGCATCCATTGAATAATATCTACCAGAAGTTTTAGTCAGTGGAAGTCATAAATATTTTGTTACATAAGCATGTATTACATTATCAGAGGCTCCTGAATCTATGATACAATTACTCAATCTATTTCCATCGATGAACAAGGAAATGTAGAAGGTATCTAGTTTCTCATTTGGGCATGTGGCTAAGATAAGAGGTTCTTCTTCTTTAAACAACTTAGAGAGTGTGAAATTTTCATCATTCAAAGAAGTTCCACAAGTGCTAGCTTCATAATGATGATCAACATTAGCATTAATATTAACAAGACTTGCATCTTTACTATTACAATGCTCAACTAATCTTTTCAATTAATCAAGATGATAATTTAGGTAATCCAATGGAAATATTTGGAATTTTACCTCTTCATAGTATCATATGATGTCAAAAGAGTTATCAAATTGGCCTTTGTGCTCCTTTTTTGAAGTTAAAGTTGAATTTCATAGCTTTTTTCTCTAAGGGTTTTGGGTAAATTCAAGTGTCAATGTCTTGAGTTTGTGTCTAGATTAGCCTTAAGGAACTTCTGCTCTCATCTATCCCTTTGTATGTACTTAGGTGGACATTCAAAGAAATATAATACATTTTTTCATATGAGGTGATTGGGAAAGGGAGGGTAAGTTTATGCATTTTCCATGTGAGAGGGAAGTTATTCAGAAACCCTAACTCTATGATCAAGTGTTTCATTGGAGGCATAATACAGGTAGAATGGAGAGATCACAAGCATATTCAGAAGAAATGGCAATAAAGAACATGAGAAATGAGGCTAAAAGATGATATGAAAATCATAGGAACACCATGGAAAACTAGAGAAATTGGATCAAATGTAGGAGAAGCAGATAAATTCTCATAAATAGTAAAAGTACCTGATCAAAGGTGGTATGAATTTCTTTGAAATTAAACTCACAACTCATATTTAATCTAATTGCCTACGTTGCAAGGTTGACAAGTCAAATGGCTTAGAGATTAAGTTCAGATTGTTAGATGAAGACTAGATTGATGGATAGTATTTTAAGATGGAATTATAATTGACCTTAGAGATGTATCTTCCTAACCATCAAATCAAAAGAAAATCTATGCTTTTTGTGATGTCTCTATGGAGAGTTTTGTGAAGAATAACCAAAGTGACATAATGATAGCATGACACATGGAGATAGTGGGACCTAAATTAGCTATAGGTTGTAAAAATGAATGCATTAGATTAAGTTGTCTAGATGGTATGCTCAGGTTGGTTAAAATATTTGATTTTCAAAAAAGGTTATCTCTTTATAAATTGTCAGATCAAAAGAAGATCCATGACTATCGTTATGTTGCTTTCAAAAGTTTCTTGATTATAAATTATGGTGATATAGCATCATAACAACATGTTTCCCTATGGGCCATTTCCTTTTGTAGCTGATATGGTTGTCAGATGAAGTGCCAAGTGTCATCATTTGATTGGTTTTATACAAAACAAATCTAGGTTCTTAGGAAAGCCTTTTCACTATTGATCTATGTACTAATCGGTGGTTTTCACTATGTCGCTATAAAAAGTTGCATGATTGAAAAGGGTAAAATCACAAACCTGTATCACCATTTTGTAAAGGAAAAGGCTAACAAAAGTATATATGTTCACCTTCAATAATGTAAAACTAGTATTATTATTTAGAATTTGAAAATGAATTAAACTAATAAAATGTGTATAAATGGTTGAAGTAGAGGATTGTAATTTTTAATAATTCTTTGCAATTATAAATGACATATTTCACTAATTTTTTATAGATAAATTTTTAGTTGCTAAAAATGCTAAAAATTAGGGGTTCAGTTCCCACCACAAAACTATATGGAAATAAACTTATTTCCATTTGAACTTAGACTATGTGATGGATAATGCTTATATCTAGAATATTCAAAAATAAAAAATTGACTTAGACCTATATTTTCTCTTTTATAGTGATTAAAATTTCAACTCATGTGAAATCAATAGTTCTCATCTCCCACCACATTTTTCAAAACAACTATATTCTAACCAGTAGAAAAATTATACATTTTGAAAGTGGACTCTCTCCTCTAGAACACCATATAATTTTTAATTTTTTTAATATGATTTAATATATTTTTCTCTGAAAATTGACATATTTTCAAGTGCTAGAATATGTGCTTGTAGAATTTTTAAATTACAATATACTATATCTAATTAGAACGCTATAAACTCTATATGAGAATATTCTTTACTTTGAGCTCTATAAAATGGTATTTTTATTTTACTAAAAAAGTATCATAACAAATAGTAAGATTTATTGAAATGTCAGATTTTCTAAAATAATATTTTTATTTTAGTAATTGATTACAAACTAGTATAAAACATGCATTTAATAGAAATTTCCGATTGGAAAAGTGTAAGACTATATATAACTTAGCTAGAATAAATTTATTTAGATCATATGTTTAAGAATTTTTTCTTTTTGGATAGAAATAATCAAATTTTGTCATTTTGATAAGTCAGCCTAAAAGGTGACACATCTTTGTACTTTTACCCACAATCATGGTGACATAGCCAAAAAGCAACACGTATTCTTTTGGGCCCATCACATTCCATGAGACATAGTCAGAACCTAGTCACGAAGGGCCATGAAGCAAAGCAATCCATGTTAGATACTCCAAGAAATAGAAAATTGCCACATGTTTGCCATGATGTGCATAGCTAGAAAGTGGACTCACATCGCAAAGTAAAAAAATGGTTAAGATCTTTTATTTCCACCATCAGATAAAATGTAGATCGATGCTCATCATTATGTTGCTATGAAATTTTTCCTAAAGTGACATAATGATAGAATGAAATGTGTACATGGAGGGACCTACGAAGGAAATTATAAAGGAATTTTTTTATGTTTCAATTGTGATCATTCATTTAAGATTGATTGTCGCAATTCAAAGCTATTGTGACCATTATAATATGAATTATATTGACTTGGTGTGAAATAATAGAATACAAAGAATTAAAGATTTCTACAGGATATTTTGAAGTTCTAGGTGTTGGCTCCTGATTTAACAGTGTTTAAACAACCAAGTATGCAAGGAAAGAATGCATCTATGAGTAGCTATCTCCAATAATGGATACAGTTCACCAAGAACCTAGGCCAACTATAAGGCTATACTCCTGCACTTCAGGCTCTATAAAACCTAGGCGGGTGGACCTATAGATTCTTTATATGGTACCAGTTATCAAAGCATACACTGAATCTATACTTAACTAGGAATACAAGCATGAAATAGCTAAGAACATAACTCATGAAACCGGCAAGCTAAGTGCAGGTTAACATTGAATATCTTTCAACATAAAAGGGAAAATTGATTTAGTATGTTGATAACAACAAGACTCAAGTATGATCAATAGAACTTAATCATCCTATCTCTAACCAGTGCCTTCTCTATTGGGTAATTAAAATGAATTACAACAGTACATCTCTTGGAAAGCTCTGACATAATTCCTACATCAAGATCCTTGATCTATCTTTCACCTTGTGAATAGACATCTACTTCATATTTGAATCTCATGCTTAGCCAATCCTTTCATGAAATCAGTAAAACCTATGATAAACACCAAACAATTACATGGCTCTTTGTTCCATAAGCAAGATATTTCAATCACATGCATCACTAAGTGAGATGCAATCTAATCTATGGTCTTTGATCACAAACTAGAAAAGATTATAGATCCACAAACAAGAGACAAGATTCAAGCTAAATTTGAAACCATTGCTACTCTTTATTTTCTTTCCTTGAAACCAAATACATGAAATGTATAGAAATAACTCATAGATCACCTAACAGAATAGACCTATCTGCATAAAACATAAAATATTGTTCAATACAATAGAGAAATGTTGGGTGTGTGGCTTTCACAGCTTGAGTAGAGCTCCAAGAACTAGAAAATAGAAAACCAACCAACAACCTTAAGGTGGAACTATAATAGAAAGATATAGACAAAGATGAATTCTTGGATCTGATATGCAACTAACATCTGTCCACTTGAAATTCCCTTTCATAGCAACTCAACAACCTCTTTCTTCTCTCTTCCATCTTGATTTGATCTACTTTTTATCATTACTATTGTTGATCTAAGAAATAACTCCATTGAAATGATGAAACCTTAATAAGTCATCAAAATATCAGATTACTTACTAAAATGCTAGGTAAAATTTGAGCTTTTATTGAATGAATATGAACAAATTTGACCCTAACTGCATTTCCACTGCCTTTTAACCATACCTAGGTCATCACCATGCTAGGAATAATTTCTAAACTTCCATACTTGAACATAGTTGCAAAAGGGAACCTGATTAAAAACCTTGTGTAGAATGAATCAGTGGCATCCTATGCTAAAACCAACCCCAAAATCAGAAACTTTAGGTTTTCATGATTCTGATAGTATATTGGAGTGCTAGTTTTTGACAAAATTCACCCTAGATATAGCACTCTGAAGTTTAAACCTCTGCTCATGGCTCCACACAAAAGCATAAAATTGAAAAATTTAAATATTCTATAGTTTAAACTACAGAAAATTTATAATTTGAAACCAAAAATTTATTCAATTGTAGACTAGACGTAAATGTGCACATCAATATTTGGATATTTTAAATTTTTGAACTCTTTTGTACCCTTCAACCATTCAGAATATGACACTTGTCATCACCTCATAGGCCTATCCTATGGGTGAGTGCCACGTCTCACTTTTTTACTGGCTCTAAACTCTAGTGAGACCCACATTTCATACTGACTCTCCTTCCACATCATCACCAAGTCACCAACACCACATTAGTGTCGCTACCTCACTATGGCTAGCTGGTGAGCATCTTCACTTGGTGAGATAGTGACGATCATCGAATCATCCACATGGTGCCATCTCATAGCCTGGAATCTACATCAGCATCTCAGTCACTACTTGGCTGCCACTTGTCCTTCAATCATTCCTTGATTGCAACTACACGTGGGACCCACAGGCTTATTCAAATTTCACTAGATTTTGGAGATTTTTTGACAACTCACTACCTCGCTAGCTAGATTTTTTGAAATTTCCTAGCTATCAAAGTAGCAAGGTGCCAGATTTTTGAATTTTCTGGCAACCTCATATTTGCTGATGTCATTGACTTTGATTGTGTGCTTGTTTAAAATTATGCTTTGACTACGTCTAACTAGTCGAGTCAGATGAGTGGGGCCCTTGCACGAGGCTTCACCTTTTAAAAGGCACTTCACTTAATTTACAACTCATTTTGTGTGTTGTTATATTTAAAAGACAAAAGTCTCTCAATAGTGAAAATGTGGGATAAGAGGTTTAATGTTTTCATACACTATTTACACATTTTTTATGGTTTCTTGATCTTTCAAAACTATGAGTTTCTCGACTTCTTAGATATGGCTTTGCATCAGGTCCTTTGTGTGACCTGACAATCAACTTTAAATGCTTCTTGTCTAGATATTGTTTTGTGCAATCTAGACCCCATAATAATCCAATCCCCCATTTTGTGTTTGGAGGAAGACTTGAATGCTTTGAAGGATCCGACCAAAGCACATCAGTAGGAATCAAGTTCAAACACTCCCACAGTGGATCAAGAACTACCCTCCAAGCTTTGGCTAATTCATCTAGAGAACCAAGCTTTAACTCTTTGGAATCTAGGCCTGAGACAAACTCACATCCCTTCTTTCCCCTTGATCCTTTTAATGAAGGTGGCAACTCCACATTGTGAAAAATTCCTCCATGTACAGTGTAAACACAACCAGCAATGATAGATGCTAAAGGAAGTCCTTCAAAGTAGCCTAAACATTTATGATAAATATGTCTACCTTGATCACCATATTTGGCCATCACGTCCTGCAAAAAACCATAGGCAGAGGTGCAAAATTTTGATTCGTGATTCCCACAGAGGAGAAATACTCTATGAGGTAGAAAAATCTTTCTTGAGAATCTCGTTTGTTTTTCATTTTTCCTTCATAGGCATTTTCTTTAAAATTTGCAAGCTTGGCTTTTCTTTCAGCGGCTTCTTCTCACGTTGGCTTCAACCTTAGTGTGAGCTTTTTCTTTTGTTTGTTGGTGGCTTGCTTTGTCATAGCTGTGGATTCCATTGAAGATGACTTCATTTGATTGGGAATCGATCATGAGAGTGATCAATTAACCTTTGCTTCAAAGGTATTTCAAGATTCAACTCTGCCCTACTACATTGCCTATAGCCTTCATCACTTATTATAGCATGATCTTCTTTATAGCTTCCCATTACCTTTAAACTTCATTGGAGATTTTTTCTTCAGTGTGGGACTCCATTGTAATCATATGTTGCCTCTGCTACTTACTCACTATTTTCCTTATTTCAATTGGCATGAGCAAGCTCTTAAAACTAGCTTCAAATTGCCATGAGCCTTTTATCAATGTGAGCTCCCTTGACTTTGACCATGGCTCCCATGCCATATGAAGGCATGGATTACTTTTTAAAATGTGAGGATGCCTCTTCGAAGCCAGTTCCTCTCCTTTTCCTCCCAAACTGAAACATTTTCATAACCAACCAAGACCATGACAATTTTACAGGAAAAAATAGAAAAGGTAGCTAAGAACGTGTAAGTCCACAAATCAACTCAAGAAATTAAAGCCTTTTCCATAATCATTTGACAAATTCTAGAGCTGATACATGCAAAAAATTTGGAATAAGTCAGATTTTGCTATCAAAGAAAAGAGGCCTAAATGACACTGCCGAGTTATGAAGCACTAAAGTTGAATGCAAAAATTTTCTCATAAAGTAATGAGTTAATGTATTCCATTGATGAATAGTCAATGATCATTCCATTCCATAAGTGAGAGCTCTTGGCTGAAGCATCAATGCAATTTCAAGCTCATATCTTCTTTGGACCCTTTCAAGAACTATTGGAAAAGTCACGCCCACAACAGGCATGCCTTGTTACTTGATCAAATAGTTTAGTTCCTCAATAAATAAATAAATAATTCCTTTCATAATACTTGATGCCATGAAGTTTTACACACTATTTCTTTTAAAATCAAGCACCTCAAAGCTTTCTTGTTATGGTGTGTAGAGGAATTTTATTTATCAATCAAATATGACCAACATTGTATAAAACTTTAGACCTTGTGGTTATCAAATTTGCTTCATCACTTTGAAAATTGAGGCACTCACTCTAGCTTCATTATTTTCATTCTGAGGCTTACTTTGTCTGATGGAATCAATCAGAATTTTTTGTTTTTGTTTTCAAACAACTAGACATTCAAATTGATCCATCGACCTTCTCAGACTGACTAAAATCCAATTCAAGCACTAACTGATCTTTAAAACTCATTTTAACTCTTTAAATCTAATTGTCACTTTTGTACCAAGAGGTCCTTTAGCTGGCCTTAAATATTGATCTAAACACCTCAACAAGTTTTGAAATCTAGCACACTAAATCTCTATTTTGGATTCTTGCACGTTGTTGAATCTCATCTCATGATGAGTTTGGGGTCAAAAGATATGTGTTATCAAAGTTGACCTCTCAAAATCATTTGTAGACAAACATGTCAAAAAACACTAAATTGGGTTTGGAATTGGCTTCAAAAAGTGGGCAAATGGACACTTGGGAGGACGAAAACTGGGATGTTGATTCTCTATCACAAGGTGAATATAGATCTGAAATTTGAGCTCATGATGGATTATGGGACAAATTTGGCAGAGGTGCAAAGCCACCTAGATTTGCAAGAGAGTGAACACTAGTAAAATATCATTTTTTGCAAATGGAATGACCTTGGTAAAGTGTGAAGACAGATTCCTCAAGGCTTGAAAACTGAAAAACTTGTAGTATTTTTAGAGGAAAACATAGGGGTATGATCCATTCGATCTCACCAATCATGGATCTAGAGATAAGACATCAAAAAAGGGGTACAAATCAATCTGCAAATACTGACACCAGTATAAAGATAGAAATTCCATATGGAATCGCATTTGAAAACTTATCAAATGGATTTTTCAAGACATAAAAATTGAAACATAAGAAGTCTTTGTCATCTACCATGCAACGTAAAAAGAATTTCAACATTTTGGTCAACTAGTCAAAATTTATAGCACATCAAACAAGGCCTCCTAGAATTATGTGCAATGTGCACCAGCATGAAAATAGCAAATGACCAACTTTGAGGGATTCAAAACCTAGTCAAACAGACTCAAAATGACTCAAAATCTGAAACATAGGCTCTCAGGTATGGATATTAGGTACTCCCAATGTGGCAGGTCATGACATATTTTTGGGTGCGAGATATTTAGTTGCAAACATAGCCTCTTGTCGCTGTTTGACACTTGGGGTAAAATGCAAATTTGGAAAATGCTCAAAACAAGATGTTATGGAATAGCTCAGAATGGCAATTTAACATCATGGAACACATAGATGCATTAAATAAAAGGTCTTAGAAGCATTGAACACCTCTTGGACCTCAAAAGTACAGCTAGGTACGAATGCATTAAAAAGCATTTATACGGTTCAATTTCTTCAAATAGATGCTCAAAATGAGAATGCAATTTTGAGTGCCAACAGTGGCTATATCTGGGGATGCATGTTCCTTGCGGGCATGGAAAGGATTCATATCTCTGGGAGAAGTAGACCACACGCCTAAACTTTAAAAACTTCTCTCGAACAACTTTATTGAAAGCAAGGAAACTACTACACCTACTATCTACAAACATTGCCCCCGGGCCACTAAAATTAGCAAAAAATTTTACCTCTATCATATATTTTATTTTCATTCACATCTTCATGAGGTAAACTATGATTATCATTCTCCTTTGTTTCACCAATTAGATCAGCATATTGAAACAAATTACTTGGCAAAACAAAACAACTTCCTTCATTTACATAATGCATACATACATTAGCATTAGCCTCTACCTCATGCTCATTATGAGAAAAAAAATCTGCATGCTTATAAGTACACAAATTGAACTGAGAATCAAAATCCAATGATGATTCATGCATGTTGATTGGAAACACAAAAACTTCATAATCTACATCATTCACCAAGTTGTATGTACCAAAGACTTGCAACTCACCTTGTGTCTCCCAATGCAAAGAGTATTTGGAATCTGATTGTTTCCTACTTGTAGTCGTATCATTCACTAAATCAGATTCATCTTTTGTTGAAACCTCTTCACATTCTTCAACCAACTGATTAGTTACCAAGCATGAAAACTCATTCTAAAAGTGATGATCTACATTATGCTGATCACAATCATTTTCTTCATCTAACTAAATGTTAGAATAAACCTTGAACTTATCTTTACAAGACTTATCAACATATAAAGAAAATCCATATTCAGATTGACAACACACACTATACTCCTTTTCATCATATGAAACATCAAAACAATGTTTAGCAAGATCAACATAAAAAGAATCTGAAACAACATTAAACTTCCCTTCATTAACATTCCCTGCATCCAACAAATCATCATGTGCAAAGAAATTTGAGTTATTGTCATCTACACCTCCAAAATCTAATAAGGATTATTTGGATTCCACATCTCTTTCTACATCAAAATTTGGGGAATTGATTTAATTGAATGAGAAAGTATTATGAGAGAAAATATGAAGATCCTTATAAATATTTACATGATTTTCAAACTCACGAGCCAACAATTCTGAGATTTCAATGGAGCTCAAGAAGATTGCCTCACAAATATTCTCTTGACTATGGTTATCATCTAGATAACATGAAGAACTTACAACAATAGGATCCTTAGTGTAACAATCTGGAAAATTAGTATCATTACAACATTCATTCTTATCATAGCAACCACTACCCCTACTACTGTCATAACTTTCTTCAACTTCATATTTACTGTAACAAAATTTATGTTGTCCTTCATATCAATCTTTTTTATGTTGATTGCAATTACCTGATTCATTAACATTTGAATCAACCTCTTCACATTCGAAAGACAGATTATCTTGCTCTATGGACTCATTGTATTCATTACCACCCTGACTTTCAACACACTCATTATCATCAAGAGACATAACATGAAATCTGTAATCATCATCTTCCATCTCCTGAATGAATCTTTCAATTTGTAAAAATCTTTTTAATCTTATAGATGCTGGCCAGTTGACTGAATTGAGTACTAGAACCTCAAGGAAAACACTAGGCAGGGAAGATTCCTCAAGTCTACAATGAAAAGACATCTTACTGATTACTGACTTAAGCCTTAAATAACATTTTTTGGCACTTAAACCTTGAGTACTTCCTACTTAAATTCTTATAAGATTGACAATCCTTTTGTAAACCATTCTATTCAACATAGCAATGTTATTATTCACAATTTCCAAACTCTCAAAGTTTGGCAAACTAATCTCAGATCTGAGATCTAACTCCATTATAGAACAAAATTTCTACCTCTTATTTCTAGTTCTGAAAATCACTTAATAGAGGCAACCAGTTTTAACAATTTTTTTACTTCCATGAAAAGAAAACATGAAAACCAAAATACCTCAAGTGCTGGTAATAAACCTTGATCTATTGATTTGGCATAGGTGCAAGACTGAAAATCCTTTACACCACTGTTAAAACTTTTTAGAGTCACCACCTCTTTACAAGAAGAATATAATAATCACTGATATGATCCACTTTTTACATTTCAATTCCTTATAACAACAAATTGCAAACATCACTTTAAAACTTATCAAGAATTTAAAACTTCCTTTTCAAGATACTACCAAAAGCTTTAGATCTGCCCATACAACTGAAAATCCTTCAAATTTTAGCAATGAAATCAACTAGGAACAACTGGTATAGAGATATGAGAGTTTCCACTCACATTTTGTGAGAAATAAAACATAATATGTCACTTGACAAATTTGAACTAGACCTTCAATGTAGGAGAAACTTGCAAATCATTAACACCTTGAAAAGAAAATACACTTTATAAACCAATTCCTGACTCTGAACTATTCTCAATAGTACTTGCAAACTAAACTGATTGAAGATAGACTTATGTGTTGGAAATAATCTAGACTAACAAGGTTACTGAGAGGGGAGGGGTGAATTAGTAACCCTAAAACTTTAATTCAATTCTGTATAATAACACATTCACCATTCATCCATCTAATCTACTGTATGCATGAAAATATTTATAACACATGAACACATAGATTTGGTGACCCATAAATCTTTCAATTAGAAAGTAAAACTAGGGTGGGGATGATGCCCACAAAACTTCAATACTACAGTATAAAGTGGGCCGGTTAAGGCATACAATGATAACTTCTGATGATCTACCCTATTAGGAGCAAGTAGGATTGCTAGATCCACCTTGTTAAAGGATTTACAAATATACAATAAAGTATGCACTCTGTTAGGAGATTTACAAAAGACTCTCAAGTCTACCCTGTTAAAGGATTTACAAATTGATTCACCTGTTAGGATGAAGTAGTGGATCTGGTTACAATTGATTTTTGATAAGATCCCTTGTGTTCTGATCACCTGATGTGATGGATATAGCTTTTCTACATCAATTGTTGACCTTACTATATTCCTCTATTCTGCTGGTGATTCGCTTTTCTTCTTCTCAAAAATATTGCAATATAACACCAACGGTATTCAATATCTCATTATTTCAAATGATATATACCATTCCAATATTTACACTAGCAAGGTCGGCCAAACACAAGTGAACAAATATTACTGAGTTGGCCAGATGGTAGAAAACTCGGGTTCCACAAACTGACTCGGTGACCTTCTGATACTTGACATCCACTATAATACTCTGCATAATCATGCACTTTGTAAGAGTAAAGGCATAGGTCTGTACTAATCATTCTGAGTAGCTTAGAATTCGGTAACCATTGGTGACTCGATGAATATTGTGTCACTCGGTAAAAATTGAATCCATTGATAACCTTCTTCACTTGGTAAAAACTGATTGCTTTGTTTACCTTGATCACTCGGTAAAAACTAAGCTCTTTGTTTACCTTGATCACTTGGTAAACACTAAGTTCTTTGTTTACCTTGATCACTTGGTAAACACTAAGTTCTTTGTTTACCTTGATCACTCGGTAAACACTAAGTTCTTCCAATGACTTGGTGAGCACTGACTGCTTGGTAAACATTGCGAAGCTCAGTAACCACTAACTACTTGGAGAACACTATCGTTCTCGGTAACCACTATGAACTTGGTAAATACTGGTGAACTGCCCATATGCTCGGTTTCCAAAGGAATGCTCGGTATCAACTGTTTACCTGTAGAATTTATAAGGTAACCGCTGAATGCTCGGTGTGAACTGTAGACTAAGTGATGAGCTCAGTAAGAATTTAGAATCAGATAAGTGGTGTGACTAATGACAAATATATCATAATTCCAACAATCTCCCCCTTTGGCATTAGTGACAAAAATACTTATGAGCCAAAACTTATATACAATATTTGACATATACAATATCTAACATACTAACAACTGATTCTGCTGAATATTCATGACTTCCTAACATATGACTCCCCCATACAATATACACAAGGTATTTATATGAGTTATATGACTTTTATTTACAATATCTTTTCTTTTGTACAATTATCTCACCAATAACTCTTTCTAAGTATCTCTTTCTCCCCCTTTTTGACAAAAATGCCAAAGAATACAAAAATAATGTATTTACATAGAAACACCAAAATGTGAGATAAAATCCGCATGTACCTGAAGAATGAGTTGCAAAGTCTTATCCCAATTCTCTTGAAAGATTTTGCATGTGGATAGAGCTATTTGAACTTCTACAGAGAGTTCAATCACATGGTCTGCAATGGAGAAATTGTTGTCATGGATGAATGTTTTTGAATGGGCAATGTGCTTCTACATTGTGTCCATGATGGGAAGGATCATATTCTGAATATCTAACAATGTAGATTGGATCCTTGACTCTTCTCTTAGCAATTCTGCTTGCTTTTCTAACAAAAATTTGATCCTGAGGTGATGAGATGAGGTTGAACTGGGGTCAAGCTTTAGGTTTTGTGCTCTTGCCTTCAAATCCTCATCTATCTTATTCAATTGCTCTCTTATTTCCTTAGTATACTCGATAACATCACAAAAATTAGCAAAAAGAGATGTTACATTATTAAAAGAATTTTCAATATATGGCCAAAACTGTGGTTAATTCAACTTGTTTTATTGCTATGTGCTCAGCAATGTGCTCAAGCACCTTATTATCAAACTTCTTTTCTGCCTTCTCCATCAACTTTTCTTGACCGGAGGTATCCTCATTGAATTTATTTACAACCTCTTCTAACTTGATCAAAATGTGTTGAGTAGAATCTACATCAACACCTATAGCCTCTATGATTATATTATGGGCATTCTCAATTATTTTATATTCCTTATCCCTTTCAAACCTTAGCTATTTTCTGCATAGCCTTCATCTCAATTAGTTGACTAGTATACCTCATTTCTTCAATGGTAGCATTTTCATAGTCAATCTTTGGAATTGCTATCTCAGTGTCTAGGTCAATGTCTTCAAGAATTTCCTTTCTAGTGACCATAAGTCTTAATGGTTTCTCTTGTTTGACTTCTGTGATGACTGGTTTGACCTTGGGAATAGACACAATAGTAGAGATGGAAGGGCTAGTAGGGAAAACTGGGATGCTTGGGGGTTGAGTGCCAATAGGAGTATATACCAGGTCAAAAATTGAAGTACTTTCTAAAAATGGTGATACACTCAGTAATGCAGTATCTGAACTAACTAGGTTTTAAGTAGATGTAGATAATGTTGAAAAAATTGTAGAACAAATTAGAATTGACAAAATTGTGAAACTTACTGCTAATCTGATAGGTGATGATGGAGCTGAGAAGGCTTGCTCGGTAGCTGAAGAAGAGTAATGTAGCTTGGTAGATGAAGTGGTAGACACTTCCATTGATGATACCTGGAGCTGAGATGTGGCAGGTGCAGATGATATATCTGATGTAGATGTGACCAAACTTGCTGAAGTTGACTCCAACCTTGATGATATCACAGTTTTAGGTGGAGAGTGAGGAAGGGATGCAATAATTGCTGCTGAAATTTTCACAAGATCATCTTCCTCCTTATCTGCCTCTTTAGCTTCTTCCTCCTTGTCTTCTTCCTCTTTATCTTCCATCAATGCATGCAGCTCTCCTAGTGAGACTGTGATGGATGGAGTGCTATCAAGCTCAACATCACTATTGTTGTCAGCATCTTTGATTTCTATTGGGTCTACACTAGGCTTATGTAGATGATAGATTTTTTTCCACATGTTTGTAGCATCATTTACAACATGTTCAATGTCTTTAATCAAAATCAAACAAGTGTGGAATCTAATCATCATTTTACCTTCATGGTTTTTCATTTCGGCTTTTACTTCTGCTCCAGTGAGACTTGGTCAGACATTCTTCAAGGATTGCTCATAAATATCTTTTACAATTTGGGTGGCTAACTCCCATCTCGATTGCAATCTCTCCAGTAGTTCTTTTGAGATTTGAGGGGCAATCTGGTTTGCGGAGTATTTCCATTTACCCATCTTACTGAGTGTTAGCTCCTCAATCTGCATTTTCTTAGCATTAGTTCTAGTTTCAAATTTCAATGCTTTGAAATTTGTGATGCCAACTCCTTCCTCCAATTGTTTGAGCCTTTGCTCGAATGAGGGTGTAGACCTGACTAGTATAGGTTCCTACTTACCTTTCCTAGTTATTTTGGAAAATACTATAGTAGGCTTCTTCTTAGGTTTCTTCTTTGGCTGTTCTTCTACAGATTCTTCTTCTCCTTCTTCTTCTCCTCCTTCTTCTTCTCCTCCTTCTTCTTCTTCACCTTCTTCATCTTCACCTTTTCCCTCGGTGAGCATAAGAGGACTAGTAGAAGTTTTAATTTGGCTATATTCCTCTTGCCCTTGCTTATGGCATGTGGTAGCTTGATTTCAAGCTCAATTCTATCCTTAGCTTCATCATAGGTTCCAAAAATTTGTTCCCTTGGGTCTACTGGCTCATTTACCAGTGCTTCTATGATATCTCTGGTTTCATCAATATTTACCTCATAAGGAAGAGATTTCACCCATGCAACTTGGGGTCTGACTGCTTGAATGTATACCTTGTCACAGTCAACCATGAAGCACACATCATCTTTGCAGTCCTCAACAAGCTTAGGAGGGATTTTGAATCTGTTATTCATCCTTTCTTTGAAGTCTTCAAAATAATTATCCATAATACTATCAAAATTTTCACCCATCTCTGCTACAAACTCATTCTTAGATCTTAGATTCATAATTTCTTCATTTGCATCAGATAGTTGCCCTACAAGATCTTCATGCTAAAGGGATTGATTATTTCTTACCTCTAAGTCTTCATTTGCCTTTTTTCTCTGTTCCAAAACTTCACGTAGCCTGATGGATTGGATTTCTTGTTCTCTTTTGAGCTTTCTTACTTCTTCCTAATGAGAACCATTCTTTGCTAGGAATTCCTTGATTTCTTCATTAGCTTCATGTGAACTGCTTGATGGTAAAAGGTCTTCAATCCTTTCTTCAATATACTGATGATCATTCATTTGTCTTGCAAATTCCTTTCTTCTCTACAAAGATTGAGAAAGATGCTCCTTTGCTTCATTGAGTTGAGTCATGGCCATTTCCAAATCTAGCTTTTCATTCTCGATAGATTTGTCAAGTCTTAATATCTCCATTGTCCTTGATCTTTGCTCAAGCTGTCAAACTTTATCCTAAGAACCACAAGGCTCTGATACCAATTGTTGAAAAAAATCTAGACTAACAAGGTTACTAAGAGGGGAGGGGTGAATCAGTAACCCTAAAAATTTAATTCAATTCTTTCTAATAACACATTCACCATTCATCCATCTAATCTACTGTATGCATGAAAACATTTATAACACATGAACACACAGATTTGGTGACCCAGAAACCTTCCAATTAGAAAGTAAAATTGGGGTGGGGAGGATGCCCACAAAACTTCAATACTGTAGTATAAAGTTGGCTAGTTAAGGCTTACAATGATCACTTCTAATGATCTGCCCTATTAGGAGCAAGTAGGATTGCTAGATCCACCTTGTTAAAGGATTTACAAACATACAATAAAGTATGCACTCTGTTAGGAGATTTACAAAAGATTGTCAAGTCTACCCTGTTAAAGGATTTACAAACTGATTCACCTATTAGGATGAAGTAGTGGATCTAGTTACAACTAATTGTTGATAAGATCCCTTGTGTTTTGATCACCTGATGTGATGGATATAGCTTTTCTGCATCAATTGTTGACCTTACTGTATTCCTCTATTTTGTTGGTGATTCACTCTTCTTCTTCTCAAAAATATTGCAATACAACACCAACGATTTTCAATATCTCATTATTTCAAATGATATATACCATTTCAATATTTACACTTGCAAGGTCGGCCAAACACAAGTGAACAAATATTACTGAGTCGGCCAGATGGTAGAAAACTCGGGTTCCACAAACTGACTCGATGACCTTCTGATACTTAGCATCCACTATAATACTCTGCATCGTCATGCACTCGATAAGAGTAGAGGCATAGTCCATACTAATCATTCTGATTAGCTTGGAATTCAATAACCATTGGTGACTCGATGAATATTGTGTCACTCGATAAAAATTGAATTGATTGATTACCTTCTTCACTTGGTAAACATTGATTCCTTTGTTTACCTTGATCACTCGATAAACACTAAGCTCTTTTTTTACTTTGATCACTTGGTAAACACTAAGTTCTTTGTTTACCTTGATCACTCAGTAAACACTAAGTTCTTTGTTTACCTTGATCACTCGGTAAACACTAAGTTCTTCTAATGACTTGGTGAGCACTGATTTCTTGGTAAACACTGCAAAGCTTGGTAACCACTAACTGCTTGGCGAACACTGTCTTACTCAGTAACCACTATGAAGTTGGTAAATATTGCTGAACTACCCATATGCTCGGTTTCCAAAGGAATGCTTAGTATCAATTGTTTACCTGCATAATTTATAAGGTAACCACTGAATGTTCAGTGTGAACTATAGGCTAAGTGATGAGCTCGATAAGCATTCAAAATTGAATAAGTGTTGTGACTAATGACAAATATATCATAATTCTAACATTATGATAGTCATAGAACACAATTTTCATCCAATTTAAAAACATACTGCTGATTATGAATAAAGCTTAACCGAGGAACATAAAATGTTAGCAGAGAAATGGTAAACACATCACACAGCCCTACTGTTGTAGCATATCCTTCCTATTGTATTGAATCTTCTTCAAATTCTCAAGGTTTGTCTACCATTTAGATTCAATACATCCCTCGCAGAGTTTCCATTTTGTTGGCTCTTGATTTAATAGTGTTTAAACAACCAAGTATGCAAGGCAAGAATGCATCTATGGCAGCTACCTCCAATAATGGACACACTTCACCAAGAACTTGAGCCAACTATAGGCTATACTCCTTCTACACTTCAGGCTCTACAAAACCTAGGTGGGTGGACCTATAGATTCTTTGTATGGTACCAGTTATCAAAGCATACATTGAATCTAATGTAAAGCAAATAAAAACCACTAAATCTTCTATACTTAACCAGGAATCACAAGCATGAAATAGCTAAGAACATAAATCATGAAACTAGCAAGCTAAGTGTGGGTTAACATTGAATAGCTTTCAACATAAAAGGGAAAATTGATTTAGTATGTTGATAGCAGCAAGACCCAAGTATGAGCAACAGAACTTAATGATACTATCTTATACCAATGCCTTATCTATTGGGTAATTAAAATGAATTACAACAATACATCTTCTGAAAACCTCTGACATAATTCCTACATCAACATCCCTGATCTATCTTTCACCTTGTGAATAGACATCTGCTTCATATTTAAATCTCATACTCAGACAATCCTTTCATGAAATTAGTAAACCTTGTGATAAACACCAAGCAATTACATGGCTCTTTGTTTCATAAGAAAGATATTTCAATCACATGCATCACTAAGTGAGATGCAACCTAATCTATGGTCTTTGATCACAAACTAGAAAATATTACAGATCCACAAACAAGAGACAAGATTCAAGCTGAATTTGAAACCATTGTTGCTCTTTATTTTCTTTCCTTGAAACCAAATACATGAAATGTACAGAACTAACTCATAGATCACCTAACAGATTAGAACTATCTACATAAAACATAAAATGATTTTCATTACAACAAAGAAATGTTGGCTGTGTGGCTTTCACAGCTTGAGCAGAGCTCCAAGAAATGGAAAATAGAAAACCAACCAACAACCTTACAATGAAATAAAAATAGAAAGATATAGACAAAGGTGAATTCTCAGATCTAATATGCAATTGACATCTATCCACTTGAAATTCCCTCTCTTAGCAACTGAACAACCTCTTTCTTCTCTCTTCCATCTTGATTTGATCTATTTTTTATCATTACTGTTGTTCATCTAAGAAATATCTCAGTTGAAATGATGAAACCTTAATGAGTCATCAAAATATTAGATTACTTACTGAAATGCTAGGTAAAATTCAAGCTTTTACTGAATGAATCTGAACAAATTTGACCCTAACTGTATTTCCACTACCTTTTAACCATACCATGTCATCATCATGCTAGGAATTAATTCTGAACTTCCATACCTGAATACAGTTGCAAAAAGGGAAACTGATAAAAAACCTCATGGAGAATGAATTAGTGGAATCCTATGCAAAAACCAACCCCAGAATTAGAATATTCAATTTTTCAAGATTCCAGTGGTATATTGGAGTGCTAGTTTTTGACAAAATTTTCCCCAAATAAAGCCCTCTGAAGTTTAAAACCCTTCAACCATTGAAACAATGCCACTTGTCATCACCTCATAGTCCTATCCTTTAGGTGAGTGCCATGTGTCACTTTTTTACTAGCTCTGAACTCCAACGAGACCCACATTTCATCCTAACTCTCCTTCCATGTCATTGCCAAGTCACCAATGCCACATCAGTGTCGCTACCTCACTATGGATAACTGGTGAGCATCTTCGCTTGGCGAGATAGGGACGATCATTAGATCATCCACGTGGTGCCATCTCATAGCCCAAAATCCACGTCAGCATCTTAGTCACTGCGTGGATGCCACTTATCCTTCAATCATTTTCTGACTGCAACTACATGTGGGACCCACAGGCTTATTCAACTTTTGGCAAATTTTAGAGATTTTCCAGCAACTCGCTACCTTGCTAGCCAATTTTTTTGAAATTTCCCAGCTAGCGAAGTAGTGACGCGTCGGATTTCTAAAATTTTTGGCAACCTCATATTTTTTGATGTCACCGACTTTGACTATGTGCCTATTTAAAATTATGCTTTGACTGTGTCTAACTGGCCGAGTCGAATGAGTGGGGCCCTTGAAAGAGGCTTTGCCTCTTAAAAGCCACTTCACTTAATTCACAACTCATTTTGTGTGTTATTATATTTAAAAGACAAAAGTCTCTCAACAGTGAAAATGTGGGATAAGAGGTTTAATGTTTTCCTACGATGTTTCCACATTTTTAATGGTTTCTTCATCTTTCAAAACTATGAGTTTCTCCACTTCTTAGCTATGGCTTTGCATCAGGTCCTTCATGTGACCTGATAATCAACTTTAAATGGTTCTTGTCTAAAAATTGTTCTGTGCAATTTGGACCCCAAAATAATCCAATCCCCTGTTTTGCGTTTGGAGAAAGACTTCGATGCTTTGAAGGATTAGACCAAAGCACATCACTAGGAATCAAGTTCAAACCCTCCCACTATGGATCAAGAACTACCTGTCGAGCTTTGGGTAATTCATCTAGAGAACCAAGCTTTAGCACTTTGGAATCTGGGCCTGAGATGAACTCCCATCCCTTCTTTCCCCTTGACCCTTTTAATGAAGGTGGCAACTCCACATTGTGAAAAAGTCCTCAACGCTTAGTGTAAGCACAACTAGCAATGATAGATGCCAAAGGAAGTCCTTCAAAGCAGCCTAAACATTTACAATAAATATGTTTGCCCTGATCTCCATCTTTGGCCATCACTTCCTGCTCAAAACCATAGATAGAGGTGCAAAATTTTGATTCATGATTCCCATGGAGGAGAAATACTTTGCGAGGTAGAA
This sequence comes from Cupressus sempervirens, assembly GCA_028749045.1. Taxonomy (NCBI): domain Eukaryota; kingdom Viridiplantae; phylum Streptophyta; class Pinopsida; order Cupressales; family Cupressaceae; genus Cupressus; species Cupressus sempervirens. The sequence continues at coordinate 222,450,618 of CM053783.1, forward strand.
AAAACTTTCTTAGGAATCTCATTTGTTTTTTGTTTTTCCTTCATAGGCATTTTCTTTAAAATTTGCAGGCTTGGCTTTTCTTTTAGCAGCTTCTTCTTGCATTGACTTTAGCCTTAGCGTGAGTTTTTCTTTTGTTTTCTGGAAGCTTGCTTTGTCATAGCTATAGATTCCTTTGAAGATGCCTTCCTCTAATTGGGAATTGATCATGAGAGTGATCAATCAACCTTTGCTTCAAAGGTATTTTTAGATTCAACTATGCCCTGCTACATTGCCTATGGCCTTCATCACTTATTATAGCATGATCTTCTTTATAGCTGCCCATTACCTTTAAACTTGACTCGATATTTTTTCTTTAGTGTGGGACTCCATTGTAATCATATGTTTCCTTTGCTAGTTACTCACGGTTTGCCTTATTTCAATTGGCATGAGCAGGCTCTTAAAATTAGCTTCAAATTTCCATGAGCCTTTTATCAATGTGAGCTCCCATGACTTTGACCATGGCTCTCATTCCATATGAAGGCATGGATTCCTTTTATAAATGTGAGGATGACTCTTCGAAGCTGGTTCCTCTCCTTTTCCTCCCAAACTAAAACATTTTCATCACTAAACAAGACCATGACAATTTTACAGGAAAAAATAGCAAAGGGAGTGAAGAACATGTAATTCCACAACTCAACTAAAGAAATTAAAGCCTTTTCCATAATCATTTGACAGATTCTAGAGCTAATACATGCAAAAAATTTAGAGGAAGTTAGATTTTGCTATCAAAGAAAAGATGCCCAAATGACACTGCCGAGTTATGAAGCACTAAAGTTGAATGCACAAATTTGCTCATAAAGTAATGAGTTAATGTATTCCACTGATGAATATTCAATGGTCATTCCATTCCATAAGTGAGAGCTCTTTGCTAAAGAATCAATGAAATTTCAAGCTCATATCTTCTTTGGACCCTTTCAAGAACTGTTGGAAAAGTCATGCCCACAAAAGACATGCCTTGTTACTTGATCAAATAGTTTAGTTCATAAATAAATAAATAAATAATTCCTTTCATAATACTTCATGACATGAAGTTTTATACACTATTTCTTTTAAAATCAAGCACCTCAAAGCTTTCTTGTCATGGTGTGTAGAGGAATTTTATTTATCAATCAAATATGACCAACATTGTAAAAAACTTTAGACCTTGTGGTTAGCAAATTCACTTCATCATTTTGAAAATTGAGGCACTCACTCTAGCTTCATTATTTTCATTCTTAGGCTTACTCTGTCTGATTGAATCAGTCAGAATTAGCTAGGCCCCAAAGTGGGTCCAGCTAAAAATTTTTTTTTTTTTGGACAACTAGACCTTCAAATTGATCCAACAACCTTCTCAGATTGACTGTAATCCAATTCGAGCATTAACTAATCTTTAAAACTCATTTTAACTCTTTAAATCCAATTGTCACTTTTGTGTCAAGAGGTCCTTTAGCTGGCCTTAAATATTGATCTAAACACTTGACCGAGTTTTTAAATCTGGCACACTGAATCTCTATTTTGCATTCTTGCACCCTGTCAAATCTTTTCTCATGAAAAATTTGGGGTCAAAAGATATTCGCTGTCAAAGTTGACCTCTCAAAATCACCCGCAGACAAACATGTCAGAAAACACTAAATTGGGTTCGAAATTGGTTTCAAAAACTAGGCAAATGGACACTTGGGAGGACAGAAATGGGGATGTTGATTCTCTGTCACAAGGTGAATATAGATTTGTGATTTGAGCTCATGACGGATCATGGGGATAATTTGGTGGAGGTGCAAATTTGGCCACGTGGATTTGCAAGAGAGTGAACACTAGTAAAATATCATTTTTTGGCAAATGGAATGACCAGTGTAAAGTGTGAATATAGATTCATCAAGGCTTGAAAACTGACACACTTGTAGTTATTTTAGAGGAAAACACAGGGGTACAATCCATTGGATCTTACTAATCACGGATTAGGAGTTAAGACATCACAAACAAGGGTACAAATTAATCTGCAAATACTGACACTAGTAAAATGATAGAAATTCCATTTGGAATTGCGTTTGAAAACTGATCAAAGGGATTTTTCAAGACTTAAAAATTGAAACATAGGAAGTCTTTGATGTCTACCATGCAATGTAAAAAGAATTTCAAAATTTTGGTTAACTGGTCAAAATTTATAATACATCAAACAAGGCCTCCCATAATTATGCGCAATGTGCATCAGCATGAAAATACCAAATGACCAACTTTGAGGGATTCAAAACCTAGTCAAACAGACTCGAAATGACTCAAAATATGAAACATAGGCTTTGAGGTATGGATGTTAGGTATTCCCAAAGTGGTGGGTCATGACATATTTCTAGGTGCGAGATATTTAGTTGCAAACACAACCTCCTATCATTGTTTGACACTTGGGGTAAAATGCATATTTGGCAAATGCTCAAAATGGGATCTTATGGGATAGCTTAGAATGGAAATTTAACGTCATGGAACACATAGAAACACTAAATAAAAGGTATTAGAAGCATTGAACATGTCTTGGGCCTCAAAAGTATAGCCAAGTACGAATGCATTAAAAAGCGTTTATAGGGTTCAATTTGTTCAAATAGATGCTCAAAATGAGAATGTAATTTTGAGTGCCAACACTAGGAATATAAATAGTCAGCATGTGTTTTCAAAAGTACCATGGATTCATAATCATCGATGGAATAGATGCCACATGTACACATCATTGGATAATTTTATATTTTATATTTTTATCTATTTTGTGTCTGTTGCTATGTTGAACTAAGGGATGAAAGAAAATTATAAATGTAACCTTATTTGACAATACTAAGTTCACCAAACTTGATGGTGAATTAGTCTGTAATTTCATTGACCCTATTTTGTTGTCATTTTTTTTGCCCATGCATAGAGTAGTTTTGCATTAAGAGTTGAAATAAAATCGTGTATGATTTTATTAATAACCAGATGAATTCCATTTCAATTTGATGTTTGCAATATAGTGATTCTATTTACTTTCTTCATATATGGTTATGTTTCTTCTCTTGTTGGTTTCATAACATGTTAGATAGTTTCATGGGGAAATGAAAGATAAATATGTATGAATCTATTAGTTATTGGTTGAATTACATTTCATTCAAGGCTAATAGTGACAAAAATTCCATTTTCCATCATATGCATATCTCCTTCATTTGTCTTCTACATTTTAGATGCTTAATCTACATTTGGGATAGAAGTAAGGGTTAGAAATATCAAGATAATCTACTAAAGTCATTCCATTGAGTGTGATAGGTTATTCAAATCCACCTTGCTTGAATTGTTTATGCCTACAAAAAATTTGGTTATCCTTTACTGCTTGCAGGTTAAGAGGTCGTAACATCAAAAATTTTGATCTCATAAAAACATATTTATTGCATATCATTGAAAATTATTGTGAGTTGTACCTAATAATTTAGAGGGTAGTGATAGAATACATACACTAACCCATTTTGTGGTAAACATCCTTTTGTCTCTCAGAAACATTGGGTATCAAAGAGTCAGGTTATAGAGTCAAAAAGGGTCAAAGGAGTGTTTTGATTTTCTTAAAGAGGTTGAATGTCTAAAGGAGAGCTTGATTTCTGACATAAAATGTATAATGTCAAAATCATGAGAAATAAGAACATAAATGAAAAGCTTGCTAAAGAAGTGAAGATGACCTTTTTCTCCAAGATCAAGTTGCTTCAGGAAACAAGTGAAGTTTAGGTTCATGATCTAACTATTGTCACTAGGGAAGACTCAATCATGATCCTTTTGTACTAATCACCTAGAGGTTCATGATAAAAATCTAGATCATATTGGTCAAATAATGAAGATGTGGAATCTTAGGCTAAAATAGCTAGGTGTCTTGCAATAGAAGGAGTTGGTGAGTTTTCTTGCAGAGCACGAGGACTAGAAAGAAGGTGGTGGCAACTATTCTAACACTTAGGAATCTCATACCAATACTAATAATACAACTAGAACTCGAAAGAGAAGAGAAGAGTCACATTTTTTTTTCTCTTATTTTAGTTAATTCTATTTTAAAACTCTTCATTTGAAAATGTTTGAACTTCCATGTAGGAGTTACCTTCTTTTGATAGAATTTGGAAAGCCCTATTTGGCTATATATCTAATGTTTTAAGTGATCTTAAAGGTCAGCTCTCTAGACATAGCATAATACCTTTTTGTTAGTAAGTAGTTATCTACCTTTGTTAATAAAAATAGCAAAGTTAATGATAATGGGTATCAATCATATGGTTTTTTCTATTGCATCTATCTGATAATTGTGTGGTTATCTTGCTGGTTAATGGAACTCATATGAGATTCATACCCTTGTACAACTGCTATTTCATTGATTATGTTGTTACTATTCTCTTTTTGTTTGGTTTAGTGAGCTTGATCTTAGTTCTAAAGTTCTAAATTAGTATGTTGTATGGCATATAACTGATAGTCATTATTCAAATTTTCAACATTCTTTTATAGCTATAAATGGATATTTATATCTTTCCTTAACTTCTTTCTAATTAAAAGAATGACAATCATAATTCTTTCAAAAGGAGTCTTTGCAATTATCAAGACTCATTTGGTGTGGAAGTTTTTCTGGTGAATTAAATTTAAATATATGGGAAAGAAAAACTATTCACTAACATGGATGGTAGCTAGGATGGGACTAAAATATTGAGCCTTATATTCATTTTCAACTCTCATTGATTAAATTAACACACACTTAGAGCTACCAAATCAGGTAGAATTGATGTTTACTACCTACAACTACATCAAAGAACTGAAGTATGTGTGTATATACACATGCATATGCATATACATGTGTATATGTGTATTAATAAAATATAACACATAATAAAGGGAAAATAAAACACTATCTAGGCTTCAAAAGTAATTATCATTGCATACTCTCTTATCATATAAGTATTTTTTATTAAGGCTAAAATATATGTTTTAGAGGGGACCGAAAATCCACAATTTTTTTTCATATGGCAATAAAATTTAAGACCCAAAATGAAACATGTTATGACCAATAGACACACTTATAGCCACAATTATTAGAACTTGGCAAAAGAACCTACTCCAAAACTAGAAAAGCTTTAAAACATACAACCTAACTAAAACATAAAAATAAAAAAAGGAAAAAAGAAATTGGAAGTAACTAGGCTAATTCCTCCTCCTTATCTCTCAACTCCTATTGAATTTATTTTATCTTCTTTATGAGCTCTTTAATGTGTTTGTACTCAGTGCTAGTCTCTTTGTTCTTCTTGTTCTTAGTGTTGGAACATGTACATTTATCAAGGCCAACCTCCACATCTTCCCTCTCAACATCCTCTAAGTTGAGCACGAGTTTCACCTCCTTTCATTGATTCATGTGACTCAACACCTTTTTGATACACTGAACTGTAGTATCCAATAAATATTGGCATTTGTTCATTGCATCTTTAGTCAATTTTTACATTTTTCTAAGGTTCTTCCTCATTTCTTCTATTATCTCCAATTCCCCCTTCTACTCCACCACCTTCTCTTTCTAGACTTCCTCATCCATTTTGGTCTCTATCTCCTCAATTTTCTTTTCTAATGCTCTATATTTTAAATTCATCATTTTTATGGAATGAAAGGTCCATTTGTCGAACCTTAATGAGTATAGAGAAACCACTTTAGCATTTTTTTTGAACACCATGAGGAGAAAATATGGCAAGGTCTTTGATTTCGTGCTCTATCAACTTAACATTTAACTCCTCCTCATCCACCACTAGCAACATATCAATTCTAACCTTCCTCTTCTATTTTTCTTACCAAAAGTCTTTATCCATTTGAATCTCAAACTATTTCATGTTGGGAGAGAAGATCTCAGTCTCTTTTCCTTCAATATCTCTTGGTGATATATACACATAATGATCAGTTGATTCTTCACAATAAATAGACCTAATGGATTTTCTAGTTTCTTCACCATCTAGTTAACTCTAAATAGGAAAGTTTTCATTAATATCTATACCCACAGGGATACTCAACTCATAATGAGTTACATTAATTTATTTTTCTTTTATCACTAGATATGCTATCTCATTTTGAGCTGAATGTGGATATAAAGGGGAACCTAGGACATTGCTACGTCCAAATATTCTTTCCACTAAATCAAAATTTTCTTCTTCTTTCGAGTTATTCATTTCCATCTCTACTTTCATGTGTTAATGTTTTACCATCAATAGAAGTAAAACATTGTTTATTTGATATTCTAATTTGTGTTTATCAGATAAATTGTTATTGGTGATTCTTATATATAATATATAATATATATTATGAATTATATATCCTATATATAAAATATATATATGATATATGTAATATAATATGTATTATATATTATATACATTATACATTATTATATAATAATATAATAATATTATATTATATTATATATATGGTTAATATATTAAATATATTTTAAATATGAGCTATACATATAGTTATTTATAACATGATGATTAACTATAGAGACATGTCTCCTCCTCACATATTATACATATATGAGATCCAAATCTGCATTTGGAAATCATCAATTACAATGGCAATGAAAATACATTTGCAGATACAATCTCAGTTACTTTAACATGGTATCAGAGCCAACCTATAAATGTAAGAACAAGAAGAGATAAAATGATAAGAAAGACATACTTGATATAGAAATCAATAAGTAAAAAGAAAAGATACAACAGTCGAGTGTAACATATCTCAAAAATACTAAAATTTGATAACATATCCAATCAAACTTAACCTTGTATCAAAGCCAAGTTATGGGGACCTACAAAGGACTGGGTAAAGGTTGCATCAGAGAAGATGAAGTGTTGACTTCCTTGATTACTATAAACAATGATTGTTATATATTTATAGACATCAACAAACATATGCGTATTATCATAAATGAAATAAGATAAAGAGAATTTCAAAAGGTGAATCCACAATTTTCACCCCATATACATAATTGGTATGATACATAATGAAGGCTGAACATTATTGGCATGTCTCATAATGATTGAAATTCAAGATGAAAATCAATTATAATAAAATATAAACTTGTGTGTCATCAACATGGAAAATGGTTTATAAACAATGATTTTATCTCATATAATCTTTGTGTGGATACCACTAATGCAAGTGAAATGAAGCAATAAACAGATCCTCCACAATACCTAGAAGTATAGAAAGGTAAAAGTAAGGTATGGATATATTTTAAATTTTTATTCAATTATATAAATAGAATTAGCATGAACTGTTGGATTAATATTCATGTTATAGATTCATCTATTATGCAATTCGATACATAAGAAGAAATAGTCTCATTCAATGTCACTAATAAATTTAAATGATAGTATATTGTTGGAATATTCAAATATGGAAAGAGTACTTATGAGAGTGGGGGGGGTGAATCCTAAGCACCACACTTTAGTCAATAAAACTTCTAACTTAAAGTAAATTGCATGCATGTAAATACATCAAATAAACATGTAACAAAACTCATGCATCAATAACACTTAACACCGGAATTTTGGTAACCCAGCAATCCTCCAGGAATAAGAAGGAAAAACTAGGGTGGGGATGATGCCCACAAAAATTTACTGCAGCAATATTGTTCAACCACTTCTGATGGTTTTCTCTGTTAAAGGCCTTCCCTGTTAAAGGCTTTACACTGTATTAATAGTGACCTAGTTAGAGGATTTACAAACACTTAACATGAAGTATCACCTAGTTAAAGGATTTTAATCACCTAATCAAAAGGATCTTACAAAATAGCTGTAAAGCTAACCTATCACCATAGGATTTTCATTCTAATACAATTGCTAGAGAGTATTAGATACAATAAACCTGATAGATTACAATCCTTGATTGTTGAATGCAGGCTCCTTTTTCGCCTTCTCTTGATCTTGATCCTTTGTGATCTAATAACCCTTGCTTCTGAAAATAGATTTTCTTATGCACCCTTGTATGTCCTTCCATATGTGTACAATGAAATTTCGTCTTCCTTATAAAGACTTCAAAGACTTAGGGTTTGATTTGGATCTACGATCCATATTGAATCTCAATTTCCCACTCAATACTTGTTTTTTACTGATTGGTTGCATGCCTTTATTATTTTTCTTATTAGCTGCATATGAGTTGCATGAGAAAAATAAAAGATTCAATTTTATCATTAAATCCCTTGAAGTTTATCCTCTGTCGGCTACAAAAATTGTTTGCATCATAGTTTGTGCAATTTCAAACTTTTATGTTGATCTATTGAGTTACTCGGCTTCTGAAGTATTTCTGATACTCGACATATGCTATTTCTTGGATAGCTCAACACCTAAACAAAACTGTATCACTCGACACATGTTGTACTCGGCACTTGTTAGCACTCGACAGCTGTTATCACTCGGCACCTGTTATCACTCGGCACTTGTTATCACTTGACACTTGTTATAGCTTGGCATTTTATCTTGCTCAGCACTTACTCTTGATCTTGGTTAAGTATATTGACACTCAGTTGTTAAATTTATTCTTTAAGCCAACAATCTCCCCCTTTGACATGAGTGGAAAAAACACTTAATTAAGATCCATGTGACTCAGTAATTTATCCTTCATTCAAAATTTGCTCCCAAAATTTTCTATCTCTCCCTTTTATCATACTTATCAAAATTTTCTATCTCCCCGTTTTATCATACTTATCATTTCATTCCTGTACTTAACTCTTATTACTTATTCTCCCCCTTTTTGACACTTATGTCAAGGGTCTTATAATGAAATTCCATACTTAGCCAAAAATGTGCTATTTACTTCAAGGAGTACCTTCAGAGCTACATCCCAATTCGCTAATGTGACATCCAATGTCTTATGCTGGATGGCAATCTCTACTGCTAGGTATACAAGTCCATCAGATGAAGAAAGATTGGGGTCTTTCCTGACGACTATCTCTGCATTTATCTGCTCCTTGTGAAGTAATTCCAAATGAGGAGTAATTGATGATTGAATTTGTATCAATTTTACTTTTGTGGTTGCCTCCTCTACTGCTAAGACAACTAGATCTCTTTGTGTGTGAAGTGATTGGACAAAATGCTTCTCACTCTAAGCTAGATCTGTGGGGAGTTGCATGCTAGAAATTTTCAGATTATTTTCTAAGCTCAGTACTTTTTGGCTAGTGTCCTATGTGAATGTGGAAAAATCACACAACTTGTTGTACAGGGAAAAGATGTTTCCTAGTACAATTTTAACTATTTTAATTTTCTTTGCCAGTTCTTCTTTATACAGTGCTATATCACCAGATATTTTACTATTTACCTTACCTTGGAACTTCTTTTCTGACCATTCAAGCAATCTGGCATTTGTTTCATGGTCTTCATTAGTCACCTGGTCAACTATATCAGATAGTTGTTCTATAATTGGTCTTGACTCATCTTGAGATTGTAAGCAAAAAGCTTCTGTGAATATGTCTTTAATTTCATTCAAGGTAAGCTTATGCTTCTATTCTTTTCTTAGTGCTTCTTGTATCCTTCTTTTGTCTAATGCACTCTAAATTTCATTAATCTTTTCTTCAGTAAGAGTGCTAGATTCATAATATGGGATCTTTATTTCTTCATCAAGCTTAGGAACTCCATAGTGAAGTTTCTTGACTGCCTTTGATGAGCTCGAGCCTAGTGTCCTGATTTGCAGCTGTAATCCATCTGTGCTCAGTTGCTGAAGAGTTTGTGTTGGAGTACCAAATTTTGGTAATGCAACTAGTTTTTGTATTGTAGTCTCCTCCTTCTTCTTTATCTCATCTTTTTATTCAACTTGAATATCCCTTTTATGATTGCTAGGTGGGGTTGAACTTGTTCGTTGTTCAGATGTTTCTTTTATTTCCCCTTCTGCTGTACTCAGCACTTGGAGTGTATAAGTGACTATACTTGGTGGAGGTGGTGGTGGAAGAAATAGAATACCAGTAGTTTGTATAGTCAAAGGTGGCACTTGTGTTTTTACCTTAACTTCTGGATTCTGTAATTCATCAACACTAACCAATATAGGATTTGAACTTAATTTTTCTATTAGTGATGATTGGTCAAGGATTTCCAAATCCTCTACAGTTAATGGATTGATGTTTAGATTTGAAGTATCTGTAACATCCTTTATTTTTATGATATCTGCAGGTGTGATGGTGGCATGAGGAGGACTAGGAGGAGATACCTGTATGTCTTGCATACTTTGATCTTGTGGCTCAGCTATATCTTTCTCTTCCTCTTTCTCCTCATTATGTGCCTCTTCTTCCTTTTCTTCTTGACTCTTCTTCTCCACTAGTTCCTTTTCTTTTTCTTTGGTTTCTGATACTTTCTTTTCCTTTGTCTTGGCACTTGCCTCTGCCTTATATTCTTCATTATATACATCTTCAATTTTCTTGTAAACTATTTTCCACAATCTTGTGGATTTAGTAACTACCTCTTCAATTTTATTCTGCAAAATGCTGAATGCTCTATACTTGGGAGTGAATCTGTTATTATGCCTTTTTACAACATTTATTATTTGATCTTTAGTCAAATCAGGAAACAATCTTGCTAATGGTGACTCCCTTATTTCTTTTTCCATTTGTAAACAAAAATGTCATTTATCCTCTACAATTTTATACAATTCTCTTGGCATAGATTCATCTAATTCTAGAGGTGTGTGCTTATACTCAGCCATCATAGCATACACAGATTCCTCTAATTTATTTTTCTCTTCTTTGGTGAGCTTAGAAAAATTCAGGTTCTTTAAACCTTTTAAATCATTATTTCTAATTTTTGAACATAATTTATCAACAACAGTCTGGGGTTTGTGTCTTACCACTTGAAATTGACTATTGTCCTCTGGCTCTGTTTTCTCGTCATCTATTTTAGGCTAAGGAATAAATTTCCTTTTCTTTGACTCAGCAACAGTCTTCTTTGAGTCTTTCTTCTTTCCTTTTGCCTCCTCTTGGGCTCTTTGTGCTGCAGCCCTTGTGGTAGGTCTCTTTGGTGCAGGGGCAGCTACTTTCCTCCCCTTGGATTTAGGAGCAAAAGGAGTTGTGGTCTTTCTCTTAACTAGTGCTTCCTTGGCTTCTTCTACCTCAAAACTTTCCTCTTTGTCTTCTCCTAACCCTTGAGTCTGACCTTGAAGTTTATCTCCTTCCTCTTCAATCTCTTCTCCTTCTTCTTCTGTTGTTCCTTCTTCTTCTTCCACGTGAAATTTTCTTTTGATTTGTCTCACCATTTTCTCCTTCTTCTTTACTGCTGAAGTAGTCTTCAAATCTGTTATCACCTTTGATTTGACAACATCATAAGTTCCAAATTTTTTTGCATTTTTATCAGCTTCTTCTGCAAGTAGAACTGTTATTGTTGCAGAGGCTTGATCAACATCAAGTTCATAACCTAGTGGCCTAAGCCATCTTACTCTAGGTATAACTACTTGTATGTAGGTATAATCTATATCTAAAAGAAAAAAAATATCTTTTTCATATTTCTTAGTCAATGAGACTGGAATTCTCATTCTTTGTTTCATGGACTTTTTGAAGTCCTCAAAATAACCAGTCATTTGGGCATCAAAATTTTCACCCATCTTTTCCATGTATCCATTAATTTGTTCAACAATTGTTTTATTTGGATTCCATCTTACCTTACCCATAGAAGGAAATTCTTTCATCAGATAGAAAAACATGCACATCAAAACTGATCCAAATTTGCATTGAGCTCCCTTGCTCTTCCTTATAGCTCCCAGATTTTCATTAATCTATTGAAACATGAGCTCTACCAAATCATAAGTGTGATCCCTTTTGATTATCTTGTATGCAACATCAACTGCTATACAAGGTACATTGTTTAACCTGCTTGATTGATAGAATTTATGTGAAATGATTCTCAAAGAAAAATCTAGTAGGGGATCTGTGACTATGTCGATAGTCATTCCTCTATTGTTCCATTTGGCACCTGTATTTTTCTCTATTACTTCCCTTTTGTCACTTCACACGGTCTTTGGCCGATCTAGGGTTGGAATACTAGTAACCCTATGAATAGTTTTCTTGGTGAATTTTACTGGCCCTGACTCTAACCAAAAAGCTCCATCATGTATTCGGCTCAAAACTATCCGTACCCATTCAATTTTGAAAATAGTCAAAAATGCTAGGGTTTTGGTCAATCCTTTTCTTTCTATTATTGAAAACTCATTTTTTAGTACTTTGTTTTCAGATAGTTTATCATATGCATTATGAATTTTGAAGTCTCCTATGGCACCTATTTTTCGATTATAACATCTACGAACATCTTGGACCATAACAACTTTATTCGAAATAACTGATAATGCACCTACAAGATCATTCTTGTATGCTACTTCTAGAATGGGCTTAAATTCAGGTTGTTTAACTTTGTTGCTGACCAATTGAACTTCATGACTCTCTATACCCTTAGTGGTTCCTGACCCAGATGCCATTGCTTGCTAAACTAGGGTTTATAATTTAAACAAGTTTATGAGTCCTACGTAGCTTGACACTTAAGTAAAATACCTTAAATCAATGAAATTTGTCTTGAATCGCTGTTGAAATCTTCACAAATGGCTTTTGAGCTGATCTTGATCTTCTTCACTTTTTTTGGCTTTGCTTCTTGTTCGAATGGTGGGAAAATGATCAAAAATTGGATTTATGTACCCTTCAAAATAGAGTAATAAATGCTTAGTATGCTACCAACTGTCTACTCAGCATTTGAAAAGTTTCGTCATGACTCAGCTCCCATTATGTTTTACTTTACTCGACTCCTATTGATATTTCATAGCTTGGCATCAACTGTCAACTTGATCACTGTTAGCAACTCGGCTCTTGAAGGAAACTTTGACAGATCTTCACAAAAGTTGTCAATTTTGACTTAGCATCTTTATTTATGCTGATTTCATTTTTGCAGTTCTTATATGTCTTGGGGCTGATTTATGATGTAACTTGGTTTATCAATCCCACACTCTTATTCTTTGCTTAATTTGATGAAGTGTGATCACTTGACCTATTAGGTGAAGTGATCTCTGTACTTGATGTGCTAGACTCATTTTTCTTCTTCCATGTCTTATTCATTTCACTTCTGATATTTCCAACATCTATGTTTGCCTTTCCATTGTTGAACTTAGAACTTGATGCCTTTGACCTTGTTGGGCAATTCCTGCTGACATGACCAGTTTTTAAGCAACTGAAACATGTGGTTTGACTCGACCATCTTTTGTAGTTCCCTCTAAAATGTGTTCTTATGCAGTTCTGTGGGATATTTTCATATTCTTGACAATAGTGACAGCTATACCTGGTGTTGTAATCCCAAAATTCATAGTTTGATGTCTTTGCTGGTTGATTTACCATCCACATAGACTTTTATATACATTCAAAAGCTCTATGTCCATACTTTTTGCAATTATAACAATGTCCATCAAATCTTGATGTCTTCATAATTTGGGTTCTGCATTCATATGCTTGATGACCTTGCTTCTTGCATTTATGACAATGATTTATGCTTTTGGGTTTGTCATGCTGATGGGCATTCTTGCTTCTATAGACATTAGATGTATGTCCTTTCTTTCCACAAAAATGACATGTAGGTTTAACATCTTTACCTTTTTCACTTCTTTGTTCTATACTCTTTGATGATTCTCCAACTTCAGTGCTGTTATATCCAAGCCCTATTGTATCATGGGTTGATCTTGGAGATTTCAGTATTTGCTCAAAATATTTGATGGCTTCACTTGATTTGTTGAGATTTTCTGCCACACCTCTTTCTCTGTTCAATTCATTCTGCATTTTTTCCTTCTGCATCTTAAAAATAGAGATCTCAATATCTTTCATATTGAGTTCATGATGAAGATTCATCATTTGAGCAAGTGTATCCATCTGCATGTTTGAGATCCTTGTCAATTCAGTACATTATTCTTCAAGTCTGTTTGCAAGATTCCTTTTGTCATTTTCCATCATGACCTTATCATCAATTGCTCTTTTCTTTTGTTCAGTAATTTCACATATCATTATAGCCTATGATTCATGTTCCATCTTGAGAGATCTTATCTCATCTGCTTGAATTTTATTTTTCTCCATCAATTCTGTTATTACTGCATCAACCTCTTTAGTGTCTCCACTGGAAAATTTTTTGGTGGTATCAATCTCCTTGTAATGTATATCATTTTCAGCTATGGCTAGATCCTTCCTCTTTTTTAATGAGTTTCTTAATTTGTTTCTGAATTCCTCCAAGCTATACAGAGCAAGTTGCACATCTATCACCTGATTTTCAATGATCTTTCCAAGTTTGAAAGCTTCCATCTTTAGATCTTTTCCTCCAAGCTGATAAGCTTTTCCTTGTGAGAACTTGGCTATCTCTGATACCAATTTTTGGAATATTCAAATATAGAAAGAGTACTTATGAGAAGGGAAGTGGGGGCGGGGGGTGAATCATAAGTACCACACTTTAGTCAATAAAAATTCTAACTTAAAGTAAATTTCATGCATGTAAATACATCAAATAAACATGTAACAAAACTCATGCATCAATAACACTTAAAACCAGAATTTTGGTAACCTAGAAACCCTCCAGGAATAAGAAGGCAAAACTAGGGTGGGGATGATACCCACAAAAATTTACTGCAGCAATATTGTTCAACCACTTTTGATGGTTTTCCTTGTTAAAGGCTTGCCCTATTAAAGGCTTTACACTGTATTAATAGTGACTTGGTTAGAGGATTTACAAACACTTAACATGAAGTGTCACCGGTTAAAGGATTTTAATCACCTAATCAAAAGGATCTTACAAAATAGTTGTAAAGCTAACCTATCACCATAGGATTTTCATTCTAATACAATTGCTAGAGAGTATTAGATACAATAAACCTGATAGATTACAATCCTTGATTGCTGAATGCAAGCTCCTTTTCCGCCTTCTCCTGATCTTGATCCTTTTTGATCTGATAACCCTTGCTTCTAAAAATAGATTTTCTTATGCACCTTTGTATGTCCTTCCATATGTGTACAATTAAATTTTGTCTTCCTTATAAATACTTCAAAGACTTAGGGTTTGATTTGGATCTATGATCCATATTGAATCTCAATTTCCCGCTCAATACTTGTTTTTTACTGATTGGTTGCATGCCTTTATTATTTTTCTTATTTGCTGCATGTGAGTTGCATGAAAAAAATAAAAGATTTGATTTTATCATTAAATCCCTCGAACTTTACCTTCTGTCGGCTACAAAAAAATTTTGCATCATAGTTTGTGCAATTTCAAACTTTTATGTTGATCTACTAAGTTACTCGGCTCCTAAAGTATTTCTAATACTCGGCACATGCTGTTCCCTAGATAGCTCGGCACCTAAACAAAACTGTATCACTCAGCACATGTTGTATTGGGCACTTGTTATCACTTGGCACCTGTTATCACTCGGCACCTATTATCACTCGGCACTTGTCATCACTCGGCACTTGTTATCACTCAGAACTTGTTATCACTCAGCACTTGTTATAGCTTGATACTTTATCTTGCTTGGCACTTACTCTTGATCTTGGTTAAGTGTATTGACACTCAGTTGTCAAATTTATTGTTTAAGCTAACATATATATATATATATATATATTATATTTTTTAAATATAAAGAGGTTCATTATGAGAGTATGAAAAGTAAAGATTGAGTATTATGTTTCTATTATTAAAAATATAAAATAAAGAGTTGTGTTATAAAAATTTATGTTGTTAGTAATAGATATGAGATAAATTTACTAACATCCTAATCAATATTTTTTGGTATTTCAATATGTTAAAATATATATATATATATATATATAATGGAAGATATACTTAATGTTCAGAGTATACACATTTATCTATATTATATTGAGATGATAATTTTGCAGAATTATTTATTATCCTTGAGTATTATGTCATATTTCTATACAAGCTATGTGCCTTGATATTTTCCTTTGAGATTGCTAGTACAGGAAGATGGAGATTGAGATTTACAGTGAGTCTAACATTTCATTAGAGACAACCTTAAAAGAGAGAGTAGATAGGGGATGTGATTCAATCAATTTTTAGTGATCTCAATCATATTGATTCAAAGGGGGTAAACCATGTCATGATAGAATCTTCAATGATCAATAAATTATAATAGTCAAGAGGACTTTAAATCATGCAATCATGTAATCTTAATCATCTACGTTAAATAATAAATGATATTTGACATATGAATTGTAGAGTCATTCAAGTGACACAATCATACTCAATCAAGATATTGGCGTATTGTGGATGAGCTTGTGTTAGCTTCTAATATTAAGCTTAATGAATAGTTGGAACTTAGAAAGAAATCATGAAATTTGATGCGATGTGAAAGTGTTCAATCATATAAGAGCGGTAACTTTACATTGTGGGGGGGATAATAGACAATGTTTCGTTCCCACTTGAACCATCCTTAGAAAAGGAGATATTCCATGACCCTCATGGGTAGATAAGTACTTATATCTTTTACATTTATACATTCATTTATTTGTAATTTTATACATACTATAAAGGTCATTTGCTTTGATCTTTTCCTTTATGTTTGAGGATATTCTTATAGGAAAAGAAGGTTGGTACTTCAATATGCTACCAAATATTGTACATAATAAATCTAATGATAGTAGTTCCAAAGAACCTCATGATCAAGATGGATAAAGTGTGGCTCTTCATGCAAGTATCTTTGATGATTGAGATTATTAGATCCTTCTATATTAAGAGGAGTATGACACTTCTCTGAAGGCAATGCTGGAGCTTAGAAGATTGATACCCAGAGGGAGTCTAGAAATCCATGTGGATGAATGCATGATGTTTATGGGCCTACTCCTATGTATATCATGAGGGAATGATGAGTTTGTCAAGAATCCTTTAGAAAAGAGAGTTTTTGATGAAGTAACAAGAGGACCTAACATCCCTAGATCAATATTTAGAGGGAGAAATTTTGAGGTGCAATCCCTTATGGATGATATCTTCTCTATGAGGATAAGTTCTAAAGGGAAATGTTAAATCAAAATAGTTTAAAGGTAAAACTTGACATGTTGATTTCAATCTATATCTGGTTATATAATTGTTGTTTTAGATATGTAATGAAAGGTGACGATCTTTCATTGACAGATTTAAATAGAAGGTAATCATTGTAAGGTGACGATCTTACATATGATAGGCCTGTTGTCATGGTTCTTTGGGTTGGAATCTGTTGAACACAATGATAACAAATTGAAGGTAATATTTGTAAAGGTGACGATCTTACAAATGATAGGCCTATTATTATATGAGAATCTCTAGACATTGCTTAAGTGCAAGTAGAGATTTTATGGGCATCTCTAAAAATTTCTTAAGTGCAAGTAGAGATTATATGGGCATCTCTAGACATTTCTTAAGTGCAAGTAGAGATTATATGTGCATCTCTAGACATTGCTTAAGTGCAAGTAGAGATTTTATTGGCATCTCTAGACATTTCTTAAGTGCAAGTAGAGATTACATGGGCATCTCTAGACATTTCTTAAGTGCAAGTAGAGATTATGAATGTATCATGGACTTCTCTAGACATTGCTTAAGTGCAAGTAGAGATCATGGAAACTTTATCACTATGGATATCTCTAGACATTGCTTAAGTGCAAGTAGAGATCATTTTCTATGTTCATTATATGATGATTATGACTTATTTAATGTTTTACTTCTCCCTTGCTAAAGAGGGAGTGTTAATGTTTTAGCATCAATGGAAGTAAAACATTGTTTATTTGATATTCTAATTTGTGTTTATCAGATAAATTGTTATTGGTGATTCTTATATGTAATATATATTATATATGCAATATAATATATATTATATATGTAACACAATATATATTATATATTATGCATTATATATCTTATATATATAATATATATGATATATGTAATATAAATATTATACATTATATATTATTATATAATAATATAATAATATTATATTATATTATATATATGGTTAATATATTAAATATATGTTAAATATGAGTTATACATATAGTTATTTATAACATGATGATTAACTATAGAGACATTTCTCCTCCTCTCATATTATACATATATGAGATCCAAATCTACATTTGGAAATCATGAATTACAATGGCAATGAACATACATTTGCAGATATAATATCAGTTACTTTAACATCCTGTGGGTCCTTAAATATCACCTATAGTTTATTCATATACACTTTCTTCTTCAATTTTAGAGATATTTTCAACGTAATTAAACTTAGCCTTCATCCTTTTGTTGGTACTAGAGAAATCTAGCTCTAGTTCACCTAAAATCCTTTTACCTTTCACCATTTTTTTAATCCTGAACCTGACTAAAATCATATAAGTATGTTAATCTTGATCAACATAAATAATAAGATAATTATAATAGTGACCAAAATGTTAGGAGTCTCTTGTTAGTAAATTTGAAAGTCATTAGAATAATGATAATCACCAACTTAAATAATAGAGGAACATAAACATTGATCTCATAATACCAAAGTATCCATCAAAATATATAACTTCAAATGTCACTAATATCACCTTGCATTTAGATATTATTATAATTTAAGTTTCATTGTTTTTGATAAGATAAATAGGTTTTACAGGGACCCTAAAACCCAAAAGTAACTACATAAACATGGCTAATGATAAGCAATCAAAGCCCAACCAAAAAAGGCAAGTCACTCTACTAATAATAAGCAAAAAGCCCAGCCAAAAATAAAGGCCAATGAAAAGGCTAGAAAAAATTCTAGCGAAAAATCTAATACAAGAAAAAATTTATAAAAATTAGCAAACTTCGATCAACAAAAGACAAACCAAGAAAATTATTCCTTTGTCTTTTGCTCAAGCTCCTGCATAGTCTAAGCAACTTCATAGGTTTTGAGAGTATCCTTTGCCATCTACTCATGGGTCTTCTATGCATCCTAGTCGATACTAGTGAAAGTAATATTAGTTGCCATATCCTCATTAGTCCTAGCTCTTCCTTTATCCTTGTCATCATCCACATCTAGTATACCTCTAGCTTTTAACACACTAGTTAAGGAAAAAATGTTGTCATTGATTAAATTGATAATGGAAATCATTTGATTAGCCAGGTTATGGTTGTAGTTTTCTAGGTTTTGAATTCTTCACTTAGCCAAGTTGAATCTTTCCTCCTTTACCTTCTGATTATCCTATCCTAGCTCTTTCTTATTTCTCTCCATATGTCCAATTTTTTCTTTGAACTCTTCCAACTCATGATAGAGCCACTTGATTGATCTGAAATTATCAATCATGTTGTTACGAGCATTATTCAATAAATTCATTTCTGTCACCCTTGCATTATCAATTATTTCTACAATTGTAGGATAAATAAGGTCTTCAAACTTGGGTTGTTCCTAGTTTTCAACCAGAATTCGAGGATTCATAATCTCTGTAAAAATGCCCATTGTTGCAGTTCAAACTTTGAAGTTCTTCCAAGATTTTCACCTTTCCTTCACTACCAATTTACCACCCTCACCCCCATTATCCTCCTTATCCTACTCCTAGGGTTCAAACTAGGGATGAATAGGAGAAAGTGGAATAGTTGAGACAACTGACCCTTGGCTCAAAACCCTCTCTTCATCCATACCAGTTTCCCTCTTCCATTTTTTCCCTGCAAGATCTTCTAATTTTTCAATCTTTTCCTCTTTTCCCTCCTCATCAAAAACCATGTCCTCCCCTTCCTCATTATAATCCTTATCATCTTGACCTAAAAATTTTTGCCCATTTCCTCTAGGAATCTTCTTTGTAGGGATTAAAATAGAAGGTGACTTCATTTCCTTTCCTTTAACTTTCTTGCCTAAGGAAGTGTTCGCCTCCCCCTCAGAGTTAATGCTCTGGATGTCATCAAAATCAAAAGAAAAACTAGAGCTTCTAGTGTCTTCAATAGCATCTGTAACATGCTTAGGGTAATTTCTAATAGTCTGAGCTTTGAAGAACTCATGAATTAACAATAATAATCCCTCATGCAGAGAAAGATTCACTGAAGGTTTCTTCTTAAAACTAGAAATAGCCTTACTCATAGATGTAAACAAATAGTACAGAAAGGAAATTTTAATGTCATGATGAAAGTGATTAAGAAGAACAAAATGATAAGTTCTCACTCGATCAAATCTGTTATCTAGTGTAATGTACTCAATAACAACTCAGAAGACATACCTTCAAATTTTTTGGATGGACTCCATTTCATAGTATGTCTCACATTTTACTAGGTCATTCTTCTCCTCCAAGCTCTTTACAAAATCCTTCACTACATTCGTCAATAGCTTCTTATCTTTGAAGAATTTGAAACCCTCCACTGAGATTTCAAACATAGTAGCAACAACTTCCTCTATGACCTGATAAGAAACACCATTCACTTTCACCTTCCAATCCTTCCACAAATTCACCATGCTATTTGTTACATCTAGGTCAAAACCATGGAGTTTTACAATTTAATTTGCAATACCTCCCTTCTCCAATTTTTCCCAACCTTTACCCCAATTTTTCCATTTATCGACTTCCCCCACTGGCTCCTTCCTACTTCGTTCACCCAACATGTCTTCCCTATCAATTCTAGCGATTCTAATAAACTCTAATCTTTGCAAACCCTTCTTAGACCTATGGAAAATTTGGTTGTTGTTCCTCTGAAAAGCACTAATTTGTTTTGCATTACCCCATAAAAAGAAACAAAATGAAATATCGGCCCATAATACGTGCTAAAATGACACAAATAACCTCAACTGCTTGCATTTTTTGCAAACACCTTTATTTCTCAAATTCATTCCCCAATATCCATAAATAATCATAATAGAAATTGGATCTCCACCATACACCCCTAGATTTTGTCTAGATTGATGAGAATCTTAGCTTCTGCCAGAATATACCTTCCTAAATGCCATGTCAACAACTTGTCTAGCCTGACACCCTTGCTAGAAAACCAATCCGCCCTACGGTTAGCCTCCCTAAACACATGTGTGATGTGGATACTTTCAAAAAATTTAAGGATAGCATGGGTTTCTTCAACTAAATTTGCAATAGAGCAAGAAGGTTAAGAAATACAATTAATACAATTTATGATATTTTTAGAGTCCCCTTCTAACCAAAGTTTTCTTATACCCATATCAAAGGCCAGCTTAACAAATTGGCAAGCAACACTGGCTTTAGCAAAATGATTAGTTTGGACTCCCAAAGGAAGAGAAAAATTTGTCACCCCTTCTCCAAAGTTATTCCTTATAACTCCACCACAACCTGAAGGTCTAGGGTTACCTTTAGAAGCACCATCAAAATTTTCTTTATGCCACCCCTCTAGGGGAAGAAGCCATTTAACTTCCTATCTTTTTATCCTCCTATCCTTTTCTTTCTCCTTCTTTTTATCTCCATTTTCAATATCTCCCCCCTCCAAGAACAAAGGCAGGCTCCTCTCTTTATCTAAAAATTCTATTCTTCCTTTCATTCTATATTCCCTAGTAAAAATGAGGCAAAATCTAGGTACAAAATTCCTACAAAACAAAAAATTTGAACATACTTTTCCACTAACTAAAGAAATGCAAAATATTATCTGGCATGTACTAGCTAATCCCTGAGTCCTTAGTTAAGAATTTGTAGACCTCCCTCAAAAATGGATAGTGGATGAACAAGTGATTACCTATTTCCAACTAGTTTTTACATAAAATACATCTATTAGGCATGATATTCCCTCTTTTTATTAAGTTATCTTGGGTAAGAATTTTGTTGTGAAGAGCCAACTAATAAAAGATATTGATCTTAGGAATAAGACCAGGTAGCTAGGCATTCGTCCATGGGGGTTTCTCCTTTAAGCTCCAAAGAGAATTATAGCCTTAAGCCACAGAATAACAACCATTAGGATTATCCCCCCAAATAACCTCATCTTTTCTATTTCTTAAAACCATGAAATTTAACATTGTCATAATCAGTTTAAGATCCTTAGAAATGAGACAAAGATCTCTCCATCCCTGGCCAATTCTATAATTAGTAACTTTTGACCCAAATTGCCTTATACAGACACTTTCCCAGATCTCAAAAATAGGATTATTAATAAGAGGACCTTGAAATAAATTATTATTAGACTAGAATTGGATACCCTCCCCAATACTCAATTTCTAGATAACCCTGGCCTTAGCCAGATCCTTGGCCTTCTAGATACCATTCCATATTATCGATCCTTTCAGAATGTCCTCATTATTAAGTACAAACTAAAGAGAAGGTCTTCTAATGTATTTGTTAACCAAGATATCTCTCCATTATCTAGTGCTATTAAAAATGCACCAGATCTGCTTTTCCATGAGGGCCTTGTTAAGATGGGTTAATTTCCTGATACCTAATCCACCATAACACTTTGGGAGACAAACAATATCCCAAGCCACAAGGGGGTACTTTTTCCTTCCTTCAAGACCTATCCATAAAAGGTCCCTCTAATTTTTTTTCCATTTTCTCAGCAAATTTAACTGGAATCTCAAAAAGACTCAAAGCATACATAGGCAAGTTCTAAAGAGTTGATTTAACTAGTTAACATTTACCAGCTTGGCTAAGCAAGGCTCCTTTCCAACCCACTAGCTTTTTAGTAGAACCTATCAATGATCCCATTCCAAAAAGAGTCTGGAGGATTAGTGCACAACGGGAGCCCAAGATAAGTGGAAGGAAGCTTTCCCACTCCATAACCAAGTATCCTTGCAATTTTTCTCTTTCTGACCTCATGGATGTTTACAAAGAAGATCAAGCTATTTTCCTAATTAATTAACTGTGTTGAACCTCTTGTATGAAAATTAAGGATCTCCTTCATAACCTTTGCCTCTTTAAAAGAGGCTTCCCCTCCCATAATTGTATCATCCACAAATTGCTAATGGGAAAAAGGATCACACCTAGAGGAAGGTTTTAACCCTTTTAACCTTCCTTCATTCTTATTTTTCTCAATTAACCTTCCAATACATTCAGCCATAATAATGAAAAGAATTGGTGAGAGGGGATCTCCCTATCTAAGGCCTCTTGAGGATTTAAAAAAGTTTAAGTTTCATTGTTACACCTAAAAAGAGGTTGATAAATAAAATTGTATTTATTCAAATCTTTTATTAGAATATATAAAAAGGAGATAAATGAAAGTTTCAAGTAACATTTCAATAATATTATATTTCATAGTTCATTTTACATTTCAAAAAAAGGTTGCCAAATAAAAAAAAATTATTATTATTATTCATAAGGAAAAAACATAAATACATAGGTTTAGATTTAGAGATAGGTTATAGCAATACAAAGTTATCTCAAATTTCTTCTAGAAAGAATCTAACTTTTGTATAAATAAAATGTGGATAACTTAATAAACTTGTATAATTTTTGCAATTTGGACATAGGAAGTATTGTTTAAGAAAATAAATTATGTTCCACTGAATCAATCCAAACTATAACTCAAGATAGTCAAATTTGACTTAAATGTAACTCATAACTTGTAACTTTTCATTAGTCTTATAGACTTGCATAACACTTCTAATAGAACTCAACCAATTATTTATTAATTTCTCTCTTTCATGAAAGATGATAAAGCTCATTCTTCCCTTCCATTCTTTACTATAGAGAAGACTTGACACTTCCATGTTTCATTCAAAAAAAGTAGCCATCAATGACTTCATTCAAACTTTGGAACCTTGATCCACCATTATTGCTTTTGATATGTGAACATTGAAGCCTGTCTAACCTTTACATCATCATTGTCTCCTTTTGCCAATAGGATCAATCGATTCATTCATAATCCACCTGCATAAATATATTTGTGGATTTTTTAATAATAGTCTATATTCCATTTTTCATTATAGCTCATTCTTCCCCCCACCTCCTAGGAGGCCCTTCCTATTCACCCTCTTGTGTAGACCCCCATCCACACCCCCAACTTGGATAAAACTAATTTTTGTGGGAAGCATGATTGCTAATGATATTCCTATGGCAGAGTATTGTAGATATGTTACTATGATGATATGTTACATTCATGAGTGATTTTTTTATTGATGTCAACATAACAATTTTCTATGGTATTTGATGGAAGAACAACATAAAGATTCAGTTGGCACGGACAGCTAGTTGAGTATTTTTCAATATCCAAAGTTATGGGAGATGTATGCCCGAGTATCTGGTATATGAAATTAATATCGGATGAAGAAATGAAAATTCTAGAAGAAGTTACGCAAGTTTTGGTGATGTATGTTCTAAGATAGAGTTTACAGAGGCATGTTTTAGTAAACTTGTTATATCTCTTAGCAGATTTATTATTCTAAGAATCAAGGTTGAGGATATCAAGAAGACATGTTGGTGATGACATGGCTAAGTTCACTTGTCATAGTATTATGTGTACATAAATTTATTTAAATTGCAAGGAAAAAGATTAATGCTATTGCTAAATGTAACATATTCTTAATGTGGTCCTATAATGATTAATTGAGAAGGTCTAATGGCTAAATCAATAAATTGTTTTGTGGACTCAATTTAAAGGAAGGACATTTTTTTTATCAAGATGCACAAAATTATGACATGGAGAAGTAACCTGTAAGCAACACAAGAGTGGAATGTGAAGTTGAGCATAGTAGAGTGGAAGTGAAGGAAACTTAAGTGTCAAATTTTTGTTGAGTGATTTGAGGTTTGATATTTGGATCCAATGTTCATGTCCTAGCTTACAAGGTTTGATAGTGATTGGTTCAATTGATAGAATCAAGGAAAGAGGAACATAATAGTAAATTTCATGTTTGAGCAGTGAGCTCTTCTTGCAATTGGAATTGCATGTTTGGGAAGTGTGTTGATCTTGCATATATTGTACTACAACTCCTAATAGAGTCATAATCTCCTAACAGGAATTCAAAGTCTCCTAATAGGGACTCATATGTAATAAATGTTGTAATAGACTCGTAACAGGTTCCATCCTCTAACATGGAATATTAATGTTAGTACATCATCTTGTGGGCATCATTCCCACTAGGGTTTTCCCTCTTATCAAGGGTTTTCTTAGTCAATATATATGGTGTAATTGTATATATGTATCTTTGTGTAGTTGTTGTTTAGTATGGTTAAGTTTATTTAAGGAAGATAAATGTTTACATTATTGGATAACTAATTCACCATCCCCCCACCCTTTAATTATCTTGGTGGACTATTGTTTTAAACAATTGGTATCATAGCATCAGGTCCTTGAAGATAAAGTTTAACAACTTTGGGAGATCAGTGGTGAGTTATTTTAGAAAATATAGTTCTGAGTCTGATGGAGGAAATTTTGACACCCAGAAGATGGAGCTTCTTGGTGAGATCGGAATTGTGTACAAAATTGACCATTGATTTTTTGGATAGAGCACAAGAAAATATACATTCAGATAAGAAGAAGACATAAAGATAAAGGAAGGTAATGATCTACTTACAAAGAGAGAACCAAAAGGTATTGAAATTTTTTCTTGTTGGACATGTAAGAGAGTAAGGAAAACAAGAAAGAGCCCACTTTTTGATGAACATGAAGAATTTAAAGAAAATATGGAAAGCTTCTTGAATGCTTGTGATAAGGATAATTTAGTTAACAAAGAGAAAGTTTTAGAAGAGATAGTTTTGGTAACTATTTTTGATCTAGAGGCTAACCATGAAAATTTATAAGTTATGATTAGCAATGATTTACAAAATGGGAATCATATTGAAGAATCGAGATCTGATTGTAGAGCAAAAGAAGGAGTTGAGTTGAAGACTCTTGAATAGAATGGTATAGCAAAGAGAAGGAATACGTCATTTACAGAAGTAGTAAGAGCTAAGAATGATGTATCCAAGATGTTTTAGAGAGAATCTATGAACACAAAAGTCTACAATGTGAACTAAGTGCAAGTCAGGAAAGCCACAAACAAGACCCTTTATGAACTATTGTTTGGTCACTCACCTATAGTTAGGTATTTTAGAATTTTTGGTACTAGTAAGTGTTACATCAAAAGAGATGATGATATTTGGTAAGTTTGAGCCTATTAACATAAATTTTTATGATATCACATTAGGGGAGTATTATGAGTATTGGAGAGTATTGATATGTTGCATTCATGATTGTATTTTTCATTGATGTTAACATAGAAGTAATTCTATTAAGATTGGAAGAATATAAGTCAGTAATATTAGTATGTGCAAAAGTTGAGGAAGGTTCAAATGATGCATTATTAAATACATATTTTTGAGGTTTTCCTAATGACATTTTTTAAAGGACTAAGTCTAATTCAATGTTGTATGAAAGTTAAACTTGATTTACTAGAAGCAGTGTAGAAATAGAGCATTGCAAAATAGAGTTCTAATGATCTATCACTATCTTTCATCTAACATGTAATAAAGATATGTTTAGTCAAATAGTGATAGAGGAAATTCTTATGGTGATTCAAACATGTGCACAAGACATGGTTTCACAAGTGTGAAGTTTTACATAGATTGTTAGCCGACAATGTTATTGTAATTGTGAATTAATTAATTATCTTATTTTAATTAATTGAGAGAGCCTTAAGGCTAAATCAAGGAATTATTATGAAGATATCGTATAAAAGAAAGTTGTTTTCCTTATTTTGAAAGAGACTTGAAGGAGAAGATCAAGTGGAATGTGAAGTATTAGTGTGCAGTGAAAGGAGTAGAATGCTTACTAAATGCATGTAAGAAATCAAAGGAATCATTAGATGCATAGTATGAAAACTAATTACAAGATTTGAAGGAGAAAAATTTTGGTTGACAGGATAGAGATAGAGGAAGAAGTACATTTCAGTTTTATTGTTCTACAAGGAATAATACAGAGATTATTTCGATAGTGGGTTCTTTGATTAACCTTGAAGCTATTTGGGCAGTGGGTCCAGCTATCCTCCACAACTCTTAATAGGGATTCAAAGTCTCCTAATAGGGACTCATATGTACTGAATGTTGTAACATATTCCTAATAGGGTCTATTCTCTAACAAGGAGTTTCTATATTAGTACATCATCTTGTGGGCACCATTCCCATTGAGGTTTTCTCTATGATCAAGAGTTTCCCTAGTTAACATATCTAGTGTTAATTATTTATGAGTATCTTATTGCAGTTTTAGTTTATATTACTCACATGATTAAGTTTGTTTAACGTTAATATTTGTGATGATAGTTGGATAACTGATTCACCCCCCTCCTCTTAGTTATATCAGTGGACTATATATTCTAACAATTGGTATCAAAGCATCAAGTCCTTTAAGATAAGGCTTAACATCTTTGGGAGATCAATAGAAAATATGTTCAAGAAAGATAGTCTAAGATTCAATGGGGCCAACTATGATATTTCAAAGGAAAAGATTAAGACTCATCTATTATGCATGGGTTTAGGTTATTGGATCTTGACAGAGAGTGAGAAGACAATGTGGAAGAAGGAAAGCTTGAAGAATGCAATGAAATAGGGAGATATCTATCCATGATAGCCAAAGAAGTGCTACTATCAACTTTTCTAGAGAATGAATACAATCAAATAAAGACATTTCAAAATTCTCATAAAATTTGGAAGGCATTAGAAGTTACTTTTGAGGGTGATGATCATGCAAAAAAATGAAAATTTATGAAGATGGATTTGCACATTTCAAGATGCTAAAATGATGGAAGATGAATCCATCAGAAATTGTGTAGGAAGAATATCAGAAATTTTTGCAGGTATTCACTCTCTTGGTGGAACTAAACAAGATGATGAGGCTATATGGAAAGTCTTGAAAGGTTTATTACCACAATTCAAGAAAACAACTTAGATGACTTAGCTAGTAATGCCCTACACCAAAGATTTCACAAAGGATACTTTGGAATATTAGAATCTGTAGAACAAAAAATGAGATAGTCTAGAGAATTAGCTAGCTCAGTTGAAACAACTTTTAGTGCTATGAACATTCAACCTAATCTGTCAAGAAGTACAAGGACAAGAGGAGAATTTTCTAGTACTAGAAGATCTAAAGAAGATAAAAAGATTAAATGAGGAATATCCCTTCTAGTAAGAAGAGAAAAAGATGGTAAGAAAATATTTAAGTGTTAGACTTGTGATGAATATACTCATTATACATCTAAATATCGTAAAAGAGAGAAAAACATTAGAGGAAAATTTAAGCCTAGGATAGATAAGGATAGAAATTATTTATATGCTAACAAGGATGAAGAATCTAATGAAAAATATCGGAGTGAAAGTGATGATGAATTAGGATTTGTGCATATTAAGGAAGAAAAACTTGATAGAGAAATTCGAGAAAAGAGAGCTCTAGTTACTCAAGTTGAGAAGAAATTAGATTAGATAATTGATAGTGGATGCTTACATCAAATGACTGGTGATATAAACAAATTTTTTAAATTCATAAATCACGATGGAGGTATTGTTAGAGTTGGTAAAAATGCAGTCTATCATATCATATGGATTCCAGATCTATTACTCTTGATGGTAAAATTGACACTAATGATGTTTTATTTGTTGATGGTATGAAATGTAATTTGTTAAGTGTTGGAAAATTCGTAGGAAAGGGATATCTACTGCAGTTCATAGAGAAGACTTGAATTATCAAAGACAAAGATGGTAAGATGATTGGTACTAGAACTAGGGTAAGTGCAAGAAGTTAGGTCTCACTTTTTGCCGAAAAGTAGAAGTCTTTTTCCTATTTTTGAAATATTTTGTCAATTGATGCCAAAGTTTGAGCCATTTAGAGATTAAATATAAAAAACTTCAGAAATAAAAATTGTAGTGCCTGGGATCTTCTTTTTGAATATGTAATTTATTTGTATACCCATATGATAGATTATTTTTTTGGTATGGATCTTTAAAAATCACTCTTCCAAATGCATGTTTCAAACCATACCACGTTCATGTACGAACACCATAATTTAGCATATATGAATGAATTTTTGTGAATCCTTTTAAATGAAGTTACTTGACACACCAAAGATTGATGAGAATATTTTTCTTAAATTTTTTAATTAATGTATTTTTTATTAATATTTAATTGACAATTAAGCTAATTTCTAAAATGTCTCATGTACGGATGCCATAATTTAATCAAATTGTGTGAGGATTGATGTCATGTAAATTAATTTACAAAATATGAAAAATAAAAAAGGTTATTAAAGTTTTAGTGAATGTCACTTTTTAACATTTAAGAGATAGTTTTGATTAATAAATAATGAAAAAATAG
This sequence comes from Cupressus sempervirens, assembly GCA_028749045.1. Taxonomy (NCBI): domain Eukaryota; kingdom Viridiplantae; phylum Streptophyta; class Pinopsida; order Cupressales; family Cupressaceae; genus Cupressus; species Cupressus sempervirens. The sequence goes on from CM053783.1 coordinate 222,479,843, forward strand.
AAAATGAACTAATAACACTATGAAATTTACATTTGTGAAATTAGAACAATAAGACCTATAATGGGTTTTTGTTTCGTCAAAAAATTCAATGAGGAGGACCATATAAAAATTATGAAAATCCTTGAAATTGTCGATTAAATGGCTTAGCAAAAAATGGTTCATAAAGGCATGGCTTGGTGGGACCAAACCTATGCCATGTCTTTCCCCAAGGCAAAACCCCATGAAAAAGTCATGGCCATTTCAAATTCTTGCCCATGTCACATGAATCGAGCACTCGCTTTGTAATTCAAAAATTGAGTGCCTGATTGCATGTCAACCATTGTAAGAATTAGGTACCAAATTGTTAAAAAATTAGGCACCCAATTCTTTAAAAATTGGGTACTTGATTTGTAAGCAGGTACCTGATTTTTAAAGAATTCGGTACCCAATTTTCAAGAAGTTAGGTACCTAATTCTAATGTACCCATTGGACCCCAAAAGCTACCCCATATGCCAACTTTCAATGAATAAAATGATTGAATAAAAGTTTCAATTTACAATAGCGAATTTTGTCATAGTTATTATGTTTTCTTGTCTTCTTCTACAATTTGCAAGCTATTGATTCAAATTAAAAACTGGTGCAAACAATGGATCAAAACAATGAAGAAAGAAAGAAAAAAAAGGTTTTGAAAGATAAGGAGATTGCAAAAAATAAAGAGAATGAAGCACAACACCAATGAGACTGAAGAGAAAGAATTAGAGACTTGAACAATGTTTCAAAGGAGAAAGACATTGAGGATACCAAGATGGATGAAGAGGTCAAAGAAGAGAACCCAATATAAGGAGATTCAGAAGAACATTCTAATAAAATAGTCAATACAGGTGTGTCTCCAAACCCTCAAATTTTTTCTCATGATAAAATTGGTGATTTTTTAGAAGCGGGTTATGATTTAAATGATTTAGATTTTCTTCATAAGAATAAATTGTCAAACGATCATGCACAAAAAACTCCAATGGAGATGCATCCCCTGAAATAAATACCAAGAAAAATTGAAAATGAGATTCAAATCCCAAATAACAGTGAAAATGAAATGTCAATTGAAAATAAAAATTTCATGAATATAGACATAGAAATACCAACTATTAAAAAAACATGTCAGACTGATAGTAAAGTGTCTAGACATAATTTTCATTTTCTAAATGATGTGCTAGATAATCTTGAGGGATTGGTTTCATGGAGACAAATTAGGACACATGCTAATAGATTATATAGACATTTTTTTTATAATAAGAAATTTTGGTTTCAATGTTAGTTGATGTTGCAACTAATTAAAATGTCTAAAATGTGACAAGTAATGAGAAGGTTAAGAATGTATGCAAATCCAAAGAATAAAAATGAGTCTTTAAAACAAGTTGTATCCACTGTTGCTAGTGCCTTTGATGTTATCAGAAAGAGAAGCCACTCTAAAGATTAGAATGCAAGACGACAAGCAATAACAATATCTTTTGTTAATAAATCAACAATTGACAAAAGATTGATTAGAAACATAAGTAGATATCTTAATGTCAATTGTAAAACTTTAGAAAGAGCTATAAAGAGAAGGGTTAACCTTGAATTTGATCTAGCAAATATTTTGTGGACTTCTATTGGTAGACTCCCGAGATGTGATATGAAACTTACTAGTGAGGTCAAAAGTTTGGTTGAAATATTTTGGCATGATAATACAAGAATATCACCTAATTCAAGAGATGTTCTTAAATTGAGAGTTGGGTCAAAAATACATGATCCACATCCTAAACATCTTTTGGACATGACTCAAACTAAATTGTTTACAAAATTTGTAGATGGTAAGGTATTAACTATTACCATTAGTCAAAGATCTTTTCAAAAGTGTAAACCATGGTATGTAAGGATTAACAAGGAAAGAATCACATGTTGTAAAACTCAAGTTCAATTTCATTACCATTATGATGTATTTTGATCTATATGTGGTACCATTCATAGTAAATAAATGTTGTAGGAATATGGTATAAAAATACCACCTCAAACTATAAAGGATTTCATATCAAGTTTATTTTGTAAGCCACCTAATGATCAATACTTTCTTTTCAACGTATTTCTTGTTGGTACATGTGATATGTGTGGCAATATTTATTTGTTAAATGAATGTTTGCATGCAAATGCTTTGAGTACTTTTGGACAACAATTAGTTGATGTAAAAAGATTCAAAACTATTGAATATCCATTGAAGGATGAGAAGATTGGAAGATGGTATGATCTAGTTACAGATAAAGTTAGTTGTCATGCATGTATGGATGAGTTTAAGAGTGTGATCATACCAAAATATATTAAACACTTTCAATATGCTAGATGGCTTGATGGACAATTCCGCATATGTACTAAGAATACATTTCCATTTGGTACTAGGGTGACCACAAGAAGTTGGGTTGCAATTCTGTGAAAGTCAAATCTGTAGAATTGTACTTCTCAGAAATGGGTATGCAATTTTTTTAAAATCAAGTACCTTTTTCTAAAATCACTTCGAGCACCCGAGCCAAAACTAAAAAATTAGGTACCCAATATTTAAAAGCGGATTGGGTACCTAAGCCACTCAAATATCACGATTGCTTTTAGAATTGGGTACCTGATTTCTTTAAAATCGAGTACTTGATTTTTTAAAAATCGGGTACCCGATTTGAAAGACTTTACTAAACCCATTTTTTGGCATTTTTGAAGTCATTTTCATGACTTCAAAAATGGGAGCTCGATTAGAGATGCATACGGGAGATCGATTTTCAGCCCTACCGACCACCCTCCTACTACTAGTTTTCGATATACCAGGTATTTTAATATCTTTTGTACTATTTTACTTTTGTTTTTTCAATTTTCAATTTTATATGTATGTTAAATTTTTATTTTTATTTTAGTTTTAATATATGTAAAATTGTAAATTTACATTGTTAATGAGTAGATGTTTAAATTTTTTTATCTGTTAATTAAAATATAATTTCGTAAATGTTTATTTAAAAAAATATTATTTAGATGTTTTGAAACGTATTTAGTTTATGTATTTATTACAATGTTGAATGATTAGATTACATCTAAATTCATTGTTTAAACATGTAATTACAAATAAATATAACCTCGACCTTGTTTAAACTACAACCTTGACCTAAATTCATTGTTTAAGCTATAATCTAGACCTAACCATATAGTTATGTAAAATAAAATCCTAAACATATATAACTAAGTACTTAATCACATAACACCCCGCCAAGGGATCCAAACAAAAAACTTAGTATTTAAAATGATTTTACATAAATCGTATAGTACTTTGTTTCATGGATCAAAAATGGATGATGTAAACTATTTTATAAATGTATATTCTTTCAACCTTTCATACCCTATGACATGTATAGTGGATGATTGTGCATTCTGAATTAATTTGCCAAGTGGCATTCGGAACAAATGTATATATTATTTAAATGGATTGAACTGAAGTAGTTAATATTCTTTCATGTGGATGTGTTATTTATTTTACTTTTAGCATTTATAATTATTTAAAACTCAAATGGAAATGTGCTCATTAAGGAATGCAATCTCCTATGTTTTTTATAAATGTAAAATTATTGTATGTATGTTATTGCTTGCTTGTTAAAACTTTTGATTAGTTCTTTGGATCCCTTGGCTAGGCATCACTTAGGATTAACTATAATGTCAATTTGTATTGAATTTAACTCTAATCATAACCCTTACTATAATCTTAACCTTAATCTTAATTTGCTAAAACCTACACTAGGTAATATATAAATAATTAAATAACTTTCCTATCTTACCTTGAGTACTAATTTTATAAATGTCAAACCCTAAAATTGTAATTGTATTTATGATAAACTAAATTATCCTAGAGGAGCATCATATCTACATCTACATGTCATGTACATGTGAATCTAAAAACATTTGTACATATCTAATTACATCATTTATTACATAGGAAGAATTTAAAATTTTCATTATATATATTATCCATGCATATCATATCAAAAGAATCATATAGAGATATGTCATTTACGACATGTCCATCATAGATAATCAAGAAGGGTACTTAGGTAAATTTATATATATAATACTATATATTATAAGAAAAGAAAAACACCATATATAGGAGCATCTCGTGTACATAAACTAAAAAAATTTACCATGACACGTGTAATGAGATCAAATAATATTTTTAAGATTCATCGCATATACTATTAATGTATAGGGGTGATATAATCAAAATATCAAAAAATAAGTGATATCAAAGCATTATATCTTAATATTTAACACTAAAATAAACTAACCCCTGGGTAACCCTAAACCAAATTGAATATATCAAACTAGATTGAAAGGTAACCCTGGCCCTTAACTAATTAATATTATACTTATAAACCAAATTAAATTAAACCATCATCATAAACCTAATTATATATCCAAACTTAATAGTACAAACCTTGAATCCTTTCCCCAACCATTAACCAAATTGAACCATTACCCTAAGATTGAACCAAGTTAAACATTAACCTTAAGACTAAACCAATTCACCCTAAACTAGAACTCAATAATATATTCAACACTTTAAAATGAAATTCAAACCTAACTTTTCTGAATTAATGTTGGTTTTTAATCTAAAAAATCTAACTATAATTCTATATCTAAAACCAAATTTAGCACTTAAAAACTTAATTCAATTTATTAACTCTTGTCCTAATTGAAACCTAAGCATGCAAACCTAATCAAATAGTAAACCAAATTGAACCCTAATCTTAAAACTAATTAAACATTGATATCAAGGTCTCAAAATGATACTTCATAAAAAAATTAGAAGAGACTTGAACAAATTAGGCATCTAATTAAGTAACCCTCCCTCAGCATCAAGAGGTGGAGGTGGAACATCACTGCAAGTAGGAGCCCAGACTACATCCTTGGATTCCTAAGAATATATTTAAAGAAGTGAATAAATTGTCTTTCCACTCGATGCCTAAGCCTTTATATCCTAAGTGATTATTTGTCATGTAATACCTAATTAGGACGGTACTGAAGTACTTTAACACCCCAATCCCTAACTAGATAATTAAGTTAGGGTGGACTAATTTCTATTTATCTTGGGTTGGAAGTGCCAAAAAAAAAATTTCAGAGACTAGAGATTCCCCTATTTGTTTCCTATTTTCCTATATGGGTAGCCTAAATGTTTATTGCCTTTGCAGAACGGAAGGCCACATACGAAAATATTGCCTTATTCTATAAAAAGAAATAACCACCCCTTATTGATATATAGTAAGATCTTTTTCCTAATTTTACTATCAATTTTTTTGGTTTGAAGATGATAACAGAAAAATGATTTATAAGATAGGGATAAAATGAGAACCATCATTCCTAATGAAGATGCATTAGTCCTTGATAAACTCATTTCTATCATAAATTAACTCCTCCATCCAAAAAATTAGTAATGAGAAATCCCTACGTCAAGTAATCAATGGAGGGCTCATCAAATTGATCAAGTGATCAACGGAGGGCTCATAAAATTGATCCCTGAGGGGAGATAAGAATCTCATTAAAAATTAGAGACAAGACACTCCTAAATACATATCATACAAAATTCTTGCCAATGTCTTAGCCTCTAGACTAGAAGATATCCTACCCAAGATCATTAACCCTACACAAAAGTGTTTTGTTAAGGATATTTATACATATTGGAGAACCTGGTAATCTATTGTAATACTTTAGATTGGGAAACATTTCTAGGATAAAGTGTAGGCATGCTCAAGTAATTGATTATGAAAATGTCTACAAAAGGGTGGAATGGAGTTTCACTGTGATGATGTTGCAAGCCCAGGATTCCATCCAATATTATGTCAAATGGTGTCCTCTCTTATGATTAGTGTCAGGGTTTTAGTAGAGAAATTAATGGGGTTAGATCATGATTTTCAAGACTCTCTAAATCAATTATGAAAGGGTGTCCTCTTGCATCCTCTTTATTTTTTATTGTTGTTGACTCATTACATTATCTCCTTAGAGATAACCAATTTTTTCTAAAAGTTAGAGGATGTACTCTCCAAATAATTAATAAGTATCTAATGTATAGTTTGTTGATAATATTTTTATTCTTTTTAAGCTAGAAGAGTGCAACATGAGTCATTTAATGATCAAATTGGACCTCTTTTCTTTGTATCAAGTAGTAAGATTTATGTCTCTACATCTATCTTATTGGGGCTAAATATTTAGTCCCCTACCTTGTGTACTAAATATGGTATTGGATGGAGATTTCATAATTAAGTGGTTAGGTACCTAGGGATTCCATTTGTAGTAAACCCTAACATATAAATGAAATGTTTCTTTATATCAACAAGAAAATCTTTGGAAAACTCAACAACTGCAACTCTAATTATCTCGCTTTGATTGGTAGAATTCAAGTATGTTAAAATATTCTCTCCTCATACTGGGTGTACTTCTCTTCTTCCTACTCATTTTATTTAAATCAGTTTGGTATTCTATATAAATCTATTTGGAACATTTTATGGTTACGTGGAAAAGGAAATATGAAGAATTATGCTACGAGGAGTAGTTCACATCAAGAAAGGAGATTCGTAAGTTGGAATGAAAACTTTAAGAAAGTTAAAAGGATTACTCTAACAATTAAATGGATAGCCAAAGCTTCATAAGGTAATGAATTATGGATTATTATTAGAATTAGGATTATTATATGGTTAGGGATAGGGTTCTATCACTTATAGTTTGCATTAAAAAGTAGATATATTTAGTATTCAAACTACAGTCATAAATAATTTTTAATCAAATCATAATTCTATCTCTAAGCTTTCATTCTAATTGTAAACTTAACTCTCATCCTAACGCCATCTATTATATATCCTATAAACAATAGGACAATAATAAATATTGAAAACCTAAATATAATTCTAACTAAAACCATAAACCTAGGTAAGTTCCGTAACATTAAAGGACCATAATCATTATAATAATCTTAAGCTTAGCCATCATGAAAACTCTTAACATAACAAAACTGTAAACCATAACCTTGCCATAATCTTAACTTTGTTTCATCCTGAGATGAACATATAATCGATAATGAGTTCATACAATTTCCCAGTGTCACAAAATAAGTGTACACGAAAGAAAAATTAGCTTGGTGGCTCCTTTTTTATGAAAAAAAAACTTGAACTAACCTAGATATAGTTTTTTGGGGTATTATTTTATGATTAGACTTAAAAATTTGTTATTTAATGTTTAGTTTGACTTAAGTGTTTAACTTTATTTATTTAATTGATATGATTTTAATAAAGATAGGTGCATTTATATAGATCTAGTTAATAAATTTTAGATTTAAATTTCATTAGATAGTAATTTTGTCATGTTTTATGTTGTTTAAACATATATGCAAATTATATTTCATGGACCCACTGCCACCCCCTCCCACTCCCACACCCCTGCCTCTGCCCCCTCCACCTCCACCTCCACCTCCACCACCCAATGCAGATGAGCTCCATGAGACCATGAGGCGTAACCTCAACAACCTCATGCATGATATAGAGGCTATCCAATGTGAGAGGCACCCCCCTCACCTACTACGTCTTGCAGATAGCATGCAAGGCATGATTAACTCCATCCATCATTTTGATTTAGACATTGATTCATTTAGATCGTGGAGGGAAAGCATACATGCCTTCTACTCTGATGACTTATCATACAGATAGGTTTATAACCTGCATATAGGTAAACGAAATTTTAAACATTATTTTGTAAACCCTAAGATAGGTGAAGAAATTAATGACAAGAAGCTTCACATTTCCATTAGGTGGTGTACACATCCACGTATAGCGGCACATTTTTGGGAGTGGTGGTGGATGGTATTTGACCATCCACCACACACTAATAATGAGGTGACCATGTACTTCCTTAGGAATTTATGGGCTAAGTTTTATTTGAGTTTGAAACCCAACTATTTTGATATGAAAGCATTTCAGGGGGCTAGTAGAGGGATGCCTCAGGATAGGCCTAGGGCAAACCTGAGTGATAGAACAAGAAATCGCAGATGAGCCGAGCCCCTTGTACCTCTTCCTGCACTTGTTATGCCTGCTCCTCACCATCATCGAGCAATTTCATCTACTCTTACCCATTTGAGTGCCCTTTTAAAAAATTTAGTATAGCAATGGACATAGGCTGTACATGCTCCTCCACTTGGAGATGTTTGTACTAGCTATGGAGGCATATGCACAGACCCCCAAAGCAATCCTGATGTAGCACACAATGGCCATTATGCTGAGGGTGCAAATTTTGATGATGATGTATATGTTGCCCATGGTGGTGGTAGTGACGAGATAGATGTGTCATCATTTGTTGACCTCATGCAACAGGGAGAGCTTGGAGAGAGTCAAGGGCAGCAAGTAAAATTTTAATTTTAATATAAATATAAAGTACACATAATTATTTACTTTCTACATACATGTGTAATTGTATTAACCATATCAATTTGTACTTTTGAAATAACAAAGCATGGATGATAATGTTCCTCCTAGGAGGTAGTATACTCTTTTTCTAAGACCTATAGACATTGGCATCCCTTATATGGTATGCACTTTGAATTACACTATAAAAATGTACATTCAAACTTCAATTTAATAACATTGCTCATATGTTCTTTTTATCTAATTTTGTAGGGATTGTCTACATCTTCACAAATTGATGTTAGTATATGTCCTACTCCAATTACCACTGAGGCATAGCCTCAATTACATGTGGTATGAAATTTTGAATGGAGACAAATAATTTGTATTATTTTTATGTATGTAAATTGTTATTAACTTATAATGTAAACAATTTTGACTATCATATATATATATATATATATATATATATATATATATATATATATATATATATATATATATATATATATATATATATATATATATATATATATATATATATATATATATATATATATATATATATATATATATATATAATTTTGATTTTACGAACATGAGCCATATCATACTCATCCATACAGGCCTTAGTATAGTCTATTTTTTATTCCATCTTATGATTATCATGCTAGCATACTTGTAGACACATTTGTGACATTGGCTACCACTCATGTATGATATATATATATATATATATATATGTTAAATTTATAGTGTATAAAAAATGTAGTGTATAAATTATGTACTTTGTAATTATTCATGTATATTTAATTTTGAAAAAATGTTTATGTATCCATAATTTTAGGACTATGTCACCATGAGTGTTCCTGAGAGCATGGAACTTAGCTAGATGGAGGTACCTACATCGTCATTTGAGGTCAATATTGTGATTTATGTACATAATGTACAGTTCATTATGCTCTAAAATAATTTTTAATCAAACTACAGTCATAAATAATTTTTAATCAAATCATAATTCTATCTCTAAGCTTTCATTCTAATTGTAAACTTAACTCTCATGCTAACGCCATCTATTATATATCCTATAAACAATAGGACAATAATAAATATCAAAAACCTAAATATAATTCTAACTAAAACCATAATCCTAGATATGTTCCGTAACATTAAAGGACCATAATCATTATAATAATCTTAAGCTTAGCCATCATGAAAACTCTTAACATAACAAAACTGTAAACCATAACCTTGCCATAATCTTAACTTTGTTTCATCCTGAGATGAACATATAATCCATAATGAGTTCATACAATTTCCCAGTGTCACAAAATAAGTGTACATGAAAGCAAAATTAGCTTGGTGTCTCCTTTTTTATGAAAAAAAACCTTGAACTAACCTAGATATTGTTTTTTCGGGTATTATTTTATGATTAGACTTAAAAATTTGGTATTTAATGTTTAGTTTGACTTAAGTGTTTAACTTTATTTATTTAATTGATATGATTTTAATAAAGATATGTGCATTTATATAGATCTAGTTAATAAATTTTAGATTTAAATTTCATTTGATAGTAATTTTGTCATGTTTTATGTTGCTTAAACATATATACAAATTATATTTGATGGACCCACTGCCACCCCCTCCCACTCCCACACCCTTGCCTCTGCCCCCTCCACCTCCACCTCTACCTCCACCTCCACCCACACATCCACCACCCAACACAGATGAGCTCCATGAGACCATGAGGTGTAACCTCAACAACCTCATGCATGATATAGAGGCTATCCAATGTGAGAGGCACCCCCCCTCACCTACTATGTCTTGCAGATAGCATGCAAGGCATGATTAACTCCATCCATCATTTTGATTTAGACATTGATTCATTTAGATCGTGGAGGGAAAGCATGCATGCCTTCTACTCTAATGACTTATCATATAGATAGGTTTATAACCTGCATATAGGTAAATGGAATTTTAAACATTATTTTGTAAACGCTAAGACGGGTGAAGAAATTAATGACAAGAAGCTTCACATTTCTATTAGGTGGTGTACACATCCATGCATTGCAGCACATTTTTGAGAGTGGTGGTGGATGATATTTGACCATCCACCACACGCTAATCATGAGGTGACCATGTACTTCCTTAGGAATTTATGGGCTAAGTTTAGTTGGGTTTGAAACCCAACTATTTTGATATGAAAGCATTTCAGGGGGCTAGTAGAGGGATGCCTCAGGATAGGTCTAGGGCAAACTTGAGTGATAGAACAAGAAATTACAGGTGAGCTGAGCCCCTTCTACCTCTTCCTGCACTTGTTATGCCTGCTCCTCACCATCATCGAGCAGTTTCATCTACTCTTACCCATTTGAGTGCCCTTTTAAAAAATTTAGTATAGTAGTGGACATAGGCTGTACATGCTCCTCCACTTGGAGATGTTTGTACTAGCTATGGAGCCATATGCACAGACCCCCAAAGAAATCCTGATGCAGCACACAATGGCCATTATGCTGAGGGTGCAGATTTTGATGATGATGTATATGTTGCCCATGGTGGTGGTAGTGACGAGATAGATGTGTCATCATTTGTTGACCTCATGCAACCGGGAGAGCTTGGAGAGAGTCAAGAGCAGAAAGTAAAATTTTAATTTTAATATAAATATAAAGTACACATAATTATTTACTTTCTACATACATGTGTAATTGTATTAACCATATTAATTTGTACTTTTGAAATAACAAAGGATGGATGATAATGTTCCTCCTAGGAGGTAGTATACTCTTTTTCTGAGACCTACAAACATTGGCATCCCTTATACGGTATGCACTTTGAATTACACTATAAAAATTTACATTCAAACTTCAATTTAATAACATTTCTCATATGTTCTTTTTATCTAATTTTGTAGGGATTGTCTACATCTTCACAAATTGATGTTAGTATAGGTCCTACTCCAATTACCACTAAGGCATAGCCTCAAATACATGTGGTATGGATAACATACCTAACAATGTATCATAAGTGATATTAATGTGTTTTTTGGTAATGTAAGAGTCATTATTACCTAATAAGACCTATTATGTGGTAGTAAACATATGAATACCTATCATAACCTATAATAGACATAATGACCTATTAGAACTCATATGTCCCCTTAAGACACACATGTATGGATAACGTACCTAACAATGTATCATCGGCGATATTAATGTGTTGCTTGGTAATGTAAGAGTCATTATTACCTAGTAAGACCTATTATGTGGTAGTAAACATATGAATACCTATCATAACCCATAATAGACATAATGACCTATTAGGACTCCTATGTCCCCTTAAGACACACATATATGGATAACATACCTAACAATGTATCATAAGTGATCTTAATGTATTGTTTGGTAATGTAAGACTCATTATCACCTAATAAGACCTATTACATGCTAGTAAACATAAGAATACCTATCATAACTTATAACAAACATAATGACCTATTAGGACTCCTATGTCCCCTTAAGACACAATTTATGGATAACATACCTAGTAATGTATCATAAGTGATCTTAATGTGTTTTTTGGTAATGTAAGACTCATTATCACCTAATAAGACCTATTATGTGCTAGTAAAGATATAAATATCTATCATAATTTATTGTTGGCATTATATTGTATTTTTCATTAGTGACAACACTTATTCGATTCTGAATGATTATCGAGTCCATCACTCAGTCTACAGTCTATACCGAGCATTCAGTAGTTACCTTGTAGGTTCATCACTTCATCAGTTCACACCAAGCATTCTTGAAGCTACCGAGTGAGTGTGCAGTCCAGTAGTGTCTACCGAGCCTATAGTGTTCATCGAGCTTCACAATGTCTATCGAGTCATCAGTTTGTGTGATGGAAGCTAGTATTTACCAAGTGATGGATGTGTAGTGTTTACCAAGTGAAAGCAAGGTAAATGAATGATTTAGTTTTTATCAAGTGACACTATATATACCAAGTCTCCAATGGTTACTGAGTTCCAAGCTACGTTGTGTGATTAGTATGGACCGAGCTTCTACTTCTATGGAGTGCATGATGATGCCCAGTAATGCAGTGGATGTCAAGTATTAGAAGGTCACCAAGTCAGCTTGAAGAACCCGAGTTTTCTACTATTTGGCCAACTTAGTAATATTTTGTTCACTTGTGTTTTGGCCAACCTTGCAATTATAATTATTGGAATGGTATACATGTAATGTATTGTATCATTTGCAAAATGTGTATGTGCGTATCAAGGAATGGACATGTAATGCTTTGAGAAGAGTAAATGTGAATCAACAGAAGAGCAGAGTATTCAGCAAGGTCTACAAGGAGCAGTAAAGATTTATCAATCACATGAGGTGATTTGTACTTCAAGGATCTAATCAGCAATAAAGTTGCAAGTAGATCTGTTGTTTCATCCTAACAAGTGAATTAGTTTTATAAATCCTTTAACAGGGTAGACTTAATAGTCTCTATATAAATCTTCTAACAAAGTGCCTACTTCATTGTATGTTTGTATATCCTCTAATAAGGTGGATCTAGCAGTCCAAATTGCTCTTAATAGGGTAGATCATCAGAAGTGATCAATGTAAGCCCTAACATGCCAACTATATACTATAGTAGTGAAGTTTTGTGGTTATCATCCCCACCCCAGTTTTACTTTCTATTTGGAAGGTTTTTGGGTCACCAAAATTATGTGTTCGTGTGTTACAAATGTTTATCTTTCTCATGCATATAGTAGATTAGAGGAATGAATGATGAATGGATTAAGTATTGAATTGATTTAAAGTTTTTGAGGTTACTAATTCACCCCTCCCCTCTTAGTAACCTAGCTAGTCTTGATTATTTCCAACAATTGGTATTAGAGCTTTGTGGTTCTCAGGTTAAAGTTTGATAGCTTGAGCAAAGATCTAAAGACAAATGGAGATATTCAGACTTGACAAAGAAATTGAAAATGAAAAGCTAGATCTGGAGATGGCCATATTTTAACTCAAGGAAGCAAAGGAACACCTTTCACAATCCCTAAAAAGAAGAAAGGAACTTTCAAGACAAATGAATGACCATCAGTATGTTGAAGAAAAGATTGAAGATCTTTTACCATCAAGTAGCTCAAATGAAGCTGATGAGGCAATCAAGGAACTCTTAGCAAAGAATGGATCTCTACAAGAAGAAGTAAGAAAACTTAAAAGAGAACAAGAAATCCAATCAATTAGGCTATGTGAAGTTTTGGAACAAAGGAACAAGGAAAATGAAGACTTGGAGGCAAGAAACAATCAATCCAATCAACATGAAGAGCTCATGAATCAAACCTCTGGAGAAAATGAAGAAATCAAGATTCTCAAAGCACATAATGAAAGAATAAGAAGTGATCTAAATAGTGAAAGTGAAGTTAATGAAAGAATATTGAGAGAAATAAGATATGAAAAGCAGATTGTTGAGAAATTGAAGAGTGACCTAAATACTAAAAAGAAAATCAATGAGAGAATGATGAAGTCACAAGAAGACATGAATCAACTAATAGAGAAAAATGATAAAGCAGAACTTGGATACAATTAAGAACAAAGTGAATCTTCCAAGCAAGGTGCAAAAAAGAATCAAAGACCTACTTGCAATCACTGTGGTAAGTTAGGTCATACATCAAAAAAATGGTGGAGTAATGGAAAAGAAAAATTCAATGGAAAATGTTACAACTACAATAAGCATGGTCACAAAGCTAATGAATGCAAGGAAAAACTAAAATTTGAAGGTAAATGTCACAAATGCAAGAAGCATGGTCACAAGGCATTCCAATGCAGATCAAAATCATTCAATCCAGCTGAACAACTTGTTAAGGCAATATTTGGATGGGATTACAATACATGGTGTAGATTTCACTATTGTGGAGAGTATGGACACATTGGCAAAGATTGCTCAAGGTATCACTTGAGAAAAAGAGATACAACAGTAAGATGTTATACATGCACTGAACTCAGTCATATAGCCAAGAATTGCATGAATATAGGAAGAATTAAAGATGAAAAGAAAGCTAAAGCTGATAACATTTGGAAATAGATGAGAAATAGTGGATTCCTAAATCTACTGAGCAAAATAGTTCAAATGATGGCCGCATCACTCAAGAAGTGAGTGACTCCACCACTTCCAATTAGATTCATGAAGGAGGATCTGGAATTGTATCATCAAGCTATGTTTAGAGTAGTTCCAAATGAAAGAAACCAAAATATCCAATCAGTATTTTAGATACAAAGGGTCACAAAAAATTAGGTCATACCAAGCAAGGTCAGTCACAGACTCAACCAAGCTAGATTGGGAGTAACAAAAGTTTTGTTTGATCATCGAGTCACAAATTTCTACCGAGAAAGTGAGTGAATGATGGCCTGTCAAGAACTATGTCATCACAAAAAAATTTGTACCGAGCATTAATGGCAGAATTTTCATCAAAAAGGCAAAATTCAATTTCATTTCTCACCATGTTTTCAAAATTATAAGAGCTAAGCGATTTCAGGTGCATCTAGGCTATTTCAGGCAATTTTGGAGCAAAGGATTTGTTTGAAAGATTTCAATCTTTTATTGAGCATCAATAGCATCCAAGAGTAGTAGGAGTAGCAAGGGAAAAAGAGGTTGAGAAATGCTAGTTAAGGGTGTGGAGTGGAAAGCGCCAAATTTCAAGCTAGTTCCAACAATTGCAGAGTCACTTAATCCCAATGGAGCTGAATCGCAAATTCCACTAAAGGTACTCTTTATTAATGATATTTGTACTAATTTCAAATTTTCTATTCAAGAGATTGGAAACCTAGAGATGGACAATGCCCTAGGAGAAATGTGCATTGATGGTTTGCTGAAACCTGAGCATAAGCATCTAGAGACCAAAGGATTAACCGATATCTCTCATCTGCTAAGAAGTTTCTAGATTAGGTCGATTAGGTACATCCTTAGTCGTGTTCATAATGGTCAACTATGGTTATAATAGCTAGTATTAATCACCATGAAGATGATTCATAAGATTAATGGTCTCCCCATGCTAAGTAAAGAAAAAACTACCAAAAACCTAGGTCGAGACGAACTTCAGAAGAAAACCCTAGCGAAATGGGATGCTAGAGGTTTGAAGTTTAGCATTATTTCTGACATTGAATTAAGGTTTGGCATTCGCGTAATTTCTCACAAGATTTATAGCTCTAGTCATTTGAATAGTGTACCTTGTAAGGCCATCGATTTGGCATTCAAAGTTGTGAAGAAAAATCTGGAATTTGATCTGTCAGAATTATCGTTAATACAACTGAACAAGAATATGGATAGCATTAGCACTTCAAAGAAAAACCCTTGCAAATTTGGTTCATTTTTGAAACGTCTTTTCTTCTATGTACAAAAATTCTTTCCATCCAATGGATTTGTTGTGTGGAGAAAAGATATTCCTATTCTATATCAGATAAATGAGTATGTAGCAAAAATGGGTGAAAACTTTGATAGCATCATGGATAATTATTTTGAAGATTCCAAGGAAAGGATGGATAATAGGTTTCAAATTCCACCAAAATTGGTTGTAGACTACAAAGATGATGTATTATTTATGGTTGATTATGATAGAGTATACATTCAGGCAGTTAGGCCCCGAGTTGCATGGGTGAAACCTCTTCCTTATGAGGTCAATATTGATGAAACCAGTGATATTATTGAAGCACTAGTGAATGAACCAGTAGATCCCAAGCAACCAATTTTTGGAACATATGATGAGGCTAAGGCCAGAATAGAACTAGAAATCAAACTTCCTCAAGCAATTAATAAAGGCGAGAGAAAGGTTGCCATGTTAAAAACTGCCACCGAGACCTTACTAATTACTGAGGGACAAGGTGAAGATGAAGAAGAGGAGAAGGAATCAAAAGATGAAGATGAATCTAAAAAGGAGGTAGAGCTAGTCAAAAAGAAGGGCAAGGTAGTCATTACCAAGCCACCCAAAGCCTCCATAGTTGTATTTACCAGAAGATCAAAGAAGAAAGGAGGCAGTGAAGTTGTATTTAGTAAACCCCAACTCACCTTCTAAGAAAGATTGAAAAAAATGGAAGAAGGTGCAGGCATCTCAAACTTCAAGGCTTTAAAATATGAAACTAGAACAAGTGCTGAGAAAATGAAAATTGAGGAGCTAGTACTCTCCAAGATGGGAAAATGGAAATATTCCCCTGATCAAATTGCCCCTCAAATTTCTAATGAGTTACTAGCAAGATTAATGCTTAGATGGGATTCAACTATGCAAACTGCAAAGGATATATAAGAATAGTCTTTGAGACAGTTGCTACCAAGCCTTACTAATGTAGAGGTAAAGGAAGCAATGAAGAAGAATGAAGACAAGATGACAATCAGGTTTCATACTTGTTTAATTTTGATTAAAGATATTGAGCATATAGTTAAGGATGCTACAGAAATGTGGAACAACATATATCATCTGCATAAGCCTAGTAAGGATCTTGTAGAAATCAAAGATGATGATGATGATAGTGACGATAATGAAGAAGATAATGCTCCATGTGTCACTTTTGATGTTAAGGACTATCAGGCACTAAAGGATGATGATGAAGCTGAAGAGGAAGACAAGGATGAAGAAGATCTAGTAAAAATTGCAGCTGAAGTTATTTCATCACTTCCTCACTCTCCACCAAAGACTGTTACATCTATTATGGAGATTGTTTCTGCAAGTGAGACTATGAGCACAACTGCCACATCAATAGCTCAATCATCATCTGTCACCTCCCAGTTGTAAGTATCTTCAATGGAAGTATCAAGTACTTCATCTACCGAGCTCCAACCCTCTTTATAAGCTCCTAAGTCATCCACTATAGCATGTACAGTAAGTTTACTAGTTTGCTCTATAGTTTTGTCATCCATAGCTTCAATTGTACCAAATTTTGTTCCAATTAGTTCTTCAATTGTAAATATTCCAGTTGGTACATTACCTATTGATACTTCATTTTTGGGAAGCATGTCAATTTTGGATACAGTTAGCACCACTCCCAGTTTTCCTCCAGTTGGATCAATTCAAGTTTTTTCTGCTAGTCCAACTTCATCAACTATTTTTTCTGTTTCTAAATCCAAGTAAGCACTGAAGTAAAACCAAAGACTCCACTAAAACTTCTACTTACTGGTAACGCAATTGATGAGGATATAGACTTGGACAAGGAAATTATTATACCTAAGATAGATATGGATACTGCCGCAATTGATGAAATGAGACTGGTCAGTTAGCTTTTAGAGAAAAGAACAAGGCAGAAACAACTTAGAGATGAGAGAGATAGAGAATTCACTATAATTGAAAATGCTAAAAATATAATTACTGAGACAATAGGTGTTGATGTGGATTCATCTCAACACATTTTGTTACAATTAGAAGAGGTCGTACATAAGTTCAATGAGGACACTTCTGGCCAAGAGAAGCTTATAGAAAAAGTAGAGAAAAAGTTTGACGATAAAGTGCTTGAGCATATTGCTCAGAAAATAGCCATTAAGTAGATAGAACTTTCTACAATTTTGGCTAATCTTGAAAATTCTTTTACAAATGTAACATCCCTTTTTGCCAAGCTATGTGATGTTACCGAGTACACAAAATAAATAAAGGTAAAATTGAATAAAATTGATGGGAATCTGAAGGCCAGTGCTCAAAAGTTGCAACTTGTCCCTAGTTCAAGCTTTGCACATCACATAAAGATCATATTCTTGTCAGACATGCAAGCATAACTATTGAGAGAGGAAGCAAGGATTCAGTCTACACTAATAGACATCTAGAACACAATTCTTCCTATCATGGACACAATGTAGAAGCACATTGCTTATTCAAAAAAATTGATCCATGATAGCAATTTTTTAGTTGCAGATCATATGATGGAACTATCAGCAGAAGATCAGGTTGCACTTCATATCTGCAAAATTTTGCAAGAGTACTGGGACAAGACATTAGCTCTTATTCTTAAGGTACATTTTGAGTTTCTCTCACATTTTGGTGTCTCTATATAAGTATGATTACCTTTGGCACTATTGTCAAAAAAGGGGGAGTAAGAGATAGTAAAAGTCAAGGGGAGTAAGAGACAATGGAGAAAATAAGGGAGAATATAATAGATTGATATAAGTACAATGATAAGCTATGTACATGCCATGCAATATTTATGGGGGAGATATGTAAAGACATGTAAGAAATGTATATACAATAGCTTTACAAAGATCAATTTTGAAAAATCAAATCCAATATGTCGGTGTACACAAAGTTTAGCTCATAAGTGTTTTTTGTCACTAATGCCAAAGGGGGAGATTGTTGGAATTATATTGTATTTATCATTAGTGACAAAACTTATTTGATTCTAAATGATTATCGAGCTCATCACTCAATCTAAATTGTATACCGAGCATTTAGTGGTTACCTTGTAGGTTCATCACTTCAGCAGTTCACACAGAGCATTCCTGAAGCTTCCGAGTGAGTGTGTAGTCCAGCAGTGTTCACCGAGCTTCACCGTGTCTACTAAGTTATCAGTTTGTGTGATGGAAGCTAGAGTTTACTGATTGATGGATGTGTAGTGTTTACCAAGTGAATGCAAGGTAAATGAAGGATTTAGTTTTTATCGAGTGACACTATATCTACTGAGTCTCCAATGGTTACCGAGTTCCAAGCTACATTGTGTGATTAGTATGGACTGAGCTTCTACTTCTACCAAGTGCATGATGATGCCAAGTAATGCAGTGGATACCAAGTATCAGAAGGTCACCAAGTCAGCTTGAAGAACTCAAGTTTTCTACTGTTTGGCCGACTCAGTAATATTTTGTTCGCTTGTGTTTTGATCTACCTTGTAATTGTAATTATTGGAACGGTATATATGTTATGTTTTGTATCATTTGCAATCTGTATATGTGTGTTTCAAGGAATGGACATGTAATGCTTTGAGAAGAGTAAATGTGAATCAACAGCAGAGCAGAGTATTCAGCAAGATCTACAAGGAGCAATAAAGATTTATCAGTCACATGAGGTTATCTGTACTTCAAGGATCTAATCAGCAATCAAGTTGTAAGTAGATTCATTGGTTCATCCTAACAAGTGAATTAGTTTTATAAATCCTTTAATAGGGTAGACTTAATAGTCTCTATATAAATCTCCTAACAAAGTGCATACTTCATTGTATGTTTGTATATCCTCTAACAAGGTGGATCTAGCAGTCCAAATTGCTCTTAACAGGGAAGATCATTAGAAGTGATCAATGTAAGCCCTAATAGGCCAACTTTATACTGCAGTAGTGAAGTTTTGTGGGTATCATCCCCACCCTAGTTTTACTTTCTATTTGGAAGGTATCATAAGTGATATTAATGTGTTGTTTGGTAATGTAAGAGTCATTATTACCTAATAAGACCTATTATGTGGTAGTAAACATGTGAATACCTATCATAACCTATAATAGACATAATGACCTATTAGGAATCCTATGTCCCCTTAAGACACACATGTATGGATAACGTACCTAACAATATATCATAAGTGATCTTAATGTGTTGTTTGGTAATGTAAGAGTCATTATAACCTAATAATACCTATTATGTGCTAGAAAACATATTAAGACTTATTAAAATTTATAGAAATTATTATGACCTATTAGGACTCCCATGTCCCCTTAAGACACACATGTATGGATAGCGTACCTAACAATGTATCATAAGTTATCTTAATGTGTTGTTTGGTAATGTAAGATATAATGAATACAATGAATACAATGAGTAATGATCTAACATATAATCAATACAATGAGTAATGATCCTTAAATTATTATGTACAATTGAATTGTTTTTAATATTACAATCAATAGTAATTTGAAACTTCAAAAAAACATTAATTTAAACATGCTTGAACATAAAAGTAATGGAACAAAACAGGAGGTCGTTACTTAACTTGATAATTAATTTATAATTTATCAAGTGCATACCTTTAACTTTCAAATAGAAGTAAACTCTCATTTTTAAATTAGTTTGTACAACATATTTCACAATATATGTAAGACAATGTCAATGATATATTTATAGAAGTGAACTCAAAACATAAAATTGGTTCAACACATCTCTTCAAACAAGGTCCTATAAAATAAAATTGCAAAACAAAAACACATGTTAATAACCACATAAGTTAATATTCAAGGTATCTGAACTATGTAAATATGTGTAATTTGTATGTACTTGCTATGTGAAATTGCAGAAGATGTTGATGCTCGATCCACTTTAACAGATAAATTTGCAAAAATTGTAATTGAGACTTGAATAAGAGGTATATATAAGTTCTCTAAATTAGTAGTGACAACATAGACATACACGTAATTAAATTATATAAGTATAATATCTATAAAAATAATAAAATAATGAAAAAACTTACATGTGTTTGACTTAAATATAGTCATCCCACTATACCATCTGCATCCTCTCTCTTTTGTAATGCATCTATGATTGTCTCATACTCGTCCATCGAAATTTTCCATAATACCTTATTGGCAGGTCTCCCTCTATATCTTTCTAATTTGATATTTGTTACCACAACCAGATGAGAATAGTGTAAAATCTTCTTTTCTATTTGGTAGTCTTCAAATGCTAACAAACCATTTCTTCTTGTTAGGTATCTATGTAGCCAGGTGCCAACTACAATGACAAACCCAATTGGATACTCAAAACCATCATCATCTACTTGATGACATTTCAATTTTTTCTTAGGTTCCACACATTTAGCTAGCCAATACTCAATCTATTCATCATTATCACTAGGTGCAATAATAGCATAAACATGTCATACAAGATAAGATAAAGTACAAAAACATTTTAATCACATGAGTGTACATATACAAATTATATAAATAGAAGCATGAGATCACAAAAAAAATCTAATTAAATTGTGCATACCGGGTTCTATGAGGTCTGAAATACGATCATAGTCTTTTGATGCAAAAGTAACATTCAGGCCTTCATTTACTATATCATCTTCAAAATGCAAGTTAGTAAGTGCTAATGATCTTTGTTGCCAATCTTCAAACCCATTCTGTATTCTCACATTCTTCTCATTCACCTGCAAGACAAAATTGACAAAAACAAGCAAGCTCCCTAGTCCATATAGTCCAAGTGTTAGAATTTGAACTCCTAAATGAATGTCATTTAGCTGACCCACTAATTTTATCACAGTCATATCTTGAAGGGATATTATTTTCTTCAACTCAGTAGAAGAAACATTTGATTGTAGAGTTCTGTCTTGATCCTGTGTATAAATATTTGTTACACCATTCGACAATCTCATGTGTATTTTTGAATTTAGCTTTTTCCTCAAATTTTAATTGCTCTCTACTAAGGGCTCTCTTCACGCATGCACCAACACCATCATGTTCTCCTTTACCATGTCTAGCCTCAAAAAAACTCCACACATGTTGGATGTTAGTTTGCCTATGTGTCCTACTCAACCAATAGAACATTCTAGTATTCTTGAATTGTCCTATTCAATTATTTGACTATATCCAATGTTGTGTCATTTGAATTTGTCTTTCTTTTAAATTATCATAAAAGACCTTGAAACAATATTCGACAAACTCAGATGAATGGAGTTTATTATCACCTATATAAAAATGGTACTCTCTCAATATTTTTTGATCCTCCTCTATACTATCAGGTGCATGCCTATAAACTATATGAACATAAATTGTTACTTACACTAAATTATAATATTGTGGTTGTACCTCTTCTTGCAGTGCAAGCTTGTAGTTCTTTGCAAAGTCATCAACTGAAAGTATAGAACCAATTGGAAATGTATTCTTAGATATGCAACATTGTCCATCAAGCCATTTAGTATATTGAGAGTATTTAACATATTTTGGTATGATCAAACTCTTAAACTCATCCATAAATGCATGACAACTAACTTTAATTGTAACTAGATCACAACTTCTTCCAATATTCTCATCCTTTAATGGATATTCAATAGTTTTGAATCTTTTTACCTCAACTAATTTTTGTCCAAAAGTAGTCAAAGCATTTTCATACAAATATTCATCTAACAAAGAAAGATTGTCGCACATATCACATGTACCAGAAAGACATGCATTGAAAAGAAAGTATTGATCATTAGGTGGCTTACAAGAAAAACCTGATATGAAATCTTTTATAGTTTGAGGTGGCATTTTTATACCACATTCCTACAATATTTCTTTACTATGCATGGTACAATGTATAGACCGAAATATATCATAATGGTAACAAAATTAAATATGAGTTTTACAACAACATGTGATTCTTTCCTTGTTAATCCTTACATACCATGGTTTACACTTTCCAAAAGATCTTTGACTAATGGTAATATTTAATACCTTACCATCTACAAATTTTTAAAACAATTCAGTTTGAGTCATGTCCAAAAGGTGTTTAGGATTTGGATCATGTATTTTTGACCCAATTCTCAATTTAAGAACATCTCTTGAATTAGGTGATACTCTTTTATTATCATGCCAAAAATTTTCAATCAAAATTTTGACATCACTAGTAAGTTTCATATCACATCTCGGGACTCTACCACTACAAGTCCATAAAATATTTGCTAGATAACATTCAAAGTTAAGCCTTGTCTTTACAGCTCTTTCTAAAGTCTTTCGATTCACATTAAGATATCCACTTATGTTGGTAATCAATCTTTTGTTAGATGTTGATTTTTTAACTAAAGTTATAGTTATTGCTCATCGTGTTGCATTCTTATCTTTAGACCGACTTCTCTTTCTGATAACATCAAAGGCAGTAGCAATAGTGGATACAACTTGTTTTAAAGACTCATTTTTATTCTTGGGTTTTGCATACATTCCCAACCTTCTCATTACTTTTTGCATTTTAGACATTTTAATTAGTTGCAACATTAACTAACATTGAAACCCAATTTTTTTGTTATAAAAAAAATGCCTATACAATCTATTAGCATGTGTCCTAATTTGTCTCCATAAAACCAATCCCTCAATATTATCTAACATATCATTAGGAATATGAAAATTATGTTCAAACACTTTACTATCATTCTGACATGTTTGTTCAGTAGTTGGTGCTTCTATGTCTACATTCATGCAATTTTTATTTTCAGACACTTTACTATTTTCACTATTATTTGGGATTTGAATATCATTTTCAAATTTTCTTGGTATTTCTTTTGGGGCACGCATTTCAATTGGAGATTTTTGTGCATGATTGTTTGACAATTTCTTCTCATGAAGAAAATCTAAGTTGCTTAAATCATAACCTGCTTCTAAAAAATCACCAATTTCATCATGAGAGAAAATTCGAGGGTTTGGAGACACACCTATATTGAATGCATGATCAGAATGTGCACCTGAATTTTCTTGTATTGGGTTCTCTTCTTTGACCTCTTCGTCCATCGTGGTATCCTCAATGTCTTTCTCCTTTGAAACATTCTTCAAGTCTCTAATTCTATGTCTTCTCTCTTGTTGACGTCATGCATCATTCTCTTTATTTGCTGCAATCTCCTCATCTGTCAGAACTTTTGATTTCTTGTTTCTTCGTTGTTTTGATCCCATGTTTGTACCAATTTTGAATTTGAATTAGTAGCTTGCAAATTATATAAGAGGACAAGAAAATAGAATAAGCATGACAGAATTCATTTTTGCAAATCGAAACTATTATTCAATCATTTCAATCATTGAAACTCAGTCTATGGGGTAGCTTTTGGGGCCCAACGGGTACCTGATTGCTTCAAAATTGGGTACTTAATTCTTTAAAAGTCAGGTACCCAATTTTAAAAAGAATCAAGTACCTAATTTTTTAATAATTGGCTACAACAGTTAAAAGCAATCGGGCACCCAATTTTTGAATTACAAATCGGGTGCCCGATTCTTGAGACATGAGCGAGAATTTGGTATGGTACCCAACTTTTTCCTGGGGTTTTGCCATGGGAAAAGGCATGGCATAGGCTTGGGCCCACCAAGCCATGCCTTTATGATATTTTTTTTTTCCTAAGGCATTTAATCAACAATTTATGTTATTGTCATAATTTTTTTATAGTTGTCCCCATTGAATTTTTTGATGAGACAAAAAACCATTATAGGTCTTACTGTTCTGATTCCAAAAATGTAACTTTTATAGTGTTATTAGTTTATTTGCTATTTTTTCATTATTTATTAATGAAAACTGTCTCCTAAATGTTAAAAAGTGACATTCACTAAAACTTTAATAACTTTTTTATTTTATAATTTTTCTTAAATTAATTTATATGTCATCAATCTACATACAATTCTTTTGATGTTACAAAATAAATTGAAAACACTGGGATTTTGATTAAATTGTGTGGTCCATACACAAGAGGTTTTAAAATTTACCTTTATAGCCAATTAATAATTAATAATAATAAAATTATTCAATAAAAAATTACAGAAAAATATTTTCATCAATCTTAGTTGTATTAGGTAACACCCTTTAAAAGGATTTGCAAAAATTTATTTATTTGTGTCAAATTATGGTGTCTGTACACGAGCATGGTATGGTCCTGAAGCAGACATTTTGAAAAAGAGGTTTTTAAAGAATCATACCAAAAGAATAATCTATCATATGGGTACACAAATAAATTACATATTCAAAAACTAGATTTCGAACACTAAAAAATATATTTCTAGATTTTTTAATATTCAATCTCTAAATACCTCAAATTTTGACATTAATTGACAAAAAAATTTAAAAATAGGAAAAACACTTCCACTTTTTGGCCAAAAGTGAAACCCAACTTCTTGCACTGACCCACTATACTTTAAGTTGTTGACTTTGCAGAGAACTACACACTTGCACCACAAGATGAGATACAACCACAATATTACAATTCAATACAAGTGACAATTTATGTTCATATAGTTTATAAGCATGCACCTGATAGTACAGAGGAGGATCAAAAATATTGAGAGTACCATTTCTATATGAGTGATAATAAACTTCATTCATCTGAGTTTTTCCAATATTGTTTCAAGATCTTTTATGATAATATAAAAGAGAGACAAATTCAAATGACACAACATTAAATATGGTCAGATAATTGTACAGGACAATTCAAGAATGCTAGAATGTTCTATTGGTTGAGTAGGGCACATAGGCAAACTAATATCTAACATGTGTGGAGTTTTTTTTAGGCTGGACATGGTAAAGGATAACATGATGGTGTTGGTGCATGTGTGAAGAGAGCCCTTAGTAGAGAGCAATTAAAATTTGAGGAAAAAGCCAAATTCAAAAATGCACATGAGATTGTCAATTGATGTAACAAATATTTATACATAGGATCAAATGAGAACTCTACAATCAAATGTTTCTTCTACCTAGTTGAAGAGAAGAATATCCCTTCAAGATATGATTTTGATACAATTAGTGGGTCAGCTAAATGGCATTCATTTAAGAGTTCAGATTCTAACACTTGGACTATATGGACTAGAGAGCTTGTTTGTTTTTTTAGTTTTATCTTGTATGTGAATGGAAAGAATGCGAGAATACAAAGTGGGTTGAAGATTGGCAAAAAAAATCATTAGCACCTACTGACACACATTTTGAAGATGATATAGTAAATGAAGGCCAAAATATTACTTTTGCATCAGAAGACTATGGTCATATTTTAGACCTCATACAATCTAGTATGCACAATTTAATTAGATTTTGTTATGATCTGATGCTTCAATTTATATTATTTATATATGTACTTATTTAATTAAAGTATTTATGTACTTTATCTTATCTTTTAGGACATGTTTATGCTGTTATTGCACCTAGTGATAATGATGAACAGACTGAGTATTAGCTAGCTAGATGTGTGGAACCTAAGAAAAAATTGATATGTCATCAAGTAGAAAATGATGGTTTTGAGTATCCAATTGGGTTTGTCATTGTAGCTGACACCTGGCTATGTAGATACCTAATAAGAAGAAATAGTTTACCACCATTTGAAGACTACCAATCTAAAAAGAAGATTTTACACTATTCTCATTTGGTTGTGGCAATGAATATCAAATTAGAAAGATACAAAGGGAGACCCACCAATAAGGTACTATGGACAATTTCAATAGACAAGCACAAGACAATCATATATGCATTGCAAAAGAGAGAGGATGCAGATGGTATAGTGGGATGACTAAATTTAAATCAAACACATGTAAGTTGTTTCTTTATTGTGTTAGTTTTATATCTGTACTTATATAATTTAATTACATGTATGTTTGTGTTGTCAGTACCAAATTAGATAACTTATATATATATATATACCTCTTATTCAGGTCTCAATTACAATTTATGCAAATTTAAATGTTAAAGTGGATCAAACATCAACATCTTGTGCAATTCCACATAGTCTTACATAGTTCAGATAGTTCATACTCATTTATGCATTTATTAACATGTGTATTTTTTTTACAATTTTATTTTACATGACCTCATTTGAAGAGATGTGTTGAAACAATTTTATATTTTGAGTTCACTTCTATAAATATATCATTGACATTGTCTTACATATATTGCAAAATATGTTGTACAAACAAATTTAAAAATATGAGTTTATTTCTATTTGAAAGTTAAAGGTGTGCACTTGATATTATAAATAAATTGCCAATTCAAGTAATGATCTTCTTCTTTTTTCATTACTTTTACATTCAAGCATGTTTAAATTAATGTTTGTTTGAAATTTAAAATTACTATTGATTGTAATATGAAACCCTCACTTGTAAATGATAATTTAAAGATCATTACTCATTCTATTGATTATATGCTATTGTTATGTTAATAATTGACATGTATGTTTAACCATGTTAAGTGAGAGGGAGGGTTATAAGTGCTTGTAATTTATTAGAAAGGATTATAATGGGTTCTAGGTGGTCCTATGATCCCTTTGGACCCAATATGACTCGTTTGGACACATTAGGACCCATTAGGACACCTTATGATAAATTAGCACCTCTTAGGACCCCTTATAACACATTAGTTATGATAGTCCTAAAAGTAATCTTTTCTAATGTTTCCTAGTACATTCTAATGTTTCCAAGAGGTTTTGATGGGTCATATGTGGTCATAAGAAACCTTAGGACCCACTATGATTCCTTGGAACCCACTCATACCATTAACACACTTTATGAACCCTTAGAACACATTAATCATCATAGGATACACTTTAGGGTTGTAATGTGTCCTATTCAATCCTATTTTTTCCTAAGGAGTTTTAGTGGGTCCTAAGTGGTTATAGGAATCCTTGAGACTAATTACAACCTCTTAGGAGCCATTGTGAACCATTACGAGCCTTTATAGCATATTAGTCATTGTAGGACATTGTTTATAGGTCTAAAGTGCCTTAATGAGTCCTAATATGTTCTAAGGGGACATTAGGAATTTTTAGGACCCATTCGTACACATTACATCTTATTAGGACACATTAAGGTCCATTCGCACACATTAGGACCCGTTAGGCCCTATTAAAACCTCTTATAACACATTAACCATTGCAAGACATAGTAATGTGTCCTAAGTGTTCTTAATATTTGACAATGAATCATGATTGGTCCTATGTGGTTTGAAAACCCATTAATACCCTTTAAGGTGCACATTATGAGCATTTAAAACATATTAAAATCCATTAATGCCTCTTAGATAATCTTAAGGGGCATAAGACACACTAATGGGTTATAATATGCCCTAATGGGTCCTAATGTGTCTTAAGGGGTTGTAATGTGTTTTAAGTGATCCCATGACCTTTTTGAACCCATTAGGAACCCTTAGAATCCATTAGGGTCCATTAGGACATATAAGAACCAATTATAACCCCTTTGAACACATTCACCATCATATGATATACTACTATGTCCAAAGGCATTATAATAGTTCCTGAGTGGTTCTAATCAGTCATAATGTTTCCTCTTGGATTTTAAGTGTTCTAAATATATCATAAAGGGTCACAATGGGTTATTAGTGGTCCTGGGACATCTTAGGGCCTATTAGGACTCCTTAGAACACATTAACTATAGTAGGACACACAAATGGGATGTTAATGATTCTAATGTATCATAAGGGGTCATAATGGATTCTAAGAGGCCCCAAGACCCATTAAAAAACCTTAGAATATATTAGGACCAATTAGGACAAATTAAAACTACCTCAATCAATTATTTAATTACATAAGTAAATATATTTAAGAAAATGTAACAAGATATGACATCAAGTGTCTTATCTAGAAAAATAGGCAATCTACCCAGAGTGACACTTGGGATGTAAGAAAACATAAGTCAAAGTTACAATGAGCCATCTAGGTACATGACTTTCCTAGGTACATAATCTTATTCATACGTACATAGCCTTGATGAGAAAATGTGTGACAGGAAGGGTATCATCCATCATTTCATTAAAAGTATCTTCAATCTTTACCTAAATTTTATAAATTTGAATTTTTAGTATGAAAAATATTTATAATAGTACCAATTTTATTTGTATAAACCTCAATGCATACATTTGATGTGATAAATCCAATAATCTTTTTGATATCAGTACTAATGCTCTATAGATAGTTAAAATTATTGTTCATGTACCATATACACTTACAAAATGTGTCATATGTTCATGAATAAAATATGTCACAATAAAGAGAATGGTTTGAATAATTAAAATATGATTTAACATAATAATATGTACTACATACACTAGCATGATAAGAAGTCATAAAAAAATAGTGCATGGTCTAACATGTCATAACATGATCTATGAAGTCAAAAAATACATATAATAAGTTAACTATCCTAATACAAAGTGTATCAAAATAAACAATGTGTCAGAAAAACACAATCTTAAGGTGCCAACAAGACCTAATCTATCTAATCTATAGTCCTCTTTACTCCACATGAAGAGGACTCAGATGGATCATCCTATGTAATACGAGTTGTCTCATCATGTGGGACACCTTGTGAGATAGATGGATCATCTTGTGTAACATGAGAAACATCTCATTATGTACATGCTTAATTAAAATGGGTTTCGAAATCTAGCTTTCAAATAAATTAAATATTCACTACATAATAAAATTAATACCACATGAGATGGTTGTCCCTCTGTAATGGGAGGAGGTTCATTGTGAAAGCTACCAAATGCGACAATGGTGAGATCTTGTAATTTACAATACATACATTTTTAAAACTTGATAAAGAGCATAATGAACTATGTACATCATAGATTACAATACTAACCTCAAAGGATGATGTAGGTACCTCCATCTGGCTTAGTCTCATACTCTTAGCAACACTCATGGTGACATGGTCCTAAAATTATGGATACATAAATGTTGAGTCAAAATTATATATATATATATATATATATATATATATATATGAATAATTACAAAGTATGTAAACTAAAAAGTACATAATTTGTACACTACATTTTTTATACACTATAAAAAGATGTATATATATCATACCTGAGTAGTAGCCAATGTCACAGATGTGTCTAAAGGTATCCTAGCACGATGATCAAAAGATGGAGTCAAAAATAATCTATACTGAGGCTTGTATGGATAAGTACAATCCATCTCCTATTCGTAAAATCAAAACACATAAAATATATACGTGATTCAAAATTGTTCAGATTATAAGCTAATAACAATATCCATAGATAAAAATAGTATGAATAATTTTTCTTTAGTCAAAAGTTCGTATTTTATGTATTTGAGGCTATGCCTCAGTGGTCAATGGATCAGGACTTGTACAGACATCAAACTGTGTAGCAACCAACAATCCTTACAAAATCAGATAAAAAGTACATATGAGCACATGTTATTAAATTCAAGTTTGAATGTACATTTTTACAGTGTAATTCAAAGTGCATACTAAATGAGGGATGCCAATGTCTATAGGTCTTGAAAAAAGACTATACTACCTCCTAGGAGGAATAGTATCATCCATCATCTGTTATTTCAAAATCAACATGTACAAATTAATGTGGTTAATACAATTACACATGTTTCTAGAAAGTAAATAATTATGTACTTTATATTTAAATTTTAATTAAAATTTTACCTACAGTTCTTGACTATCTCTGGGCTCTCCCTGCATGAGGTCAATAAATGATGACACATCAATGTCATCACTACCATCACCATGGGCAGCGTATACATCATCTTCAAAATCAGCACCCTCAGCATAATGGTATCATGTTATTAATGTTTCTTAATTATATATCATGTTATTAATATGGAAAAACAATGAGATTTTTTATTGGATTCAAAAGGTCTCTTGGAGTGTGTCGATGTATTATTTCTCAACTCAGTTAGATGTCATGTTGCATTAGATAATGACTGTGATCGATAGATTGTGGCATACTAAAGATTATATATGTGGGTCCTAACTATATCTTAGTTTACATATCTTGGGTAAAATTGATTATTATAATTCATTTTTTTAATTAATATGATGGTTAAGATCAACCTTTTTTTATGTTAATTGCATGTGTATAAAGATGAAATTATTTTTTAATGTTACAAGAAAATGGTGATGTTATGAGTGTATAAGATATAAAGGTATGTAAGAATGTCATACTAAAGATTGATCTAAGAGGTATGACTAGAATATATTGAAATAGAGAGTTGATAACTTGTTTAGAGTTGTATTAGCATATCATAGATGCTATTAGTCAGTCCATAATTCAATGGATTTTTTTTCCATAATGGATTGTTGTTTGTTCTCGGGTTGTTTCCCTCAAAATTGTTTCCCTTTTGTAAATTCAAGTAGCTAGATCAATTTTTATGTATACTAATTTTGCGACACTAGGGGATTGTATTCTCATTATGGATTATATGTTCATCTTAGGATCAAAAAAAGTTTAGTAATGTTACCTTTGTTGGCTCAAAATCTTAGTAATGAATGGGTTATAAAGGTTATAAAATCTAATAGAATCATACAAACTCATAGCTAAAGTTGTAACGAATGTAGATTTCATTGCAAGTTGAATGAGTACTCGAAAATTATAAAATATACTTAATTTAATAGTTTGATAGAGGAAGTTTATAGTTGGTATAGTTTTAGTGCCTCAAAATATCAATGTACCAAGATCTAGTATTTAACTTAAGACAATTATATATATTGAATAACTACATTAATAAATGATTTTTTATACACAATCCATTTCATTATTTAGAACTAATTATTAATAGCATATATTCTCAAAATAATATTATTCATATTATCCATAGTATTTCTTCAACCCAATTTAAAATATTTAAATATAGTTCTCAAACTTAGGATTAAGATTACTTTCCATTATACCTTCTATTATGGTTACCTGGCTAGGGATCAAGTGTTAGGTTTAAGAGTTGAAGTTACAATTAGAATTAGGGTTTAACATTAAGGATTAAGTTCATTAACATGATTAGGGTTAGACTTAGAACTAAGTTTATCGATTTTAATTATATAATTTGGTTAAATTTAAATAAGTGTTAGGGTTAGGTTAGAATTATGGTGAGAGTGGGATTTGACATCAAGGTTAATACTATGTTTATGGTTAGTGTGTAGTTTTTTTTTTTTTTTTAAATAGTTTTAACATAAGGGAGCACATTGTGTAATGCCCATCCAAGGGATCCAAAGAACTAATCTAAAGTTTTACTAAGTAAGAAATAACATGTAGAATAATTTACATAAAAAAATATAAGAGATTATATTCCTTAACAATCCCAAGATGTTGATTCACATTTCATTTTTAAATAATTATTCTAGAAGTAAAATAAATAACACGTCCACATGAAAGAATAACTACAAGTTCAATCCATTTTAATAATATACATTTGTTTTGAATGCCACTTGGCATTGATTCGGAATGCACAATCATCCATTGTGCATGTCACAGGGTATGAAAGGCTAAAAGAATATACATTTATAAAATAGTTTACATCATCCCTTTTCGATCCATGAAACAAAGTACAATACAATCAATAAAATTATTAAATACTAAGTTTTGTGTTTGGATCCCTCGGCAGGGTGTTACGTGATTAAATACTTAGTTTTATGTTTAGGGTTTTATTGTAAAGTTATGGTTAGGTCGAGGTTAAAGACTTACGAATATAGTTAGCTTTACTTTCTTTGTTATATGGTTTACAAACTAATCTTTAATTAATCACTATTTATTTGAAATAAATATAAAATAATGAATGTAATTACATGTTTAAACAATGAATTTACATCTATCTAATCATTCAACATTCTAATTTACATATTAAATACATTTTAAAACATCTAAAATAATAATTTTTAAATCAACATCTACGAAACTATTATTTAAATTAACAGATACTATAATCTAAAGATAATACTATTAACAATAGAAATTTAAAATTTTATGTATATTAAAATTGAGAAAAAAAATAATAAATTGATGCTACATAAAACGTAAAACTAAAAACAATTAAATAAAATAGTACAAAACAAAATAAAATACCTGTTATGTCAAAAAATACTAGTAGGGGGGTTAGTAGACATCAAAAATGGGCTCTTGTATTGCTCTGAAATTAGGCACACATTTCGAAAGTGATAAAAATGACACAAAAAAGGCCAAAAAAGAGGGGATTTGTAATTTTCCAAATCAGGTACCCGATATTTTTAGAATCAGGCACTCGATTTTGAAAAAATTAGGTGCCTGATTCTTAAAATGTTCGAGCACCCAAACTGTGTTTTAAAAATTAGGCGCCCAATATTTGAAACATGGATCTGGTGCTTGGAGTGAGATTTTAGAATTGGGTACTCAATTTTAAGCAAATCGAGTACCCATTTTTGAGATGTCCAATTCCATGGAATTGATTTCCGTGGAATTGTAACCCAACTTTGTTCTCCTAGCCATCAGATCTAGAGGTATTGTATTTTAGTTGAATCCTATTGAAATGACACATTTGGTTGCAAAGGTTGATAATAGTTTGGTTATGGCATCGAAGGTTTTTTCATATAAACTTTGATAATATTGTGAAAATTAGTAGTACATTTGCAGTGAGAGATCTACCTAAGATTATCAAGCTTACTAATGTTGTCTGCAAGGAATGTATTTTGGCTAAGTATAGGAGAGAATATTTTCCTAGCAATAAATTCTCTACTACAAAGAAATTGGAGGTTATTCACATAGATCTGAATGGTCCTACAAGAACCAAAAGATTCTATGGTGAAAGGTACTTTATAATTTTTGTTGATGATTTCAGTAGGATGATGTGGGTAGCATTTCTTAAAGAGAAGTCTGAAGCATTTGAGAAATTTAATATATTAAAGAATAGAGTTGAAAATGAATTTGGTGCCAAGATTAAATTTGTAAGATCAAATAGAGGAGGAAAGTTCACTTCTAGAGAGTTCAACATGTTCTGTGAAGGGAATGGAATCAATTTATAGTTATCTTCACCTAGAACACCTAAATAGAATGATATTTTTGAGAGAAGGAACAAGTCAATAGTAGAAGCAACAAGAGTGATGTTATTTGAGAATGATATCTCAAAGATATTCTGGAGAGAAGCAATTAACATTATACTATATACTCTAAATAGTGTACAAAAAAAAAAGGGTATGAGAAAGACTTTCTATAAGTCATGGTTTGGTCATTCACCGTTAGTCAAGTATTTCATAATATATTTGAAAGTAAGTCTTACATAGAGAGAGATGATAATATTGGTAAGTTTGATCCTAGAAGTGATGAAGGTATGTTTCTTGGTTACTTATTGAAAAGAAAAGTATATAGATGTTTCAACTATAGAACCAAGACAATAGTTGAGTGTGTAAATGTAAGGATTGATTAAACAATTGGCACTAAAGAGAAGATGGTAGATCATAATTTTGATGAAGAAGAGGATAATTTTGGATTTGTTAGACAAAATGTTGAAGTTCTTTTTGAGATTAATAATGATTTGTAGAATGAATTATTTGTTAAGCATAATGAAGATCAAAGATTTAAACCTAGGGAAGAGATCAGATTTGAGATGTCAACTCCTACCTCCAACAGAAATATGACAAAGAATCACCCTCTAGAGAAGATAATTGGGAGCAAGGATAAAGGTATGATGGAAAGGAACAAAGTGAATGAGGAATTGTGTCTAATCTCTCAAGTAGAACCCAAGAGCATAGATGAGGCATGCAAAGATGACCACTAGATGCGAGGTATGAAAGAAGAACTAGATCAGATTGTGAAGAATGAGACATTGGAATTAGTTCCTAGACCTAAAGACAAGAATGTGATAGGAACCAAATGGGTTTTCAAAACTAAGATGAATGAGCAAGGAGAAGTTGTGAGAAATAAGAACATACTTGTTTGCAAAGGTTACTCGCAACAAGAAGGCATGGATTATGAAGAAACCTATGCATTCGTGGCAAGAATGGAAGCAGTAAGGATGTTCTTGGCTTATGCAACAAGTAAGAATTTCAAGGTTTATTATATGCATGTCAAGTCATCTTTTCTAAATGGAGAACTTGAAGAAGAAGTCCACATTGAGAAACCTAATGGGTTCCCTTTGACATAAGATAAAGATTTTGTATGTAGACTAAAGAAACAAATGTATGGTCTAAAGCAAGCACCTAAACTTGATATGCAAGACTGGATAGGTATTTATCAAAGGTACATGAGATAGTCATTTGTATGTGAGGGAAATTGATGATAGTCTATTTATCATTATAATACTCATGGATGAAATAATGATGAATAAAGTGATAAGTTTTTTGAAGAGATAAAAAATAAATTTGAAATGAGCATGATAGGAGAAATGAAGTTTTTCCTAGGATTGTAGATTGCATAGAACAAAGATGGGATATTTATTTCACAAACTAAGTATCTAAAAGATTTAGTTTGGAAAGTTGAAAACCTCTTGGTACACCCATGATAACTAGTCACAAGTTATCCAGTAAAGATGAGAAATCTACAATGTAGTAGAAGAAGTATACATCTATGAATGAAGGATTGTAATATCTGACTTATGCTAGGATAGATATAGGAAATGCAATTAGGATTGTAGAAAGATTTCAAGATGATCCAAAAGCATATCATTATGAAGCAATAAAGAGGATATTTAGATATTTGAAGGGTACATCTGATTATGGAATATGGTATGATAGATCAAGTGATTTCACCTTGTGCACATATAATAATGTAGATTGGGCAAATAGTATAGATAACAGAAAGAGCACCAGTGGTGGAGTATTCTTTCTCAAAGGAAGATTAGTTTCTTGGTTGAGCAAGAAATAAGACTATATATCTTAGAGTAAAGCTGAGGCCAAGTATGTTGCAGTAGAAAATAACTGTAATCAGGTTATGTGGATGAAATAAGCTATTATCATTTATTGTGATAACCCAAGTACAATAAGTATGTCTAAGAATCTAGTATTGCATTCTAAGACAAAGCACATGTCCATAAAGTATCATATTTTGAGAGAGAAGGTAGTAGAGAAATAAATAAGGTTGGAATATGTAAGCACTAAAGGTTAGATTGCCGATATCCTAAAGATACTTTTGAGTACCAAAGAGGTATGTTAGGGGTTATACCCCAACCCACTTTAGAGTAGTTGATGCAAGGAGTTCATCAATTCAAAGGTATCTATAGAATTATGGTTAGACTAGACTGAATGCTAATGCTTTCTATATGGGGGAGTATATGATATGGACTCTTGGTAATTGGTACTTGGTATTAAACAATGTCTTTGGACACTCAAGAGTATGTAAAAATTTGTATTGTGATTGACACCTTTGACATTGATGTCAATGGGGGAGAGAATGTACATAGAAAAAAAATTCAGAGAAGGTACATCAGAAACAATAAGAGAAGAACTTGTTGAGATGGAAATGGGGGAGTTATATCTTTAGGGAGATTTAGAAAGATTCATGTAAGTGCACAAAAGAATATTTAAGTGTGCAGAAGGATGTGTAAGTGCACATATGCAACCAAAAAGTATTGGAACTTGTTTACTATGAACAATTGTTGCCAATCCTAAAAGAAGAAGAAGAATAGTACAATGTTCTTGAAGATTTGATTAATGAAGATGATTTGAGAAGATGACAATAGTAGAGTATAGTTTGGTATCCTTGGAACTTAGATATTTTTCATCTATTTTACCATCAATGTCAAAGGGAGATATTATTACCATGAATTCTAATGATACTACATTTGGGGAGTATCTTGAGCATTGTAGAGTATTGATATGTTGCATTCATGACTGTATTTTTCATTGATGTCAACATAGCAGTAATTGTGTTAAGATTGGAAGAATAGTAGTTAGTAATCTTAGTATGCATAGAAGTTGAGGAAATTTCAAATGATACATAGTGGAGCACATGTTCTTGAGGTTTTCCTAATGATATGGTTTAAAGGACTAAGTCTTATTGGATGTTGTACAAAAGTTACACTTGATTTACTCGAAGTTGTGCAGAAACAAAGCATTGGAAAATAGAGTTTTGATGATCTGTCACTATCTTTCATCTGAGATATAATGAAAAAATGTGCAATCACACACTAATAGACGATAGCCATATGGTGATGCTAGTGTGTGCACAAGATATGATTTCCCATGTGTGAAGTATTGTATAGACTATGAGTTGATAGTGTTGTTGTAATTGTGAATTAATTAATAATCTTAAGATTGATTAATTGAGAAAGCCTAAAGGCCGACTCAAGGAATTATTATGAAGATACGATATAAAGGAAAGTTGTTTTCCTTATTTGTAAAAAGTCTTGAAGGAGAAGATCAAGTGGAATGTGAAGTATTAGTGTGCAGTTCAAGAAGGAGTTGAATGCTTTCTGAATGCATGTAAGTGATCCAAGGGATGATTGGATGCATAGTATGAGATTTGATTACAAGATCTAAAGGAGAAGAAGTTTGGCTGACATTATAAAGATTGAGGAAGAAGTACATTTTAGCTCTATTATTCTGCAAGGACTAATACAGAGATCATTTGGATAGTGGGTTCTTTGATCTTAACTTTGAAGCTATTGGGGCAGTGGGTCCAGCTATCTTTCACAACTCCTAACAAGGTTGGCAAAACTCCTAATAAGGTTGGAATCTCCTTACAAGGATTCAAAGTCTCCTAATAGGGACTCATATGTACTGAATGCTGTAACAAACTCCTAATAGGGTCTATCCTCTAACAAGGAACATCTATATTAGTACATCATATTGTGGGCACTATCCCCACCAAGGTTTTCCCTCTGATCAAGGGTTTCCCTAGTTAAGATATATGGTGTTAATTGTGTATGAGTATCTTATTTTGGTTTCACTTTATATTAATCACATGGTTAATTTTGTTTAAGGTTAATTTTTGTGATGATAGTTGGATAACTGATTCAACCCCCTCTCGCCCACCCCCCCCAAGTTATAACAAGGTTGACACAACTCCTAATAGGGTTGGAATCTCCTAACTCAGATTCAAAATCTTCTAACAAGGACTCATTATGTATTGAATGTTGTAACAGACTCTTGATAGGGTCTATCCTCTAACAAGGAACATTTATATAAGTACATCATCTTGTGGGCACTATCCCCACTGAGTTTTTCCCTCTGATCAAGGGTTTCCCTAGTTAAGAAATTTGGCGTTAATTGTGTATGAGTATCTTATTATGGTTTTAGTTTATATTACTCACATGGTTAAGTTTGCTTAAGGTTAATGTTTGTGATGACAGTTGGATAACTAATTCAACCCCCCCCCCCCCCCCCCCCCCCCCCCCAAATTATAACAAGGTTGACACAACTCCTAATAGGGTTGGAATCTCCTAACAGAGATTCAAAGTCTCCTAACAAGGACTCATATGTACTAAATGTTGTAGCAGAGTCCTAACAAGGTCTATCCTCTAACAAGGAACATCTATATTAGTACATCATCTTGTGGGCACCATCCCCACCAAGGTTTTCTCTCTGATCAATGGTTCCCTAGTTAAGATATCTAGTGTTAATTGTGTATGAGTATCTTATTATGGTTTCAGTGTATATTATTCACATGGTTGGTTTGTTTAAGGTTTATGTTTATGATGAATAGTCAAACTAAGAATAAAATAATTGACATTCTTGATTTATATTATATGAATTACATTCAAATAATTTTCTATTCATTTCAACTTTAACAAACAATGTTCTTGTATCTGGTTGTTTGGCACAAGATTTTGTTACTTCTAACATTGTCTAGTGTCTGATGTTTGTACAAGGGGTCAACACCCTCTTGCAATTTTTCATATTCAACAACTTCAACAAAAAATAATGAATTATTACAATTAGAATTCAAATAGTTTAAAAATAGTCTTTAGAATATATATATATAATTTAGAAAACAACATATTGTAACATTTCTTTATATAGAATATTGATTTAAAGTTAATATTTATTATAAAAGAAAATCAAAACTATTAAGAGCGAGCGATAAAATGACTACTCTATACTTTAGTTTCTAACTTTGATTGAATATTTTTTTTAAAGCCTTTGATAGCGCTATATTCAATGTCAAGGAAAAACATTTCAGCAAAGATAAAAAAATAAGTCAATTACTACAACACGATGAATTATTATGAAAATTTCAACGTGACTGTGAATTCGTGTTGATTTCAATGGTAACTAGTAGGGAACAACAAAATATCCCCCAAAAAATGGATGCATTTTAGCAAATCTAATAAAAATATTGAAAATGTTGACTTTTGAATACATTTTGTGGGTAAAATAACTCGTGTCTATCAAAAGAAGCCATAAAGCTTATTAAACAAACCAATCCCACATGAAAGCTTAGTAATCAAATGCCAATCACTGCGTAGTTAACAAGCCAAGCTTTTTGTAAGACTCGATGCAATCGTCATAAATTTCCTCAATCCCCTGCATGAAAGTGAAGCCTAAATCTTTGAGCTTTTCAGACTTCAAATGTGTATTCTGAACAACCATGAAATCCATATCCTGCGACCTGAATTGAAACATGCCAAATCGTAAGCTACATAAACATATTAAAACATAATAACAGATAAAAGCATAAGCTATGAATGCAAAAACGTAATAATAGATCTTATTGAAATCCCTACCTGTCTACAATCTTCAGATCTGGATAACGTTTTATGAAGAATTCCAAACACTCTTTAATAGAAAGTGCGTCCGCAGAGCACAAATATCTGCCTTCAGCTGCGGGTTGCTGCATGAGAAATATGTTGGCATTGCAAACGTCATTTATATGGACTATTGGAAATTTCCCAAAGGCGGCCAGGACGGTTCTTAGAATGCTGGTAAGTAAATCCTCGTTGCCTAAAATGTAATTAGCAAAACATACAGTCATTTATTATAGAGAAAAGATAGGCCTAAAATGTAATTAACAAAGCTAAAATGATTTACTGATAATAGAGAAGAGATAGTTAAGTGGTGGGTGAACATTAGGGTGAGAAAGACCTGGTAGAAACCATAAGAGTGCGTGAATGCTGCCAGGAATGTAAGGAGTGAGGAAAGGTCCTCCCACAGCAGCTGGCCCAATTGTTACAAGATCTAAATTATTCTCGCCAGCGAATCTCCAAGCAGTCTGCTCTGCTAGTGTCTTTGACACGATGTAGGACTGTTGTGTTCAATGCATTAAAGCACCCACATTAGAAAACCTCTTCCGAGATTTACATTTCAATTAAGGAAACCTACAAATTAGGCCATTCAAGATACACCCAAATTTGGATTCGTTGTGTTGAAATCCAATTGAATGCGGGCACTGAGATCAAATAAAGAACTAAAGGCAATATCCAAATTAGATCGAATGAGGCTACCTTTAAATATCTAATTAAGCTTGAAAAAATAAGTCTGCATTCACTATCTAATAGTTTTAATCTAAAAATTTAATCTAAAAACCAAGTAATGTTTAAATAGGAAAGTACCCAAATCAAAAATTGTTCTTTGTTGGAGCGAAAGTAATTGACAGGGGTCCAAAGAGATTCGAGAGGGCAGGGATTGTTGTTGAGCTTCCCTTCCTCATCCAGTGGTGTCATGGCCAATAATGTGGTAGTGAAAACTACACGCTTCACTGTTTTTGATTTCAGACAGGATTTCAATACATTGACTGTCCCCTGAACTGCAACTCCCACAACCTCCGTCTGCACATAAACACATTGCCGGAATAAGAAGAAACCCATGCAATAATAATCAGCATATAAAGGTAATAATCGGCTTTGATGCAGTCCATACCTCGGGATCTTTGGAGGCATGGTTCACAGGAGTTGCAACGAAGAAGACGCCTTGGCAGCCCAAAATGGGTGAATCAAAGCTGCCTTCCACTCGCAGATCTGCATTGAAGAGTTTGAGCCTTTCATGCGCACCAGGAATTTGTCGTAGATAGGACATGTCCTCATTCCCTGTGAATTATCCAATTTGATATTTCGAAGTCTAACGTTTGTAATATACCATTTACCCTAATCGTGAACATGTAACCTTTTGAAAAATGGAGGTAATGGGTATACCTGATTTAGGAAGAATGGTTGCGTGGACAGAAAAGCCTCTGTTGAGAAGCGATTTGACAAGTGAGGAGCCGATGAAGCCGTCTCCGCCCACTACGCAATACCTTGCTTCCATTTCTTATTCCAGCAACTCAGTATTCCAGTCAATGGGTGAGCTGGTTTATATCTCTTTGTGCGTTAGGAAACTACAGGGAGCCTCTCAGGATTTAATTAAACAGAATTGCCGGCACGACATATTTAAAACGGATAATCGGCAGAAAAGGACATATAGATAGCAGAAAAGCAAATTTAGATGCAGTTCAGAAAAGGCATAATTAAATTCGCTGCCGGCCGAGGGTTTTGTCAGCTAGAGAAGGGAGCGTCCGAGCGATATTCGGAAGGATATTTGAAATGGAAAGTCTTTTTTGAAAGTCCATAAGTTATTTGTGTTTTTGGGTCCTATATATGGTGATATCGATATAGGATAATAGAACACCCTGGTTTGAGGGGGGCATCTAATTCAGCTACAAAGTATGAGCGAAGTGAGGGTTGTAAATTCGTGTGTACAAAAGAAGGAAGTGTTTTATAATAGAACGCTTTTTATGATCTGTATGTACTTTTAACTTGATTTCAATTTTGTACAACAATTTATTTATAATTTTCTTATTTGCATACGTCTGCACTAGACAGTAAAATTTGGTTTTCTTACTTTTTAATTGAAGTGTATAGAGTAATAAAAAAATACAAGAATAATAATTTTGTACTGGATCAATAATTGTGCATCCCCTTTATTATTTAGTGTGCTGATCTGATACTAGAGAATTGATCACTTTTTCAGATTTAAGGAAATTGATTTCTATTAGCCTTGTTCCATTATGGACCCCCCTCAAATAGTGCTTTCAATAATTTGAGTGTTTTTGGGATGCAACGATGTTGAGTTTTTATGTTGCAGGAGAAAGAACAAGAAGTTGTAAACAAAAAAATTATGATCCTTTGGTAAGGTGACCAATTGGGTAATGTGTGTTCATGTTTGCCACTATTTTCGCCATTGCATTTGTTACGCCTCTTTCATTTTTCTTTTAATTTTATATTTTGTAATTTTTGGACAACAACACATTAAGAAACACCAAAATTGAAAAACGGAATCAAAGGGAAGTAGGAAAGAAAAAATATGAACATCAAATCAGAGGATTTATTAAAACAAACTATTTAAGGTGGGTAAAATATAGAACCTTAATAGAAAAAGGAGACAAAAAAAGAATTAAGGTACAAGTTATTACTTTTGTTGTTTTTTATATTAAAAAAGCTGTCAAAGTGGGGGATGACCAAAAGAAAAAGCTTAGCTCAAGATCAGTTGTAAGTTATTACCAGTACACTTAACTACTGCCTTCTTTACTATAAAAAACTACCATGCTAACATATTACTATATCTATATATTTTGCAATCTAAAATTAACATATTAACATAATTACATATAAACCTTGCCCAATTTAAATTACAGGGCATAACTAAGGTCCGAAAAGTAGTAACCAAAAAATCACTACGAGCACAACAGATAACCATAAACATTAAAACGCAAAAAAATAGAAGGTTGATGTCTAGGAGCTAATTGTTCTTCTTATGATTATCATGATTCTCTAGGAGACGTCACAACCAATCATCTACAAAAAAACCATAGAGTGATCAATTAGTCTCCATATCCTTGGCATCCTTAAGCTCCTCTTTATCACCCTGCACGAGGTAGAGAGCCATGGTTGTTGAATGCATGACACACATTGATAAATTCGCCACTCAATCAAATTCATCCTCTGGATCCTCATTCTTCTTAATTAGGATAGTAATAAGCTCCTCCAGCTTGACATTATCTTCTTTTATAGAGGGATTTTTACCAATAGAACTTGGGCTCAGTGTTCATTTCCTTCTTTTTTTTGCCATCCTTAGGATCCTACTACTAATTATCACCAAGATTCCCAATCTCCTTTTTTTAAGGTTCTATATTTAGGTTTTATGACTAGGAAGGTGATTGTCCCCCATATCATACCCCATCTTATAATCTTGTGTCTTGGCTTTAGTCTTGAAGGTGTTTGAAACATGGGATGGTATAGGGATTTCCTAACTAGCCATAGTAGTATCCTTACCTCTATCTTCACTAGCTATCTCCTTCTCATCATGTTCCCCATAGTTCCTCCAAGGACCTTTCCTCTTACACCTAGGTTAGATTTTTGTCTCTAGCATTCTCACTTGTTATGGAACTAGGAAAACTCTCTTGACCATGGGGTAAATGATATCTTCTCTCTTAATCTCTTGTTAGTCCTAGGGGTTTCTTTCTACCCATTTCTCTAGCACTACCCACATCTAGAACCTCATTTCTTTTCCATTCTAATCTTCCTCATAGTGAAAGAGGGGGGATTTCTTTCCAAGTATTATCTAGAAGAGGACGAGTTATGAGGGGTAGCAAATATTTTTGGTTGCGAAGGGACCAAAATTCTTCCCTAAAGGTTAAGGCCCTAATGAAGCCTAAAGAGACAAAATATTAGGTCTTGATGATAAATGGTGTAACTCTAACTCTCATCCCTCTTCTTATGGACATTCCAAATAGATTCCACTATGAAGTGAAATAAAAGGTAAGGAAAGGAAATGATCTATTTATTCCTAAAGTGATTAAGAATAGGAAAGTTATAATAATATTAAATCTTGAACATGTCTTCTATCATAATAGACCTCATTATAGCATAACAATTGACATCCCATGGTTTAGGAAAATTT
This sequence comes from Cupressus sempervirens, assembly GCA_028749045.1. Lineage (NCBI taxonomy): Eukaryota > Viridiplantae > Streptophyta > Pinopsida > Cupressales > Cupressaceae > Cupressus > Cupressus sempervirens. The sequence goes on from CM053783.1 coordinate 222,523,455, forward strand.
TCTTGCTCAAATCCTCCATGGAAAAGAATAAGATTAACCTCATCAAGTCTAAAGAGTTTCCTCAAGCTATGTTAGGATTAATCTCAATATAATCAATATCAGTAAATAATAGATCGCACATAAGAGAACACAAGACACCAAACTTAGCATGGTTCACCCAATCCCTAGGATATGTTGACCAACAACAAGTCCAATATTATTATTATCCAGTGATTATAACCTGATTAAAATTTGTAATCCCTTACAACTCAATACTACCACAAGAACCAATTTTCACATCACACATTATGAAAATACCTAAATCTAAGCCCTTTTTATACAAGCCTTTTGTTGCTTACAAAATTAGGGCTAGAATAATAGAAAATAGTAGTCAATGCCTTTTATGATATAAGGGCATTTTTGGCTTTAGGGGTGCTACACTTGAAAACCCCCCTGGGGGCATTGCCCCTCAACCCCACCCTATACTGTGACAAGGAGTGTACCTAGGGCATTGCCCTAGGACCCCATAAGGGCACTGCTCCTTGACCCCATCTTGGGGACATTGCCCCCAAACCCTTGTAGAAATAATATGGGGAGAAAACTATGTCAAATAAACCTCAAAGTTTGATTAGGCTCCATATCACAACAAGCTAGTCTTAGCTACTACCCTCGACTACTTCCTATGTTTCTTCTCTTCCAATGAAATGCTTAGTGATTTAAAAAATAACCCATTAATATTAACCATTCAATATTTCTAAGTATCCACAAATTGACTAGAAACCCTCTCGTCATGGCTTTCTATACATTCCATGAACATAATCAATTCTTGGTGGCTCAATGTGAGAAATAATAATCTCCATAGTCTTGTCATATTTGAGATCCCCCACTAGATCCTTTGAGGCTCTCGACATGCCCACATCATAGAAATCATACAAATAAATATGAGAAAATTGAAAAGACTCATATGAGACCAAATCACAATAATATTAGGGATGTTAACAATTCAATAACAGTTGTAATTATCACAAGTAAACATGGTATGAAAAAATTCCTAACAAGAAACTTTCTACCCTTTCTATATCTATTCTCTAAATGATGTTTTATGAGTACTTTGAGAATCAAAAGTTCTAGGCTTAGGGTTTGTAAAATAGCTCCCCATATCTTTCATTTGGTATGAAATATGTCCTCATCACAATGGGTAATAAATAACATACTTATTGAAAATATAATCCAGATTAAACATATCAGTAATCGATAAGTAGGAGATAATTTCCATAGCAAGTCAAATTGTGATATATCAAGATTTAACTATGTGATTTTGAGTCAAACTCATTGACCCATGTTTCATGAGTAGTGATTCAACATGAATCCATCTCTCATGAGAATAGATGGAACACTTAGCACCCATTGGATCTAGGTGATTCTCACAGGGGTAAAGCGCCAGGACTTCCTGGGAGGTCACCCATCTCAATACTACTCCAGCCTAAGTGCACTTAACTACGGGGTTTCCCCCATGGTTAAACCCAAAGCTTGTAACCCAATTTGTAAAACCTTCACCAAAGTTGTACCTTATGAACCATTCATTAGAAAGCCCCTTAAACTCATCAATTGATAAATAGGAGATAATTTCTACAGCAAGTCAAATTGTGATATTGCTATCAGGATTTAACTATGTGATTTTGAGTCAAACTCATTGACCCACATTTCATGAGTAGTGATTCAACATGAATCCATCTCTCATAAGAATAAATGGAACACTTAGCACTCATTGGATCTAGGTGATGCTCATGAGGGATGGATTCATGTTGAATCGCTACTCATGAAACATGGGTCAATGAGTTTGACTCAAAATCATACAGTTAAATCTTGATAGCAATATCACAATATCAGTAATCGATCATTCACCATAGCCAGTGCTAACTCATCTCCATTTTCCTTCTACCACAAGTTTTAAAAGGTCATCATGTGAAGACACCTTCTTTCTTTTTTTATAAGCTATAAAATCACCACTAAAAGATCACATTCCCTTTATCGAGTGCATTGATTTATGACTCCATTCTTGTATGCTGCTAGGTTGTCTACCATTTTAGTACACATGTTGATTTATGATGTTAGCAAACCTATTCAAAAATATTTGCACATCCCTAATTATTGTCACTACATGCCTGCTCATTTTTCTAGCCCCTTTGACGGTTTCAATAACAAGCATCGAATATCCCTGAATTACAAATTGAGGAATACCCAAAACCTAAACAATGTCCATGGCCTCTACCATGTTGCTAGACATCTTATCATAATTCTCCACATAACCCATGGTAACATTACCATAGTTATCCTTGTTCTCGTTGTTGTAGTACCATTTCTATCTGATCCGTCAAAGTTAAGTCTCCACTAGTTTGGAAAGTGATTTCCATTCCATGTCTTTCCATTGTAGAGCCTTGTATTGTCTATTTTTCAATTAAGTGGGAAATATTCCAAACTTATTCCCATTTCTTATCCAATTGTGTTGGAGGAAGAGGGGGATATTTTTTACTCCATTTGAGAGAACATCCCCTTATAAGCACCATATTTATGTGGGTAACAACCTCAGGGGGGAATTCATCTCTCTAAAAATGCAGTTATTACATTATTTCTAGATGTTCCAAAATATATAGGGGGGAATGTGTTTCCATAAGATTCTAATGAGAGCATCATTGGAAGGATATTTGCAATTGAGTATGAATTAGTGGGTGTCACTATTTAAAATCCGTGAAATTGTCAACTCGTTAAAAATGTTTGACCAAGTAGAAGAGGACTAAGAAAAATGGATTAAGAGTTTGGGCATGGTTTCTTCCTCACAATTACATGGAGAACACTGGTTAATGAGCTAAAACCCATGTATTTAAAAATTATGAATTATGAGGATACTCTTATGCATAACTGACCACCAAAAGAGATTAATCTTTGATAGAAAATGCATGTTCCAAAGATACCTCCATATTTGTGAGGAACACTCTAAACCAATGATGTTATTATAGGTCAATTTCACACTAAAAGCTCCCCATGAATTTTTGTGCCAAATAAGTATTTATCAGTTATTATTTGTAAGATAGTTTTTGTTCAAATAAGATTATAGATGAATAGTCAAATTCAAAATAAATAAATTGACATTATTGATTTGTATTATATGACATTCAAATTAAATTATGTTCTATTACTTTCCAACTTCAACAAAATATAATGAATTATTATAATTAGAATTCAAACAATTTTAAAATATTCTTTTATAAAAGTAATATATATTATATAATTTTAAAAATATTCTTTTACAAAAATAATATATTATATAATTTATAAAACAACTTATTACACCATTTCTTAATATAGAATACCAATCCATAGATTATATTTATAGAAATACAATAAATATTTACTAAAACACAATGAATTTTTACAACAATTTAAGTGTAATGTGTGAATTTTTGTTGATTTCAATGATACATGGTAGAAAAAATATAATATGCGAAAAAAAATCGTTAGATTTTAAGAAGTCTGAAAAAAAAACTTAAAAACTTTGAAATGCATTTTGTAGAGAAAATAATCCATGCCTATTAAAAGAAGCCCTAAAGCTTAATATTAAACAAACCAATTCTAGATAAAAGCTTATTAAACTTTTGGAGTGCATAAGCTTGTTAAACTTTTGGAATGCATTTTGTAGAGAAAATAACCCACACCTAATAATATAAAACAAACCAATCCCACATAAACGCTTATTAAACAAATGCTAATCACTGCGTAGTTAACAAGCCCAGCTTTTTGTAAGACTCGATGCAATCGTCATAAATGTCCTCAATCCCGTGCCTCAAAGTGAAGCCCAAGTCTTTGAGCTTATCAGATTTGAAATGTGTATTTTGAACCACCCTGAAATTCATCTCATGCGACCTGAATTGAAGGGCGAAGCATGTCAAATCATAAGCTATATAAATAGATTAAAGCATAAGCTACATGATTGTGAAAAACACAAAAATAGAGGTGGTTGAAATTCCTACCTGTCTACAATATTCAGATCTGGATAACGTTTTATGAAGAATTCCCAACACTCTTTAATAGAGAGTGCGTCCGCAGAGCACAAATATCTGCCCTGAGCTGCGGGCTGCTCCATCAAAAATATGTTGGCGTTGCAAACGTCATCTATATGGACTATTGCAAATGTCCCAAAGGCCGCCGTGACGGATCCTAGAATGCTGTTAAGTAGATCCTTGTTGCCTAAAATGTATTTTAACAAAATATAAAATCATCTACTATAGAGAAAAGATAGGCCTAAAATGTAATTAAGAAAGCATACAATCATTTACTATAGATAAAAGATAGTTAAGTGTTGGGTGAACATTAGGGTGAGAAAGACCTGGTAGAAACCATAAGAGTGCGTGAATGCTGCCGGGAATGTAAGGAGTGATGAAAGGTCCTCCCACAGCAGCTGGCCCAATTGTGACAAGATCTAAATTATTCTCGCCAGCGAATCTCCAAGCAGTCTGCTCTGCTAGTGTCTTTGACACGATGTAGGACTGTTGTGTTCAATACATTAAAAAAATCCACATTAGAAAACCTCTTCGAGATTTATAATTCAATTAAGGAAACCTGCAAATTAGGCCATTCAAGCAATACCCAAATTTGGGTTTGTTGTGTTGAGATCCAATTTAATGTGGGCAAATACCAAATTAGATTTTTTTTTGTAACGAGACCAAATAAAGAACTTAAGGCAATACCCAAATCGGGAAATATTGTAGGAAGGTTATAAGATCGAATGAGGGCCGCTCTTAAATATCAGATACTAAAGAAGAAGAAGTTAAGCTTGAAAAAATAGGTATATTTTTACTATTTAATACTTTTAGTCAATGAATCAAATTGTAGAATATGATATTTAAATCATTCGTCGAATGAAACACAATGAAGCAAAGTACCCAAATCGGAAATTGTTCTTTGTTGGAGCGAAAGTAATTGACAGGACTCCAAAGAGACTCCACAGAGCATGGATTATTGTTGAGCTTTCCTTCCTCATCCAGTGGTGTCATGGCCCATAATGAGGTAGTGAAAACTACACGCTTTACTGTTTTTGATTTCAGACAGGACTTCAATACATTGAGTGTCCCCTGAACTGCAACTCCCACAACCTCCGTCTGCATATTAACACATTGCCGGGATAAGAAAAAACCCATGCAATAATAATCAGCATATAAAGGTAATAATCGGCTTTGATGAAGTCTATACCTCGGGATCTTTGGAGGTAAGGTCTACGGGAGATGCAACGAAGAAGACACCATGGCAGCCCAAAATGGGCGAGTCAAAGCTACCTTCCACTTGCAGATCTGCATTGAAGAGTTTGAGCCTTTCATGCGCACCAGGAATTTGTCGTAGATAGGACATGTCCTCATTCCCTGTCAATGCTTCAATTTGATATTTCAAAGTCTAACGTTTGTAATATACCATTTACCCTAATCATGAACAGGTAATCTTTTGAAAAGTGGGGGTAATGGGTATACCTGATGTAGGAAGAATGGTTGCATGGACAGAGAAGCCTCTGTTGAGAAGCGATTTGACAAGTGAGGAGCCGATGAAGCCATCTCCGCCCACTACGCAATACCTTGCTTCCATTTCTTATTCCAGTAACTCAATATTCCAGTCAATAGGTGAGCTGGTTTATATCTCTTTGTGCGTTAGGAAACTACAGGGAGCCTCTCAGGATTTAATTAAACAGAATTGCCGGCACGACATATTTAAAACGGATAACCGGCAGAAAAGGACATAGAGATAACAGAAAAGCATATTTATATGCAGTTCGGAAAGGGCATAATTGAATTCGCTGCCGGCCGAGGGTTTTGTTTGGTAGAGAAGGGAGCGAAGGGAGCGAGGATCAAATTTCAAAAAGATAGTCGAAGGATATTTGAAAGGGAAAGTTTTGTTTGAAGTTCGAAGTTATTTGTTTTTTAAGGGTCTATGGATACGGTAATATCCATATTGTATTCGTCCTTAAACATCACAGTAAGGTAAATATTAAGTTTGGTAAAAATAAGTCAATTTTGCCTATTTAACACTTAGTCTAGGAATGAATCTTAGGGTGTGGTCCTATTAGGAGATCTATTTTTATGGAGTGGGTGGTCTTATGAAATAAAATTAAAGTTTGCTATGAGATTAATTAGAATCTTCTCCTCAAAAGTAGTAGCCTCTACTTTTTAGGGTGCATATTCAAGTGAGTGGAAAAGATTGGGGCTAGAAATTGCCCCCACCAACTTAGGCTTCTCTTGTGCCACTTGTCAATCATATACTATTTTTAAATTTTTATCAATAATTTTTTTAAACATATTTATTTATTTAGTAAGTGAATTGAATATGTTAAAATTAAAAAAATCTTGAAACCACCCGCTTCCATAAATTATGGGGCTTAAATTTTTTAAGAATAACTCCAATACAAAATTCATGGGACCTCCCACTTTAAAATAATCTTAAAAAATCTCTAGAGTATTCGTTGAATTTTTTTAGGAAGCCCCCTTCATGGGACCACACCATTAGTGTGTGATGTTTAAGCCATTTGTAGGTATATGATGGTTTGAGGGAGGCATATAACTGAGTTGCAAAGTATGAGTAAAGAGAGGGTTGTAAATTCATGTGTAGAAAAGTAGGAATTGTTTTATATTAGAACATTTAAATTTCACACTCTTCAATGATGTTTGTGTATTTTCAAATTAGTGTCAATTTTGTACAACAATTTATTTATAATTTTCTAATTTGCATACTTCTAGACCAAACAATACAATTTGTGTTTTTTTTTGCTTTTTAATTGAGGTGTATAGAGTAATCTAAAAAATACAAGACTAATAATTCTATACTAGACCAATAATTGTGCACTCACTTGAACTAATTGGTGTGCTGATGTGATATTAGATAATTGATCATTTTTTCAGATTTAAGGAAATTGATTTAGAGTTAATTTTTTTCATGACACTTTTAATCTTGGACTAAAGGTTCATTTTTTCGAACTACTATTCCTACTATTAGACCTCTTTACATTATGGATCCCTCTCAAATAGTGTTTTCTATAATTTGGAGGTTTTTGGGATGCAATGAGATTAAGTTTTTATGTAGCAGGAGAGAGAACAAGAAATTGTAAACAAAAAAGTTTATGATCTCTCTGTGAGGTGACCAATCTTTGGCAATGTGTGTTCATGTCTGCCAACTATTTTTGCCATTGCATTTGTTATGGCTTTTTCATTTTAATTTTTCTTTTAATTTTATTTTTTGCAATAGTTGAAAAATAGGACATTAGGAAACACCAAAAATGATAATGGAATCAAGGGGAACTAGGAATGAAAAAATGTGAACATTAACAATTAGAGGATTTATTAAAACAATCTATTTAGGGTGGCTAAAACATTGAACCTTAAAATAGAGGAGACAAAAATGAATAAAGGTGCATGCTATTTTTGTTGTTGTTTCCAATATTAAAAAGATACCAAAATGGGGGATGATCCAAAGACAAAACTTAGTTCAAAATTGATCATAATTCATTACTAGTAATGGAGGGTACGCTCTGATACCACTAATGAAGGTGCACTCTGATACCACTTGATGAAGGTACACACCCTGATACCACTGACGAAGGGCCACACCACCCTTACCAACTCACAACCAAGAATACAACAATATGAAGAAAAAGAGAGATAAAATGCTTCCCAAAGAACACTTTTATTATACTTGAAATCCAATAGCAATTACATTAACATTTCTGCAAGATCTCTCAAGATCCAATCCAAACCCAAGCTAGTCCAGATCCACGTTATGGTAGAAACCTCCAAGATCTCAACTTGTGCCCACAAGCCACCAAGTAACCTCCTTGATTCTAAACCATAGTCACTAGCTCTTCTCCAACTTTATCCAAGATCCAAGTGTAAACTACCTCACATTTGGTGCTTTGTTGGACACACACTCACAAGTCCATCACAATCCTACTGTAAACTGCCTCACATTCAGCACTCTATCCACAGACTCAGGAAAACTCACTCTTCACTTCCTCCTTCTCTTTCACACCTTGAAGCCTTCACCTTCTAGTTGTCACACCTTGAAGCTTTCACCTTCCAAAGCTTCTACTTCTTGAGCTTCTCCTTCTCAAGCTTCTTGATTAGAAATGCTCATATGCCTTACTTAAATAGGCACTTACCACCCAATGCATGACTTATCCACAACCTTCTATAATTCCTCCTATACAATATCCACAACCTTCTACAACTTCGACAACTTTCTACAATATTCATAACTTTCTAGAATTCTACCCACACACCTTGATAAATGGAATGACAAACATTTTTATTTTTTTATTATGCCACCTATGCACCTCAAAAATAGAAATTCCTCTTTTCTCCCTTTTTTTCCATTTTCTATTTTAAAATTTTTTTTTCTATTTTCGTCACTCTCTCTCTCTCTCCTCCATTTTTTTTTTTTTTAATAAATAATTTTCCCATGCAAGATGCTCCTGCATCAACTAGCACACTAACATACCCTGTCTTTAATATCAAAACTCCCAAGTTAACCTATTTCTATATCTATACCTATTATAGTCTAAAATGAACATATTAACATAATTACATATAAACCTTGTCCAATTTAAATTCCTAAGCATAACTTAGTTCCAACAAGTATTAACTAAAAAATCCCTATGGTCACAATAAATAACTATCAACCAAAAAATGAACCTAAAGGAGATCATGCATGTCATGATGGTTTGATGGTGTTGATTATGAATATTCTTAAATCCAAAAAAGTGGATAGACCCCACTTAAGAAAAAAGACTATGTAATATGATACAGAGAGGAGTGATTTAGATGAAGCCTATGAAGAGAAAATTGAGGATGAAGAAGCTAAGTTGATGGATAATAAGAGAAAAAATATTTCCCCTGGGGGATTGTCATCTAAGAAAAGGAAAATAAATGAGGTGGATTATGAGATGGAGATTGGGGAAAATGAGGATTTTGAAGAGGAAAAAAGGAAGAAGACTAAGGGAACAATTGGTAACAAAATTCAGACCAGAAGTTTGAAGATGAATGTGAAATGGTTAACATTCCCTTGGATGATGATCTCCTGATCCAAAAAAAAAAGAGAAGAATGTGAAAGGTAAGAAGATTTTAATTCAAGGGAAGGTGGGCGATAAAGAAATTGAGGATGCTAATGTTGGGAAATATAAGATGAAAAATGACGATGAAAATTTGAATCAGAGTAGAGCCCAAGATGATCAAAGGTGTATGAAGGGTGTCTTTGGTAACCCTGGTTAAATGAGGAGGGGCATTAGCTTTATGAAGGAACAAATGCAAGATATCAAAAGGGAGTTTGAACATCTTAGCAAGACTAATAGAGGTGAGATGGCTTTAGGTGAGCATTTGGATAGGGTCTCAGATGTGATTATCTTCATGTTGAAGAAGTTAAGAGCTTGATTAAGAGAGTCCCACCTCTTGAATCAAAAAATAGAGCTATGGAGCAAATGGAGAAAAGAGTTGATAGTGTTAAGAATGGGTTAAAGAAATTTGCAGATCAAAGTTTCTCCATATTGAAAGCTATCCCAAAGAATATTAAGAATTTTTTGGATAAGTTGGAACATGGGAGAAGCCAAGGTATGAAGGATATGAAAGATGATCAAGGCCCTAGCAAATGTACAAGGGAAAATTCTAAGAAGACAAAGATTATGATCGACAAAGAGATTGATGAGCTAAAGACCTCTGTTGTGAACATAAAAATCCTAGCCGATCAAGCTGTTGATTTATTGAAAACCTTATAGCTATCTCGATGTTGTCTTTACGCTATCTTTTGCTATCATTTTTCCTATTCGATGTTTTTGGTTTTTAGTTCTAGCTTGTCTAGTGTTTTAGTGTTGATGCACAATTTCTTGTCGGCTTTCATTTCTTATCTACTTGGTACTTTGTAAAAGGTTTTGGTTCCTTTCAAAACCTATTTTTACTTAATCAAAACAAATAATGATAAACATTAAAAGACAAAAACTAGAAACCAGATTTCTAGGATCTAGTTATCCTTCTTTTTCTTATCATGATTCTCCAATAGAAAGCTAAAACCAAACATCAACAAGAAATTCATAGAGTAATTGATTAGTCTCCAAATTCTTTCCATCCTTAAGATTGTCTTTATCACCATGCATAAGGTGGAGATTAATGGTCTCTAAATGCATGACGTGCACTAAAAAGTCCGTGACTTGATCAAATTCATTCTCTAGGTCCTCATTCTTGGTAATTAGGGAAACAATAGTATCCTCCAATCTAGCATTATCTTTTTTCACAGTGAGATTTTTACCAGCAGAATTCTAGGGCTCAAAGTTCCTTTCCTTCCATTTTCATCCATCCTTAGGGTCCTTCTAGTGATTAACATAATAATTCCTAGTCTCCTTGTTCTAAGGTTCCATATTGAGGTTTCTTATTGGGGAGGTGATCATTTCCTGATCCCCCATATCATACCCCACCTTAGAATTTGGGATGTTAGCTTTAGTCTTAAAGGTATCTGATGTACGAGATGGCCTGGGGTTTTCCTGGCTAGTCATAGTAGTATCCACACCTCTTTTTTCATGTTCCCCATAGTTCATCCTCATAGCTTTCCTCTTACATCTAGGTTAGTTTATCTTCTTTAAAGTATTCGCAATTGTGTTGTAACAAGGAAAACTCTCCTTACTAGGGGGTAAAGGATTTCTTTTCTCTTAATCTCTTGCTAGCCCTAGGGGTTTTCTTTCTACCCATTTCTCTAGCACTATCCACATCTATAACCTATAATTTTTCCATTTTAATCTTCCTCATAGTGGAAGAGGGGGGCTTGTTTTCCTAGGATTGAATAGAAGGGGTCGAGGTATGAGAGGTAAAAAATATTTTTGGTTTGGAAGGAGCCATAATTTTTACTTGAGGTTTAAGGCCCTTATCAAACCTATAGAGACAAAATATTAGGCCTTGATGATAAATAGTGTAACTTTGACCCTCATCCCTCTTCTTACAGACATTCCAAATAGAGTCCTTTATGGAGCACAATAATAGGTAAGGAAAGGAAATGATCTCTCTAATCCTAAAGTGATTAAGAGTTGGAAAGAGGTAATAATATAAAATGTTGAACCTATATTCCAACATAATCTACCTCATTATGGCATGACAGATGGCATCCCATGGTGCAAGGAGTTTATCATGTGCAAATCCTCCACACAAAAGAAGAAGAGCCTCATTAGGTCTAAAGAACTTCCTTAGTCTAGTCTCATCTACTACCCTCAGTTGCTTCTTCCATTTCTTCCCTTGTAATGCAAGAGTCAAGACCATAACATAGAAACCCTTAGTGATTTCAAACAAGAACTCATTAATATTAACCATTCAGTCTTTCCAAGTACCAAAAAACTAGCTTGAAGCCCTCTTGTCATGGCCTTCTACATATTCCATGAATGAAATCAACTCACCTTGATGTAGGTATATCCAAGAAGCTTTGTCACTTTTAATAACTTCCTTAATCCTTGGTAATTCAATGTGAGAAAAATTACTCTTCATAGTCTCATCATCTTTGAGCTCCACCAACAGATCCTTTAAGGCTTCCAACATGCCCATAGCTAAGAAAACCCTTCAACTAGAGGTTAGAAAATCAAATAGACTCTACTACTTCAGAATTACAATAACATTAGGGATTTTAACAATTTGGTAAGAGTTGTAACTCTAGTATCACAAGTAAAAATGATATAAATGATATTCCTAACACACCACTTTCCACCTTTTCTGTATCTATTCTCTAAATGATACTTAAAAGTGCTTTTAAGATTAGAAAGTCTTGACCTTTGGATTTCTAGAAAATCTCCCTATATCTTTCATTTTGGTATCAAATACACCCTCATCATAATTAGTAATATAACATAATTTTAGAAAAAATCTAGATTAAACACATTGTTAATCAATCATCTACTATAATAGGTACCAACTCATCTCCATTCTCCTTCTTCCAAAGTTTTAAAATGTCATCATGAAAAAGCCTTCTTTATTTTTCACAAGTAATAAAATTACCAATGGAAGGCCATATTCCCTTTCCCAAGTACATTTATTTATGAATCCATACCTATATGCTTCTAGGTCGTCTACCCTCTTACTAATCATGAAGAATTGTGGTGTTAGAAAATACATTCAGCAACATTTGTGCATCTCTAATTATTTTTACTAAGTGCTAACTTTCCTTTGTAGGCCCTTTAATTGTCTCAATAAAAAACATTGAATCTCCCTCAATTCCCAATTTAGAAATACTCATACTAATAGCTATTTCCAAACCCCAATGGAGGCCCATGGCCTCTGCCACATTTCTTTACATCTTAGCATGGTTCTCTACATAACCCTTGATAACATTATCATAGTCACACCTTAAAACATCTCCAGCTATTGTAGTACCATTTCTACTAAATCCTTCAAAGTTAAGTTTCCACCAATTTGTTGGAGGTGATTTCCATTATGTGACTTTCCTTTGTAGAGCCTTAGTATTATCTATTTTTAAATTAAATTGGAGCTATTCCAAACATCTTCCCTTTTCTTATCTAATTATGTTGGAGGAAGAGGGGGTGTGGGGGTTCCAATTCTAGTTGAGAGAACATTAGACCTTAAAAGTTCCATAGGTATTTGTTGGAATTCTTTAGAATAACTGAGAGGTGGCATGAATTAGTTATCCAAGGTCCATATGTACAAATAAAACTTTTCATAGCTTAATGAACCCATAAACATTTATCATCATGCATGCATCCATAAGATTATCCAATCACTTAAAACTTGTAGGTTATTGTCAAATCAATTTGCAAAAATGTAAACATGAAACATAATAGATTCAATAACACACTTGACATAATGCTTTATTTGGAAACCCAAATTTCAAACAACCACCAGTAACATGATACTCTTTCTCACTCTTTTGAAGTGATGCCCTATGAAAGGCCAACCCTATTAAAGGTTACAATGCACATTGTTAAATGTGACCCAGTTAAAGGATTTCAATCACCTATTTAGGAGTGAGCCTTGTTAGAGGAATTCAGACCATTCACTTAGAATGTCACCTAGTTAAAGGATTTACAAATGACATTTAGGTCAACCTTAATCCAAAGGATTTACCCTAGACTGATGTAATTATTAAAGAGTAATAGTAAGGCTTGATCTAATAACAACTTACAACTCCATTTTTGAATTATAGATCTCTATGCCAGTCATTTATTATACTTGGCTTTCACACACTTCAGCTCTAATAGCTTATTCACCCTTCAAGCATCCATACCAATAAGCCTTCTTTCTTAAGTTGCTAATGTAGACTCCTCACTTAGGTCACTGAATGAAGCAATACCCTAGACTCTGTGTCTTCCATAGGTTCTCGCACATAACAACCTTTTCTTCTAACTAGCCCTCCCTATAAATAGAGAATTAAGATACTAAATTTCATTTAGTCTCCATCATCCAATTTAGGGTTAGGTTAGATTAGGTAGGATTCAATGAATCTACCTGTTATTTCATTTCATCCCTTTCTAGAAACTTCTCCTTCAATCCTCTTTGAATTCACCATAAAATTGTTTACCATAGATTTTGTGATACTAGCTCATCAACCTTATCTTCCACATGGTTCATATAATCCAAGAAAACAAACTTATCGACTTAGATCTATCAAATTCATGAAGTTTCAAATAATGATGACACTTGGCTTTAACTTACTTCTTATGCTTGGCACATACTGCATTGCTCGACATCCTCTATAAAATCACTTGGGTTGAACTAAAGTTTATTAGTGCTTGACATCAACTAAACTTTACTTGGCATCAACTATTTTACTTGGCATACACTAAAATAGACTTTTACTTGGCTAAAATTGATTTTTGGCTCAACTTGCACCAATTTTTCTTCGCACCTACTATCCATTAAGTCTAACCTAGTAGACAAACTTTTTTTAACTTGTTCTTCTGAACTTGCTTAGTGTAATGAACCTTTGCAACCTTAAGCAGATTATCAATGCACTATGATATCACTATCTTAGTTGATTCTTATACTCCTTTTCATTTCATAACTCAACCTTTGCTCTAGGTGCTATTGTTACATCTTTTGATCAAATCCTCTTCATCAATCAAATAAGTGATAGTACTTAAATCATATAAGTAGTTATCTTACCATCAAATAGTAGGTTTGACATTTGTAATGACCCTTTTTGGGACATTAGGGTTTCTTACTATAAATATGTTTTCTCTCAGGTCCTTCCATTTGTAATGACTTTTTAGGGATCATTCGTTTGTGACTTTTTCTTTAATTTGTATCCCCTTTTTCCATATCTTTTTTCTCCTGTATTTTCCAATGCGTTGATATATTATATATATGAGTATATTCATAGAGTCATGTCCTTTCAAATTAATATTAATTATATTAATAAGGTATTTTATTATTTTATTAATTATATATTATTTTTAATGATTATAAACTATATTATTATATTAACTATATTATATAAATTATGTAAAGACTATTACAATATTATGTAATATTAGATATTATGATAAATTATAACTATATCATTATTAAACATACCCTAAGATCATTATATTAAATAATGATATATTATTATATGTATTTAGATATATACTATATATATATCACATATATTTAATTTTATTTATCTTATTTATTATAATTTAAGTGTGATAATAATTAGATATATTATAATCTTATTGATTGACATTGTAATTATTACATTTATTCCTTATATATATTGATATTATTATTATGAATAATAATTTTATTATATTCATATAAATAATATAAATAATTAAGTAAAATAGATCATAAATATTTATAGTTTATCAATATTATTTCTTTAGGAATAGTATATGAATTATTATTATTTTTTATCCCATAATTATAGGATTCTCTTTAGGAGGGGTCATGACAAGTCCACCCCTCTTGAATTTGCTTGTCCTCAAGCAATAAACATTTTCATATTTGTTTCACCTTATATAATGAAATTGACTACTAGATCCTATTCAAATTTTTACTTGTAATATTACTTCGTTTATTCTATAAAGAGTCACATATGTAGTATGCATCTGAATGCAAAGTATACACATGAATGTATGAAGACACAAAGAAAACACAAAGCATGCATGAAGTAGACACATGTAAAAACAAAGCATACACAATGAAGACAGATGATGCATGAAGGCACGAAGTAGACAGATGAAGACACTGAGCAAACATGATGCAAACACATCATACATAACCTTGATTAGATCCTATAATTAACAATGTGCAATGACTATACTTCTTCATTAGGCTTTATGAACCCTGCAACCACAAAATAAGCATCTGTACATGCATATAAATATATATAAACTTCAAAGAAATTTGAATAATAATAAGTTAATCCAAGCCAAATCCATACTAAGCCCAAGAGTGGACTTTGGCCCCCCTTGGCCCTAGTGGTAGGTGTTAGGCATCCACATGAGGTGGTCTACTTAGTGGATTGCTTGTTTGGCTAGAAAGGTTCTTGTGAAAAGGATCCATTACTATCTTTCCCTTAACTAGCACTACAATAGGGTGTTTTCTCCCGATTGCAGACTCCATAGGAAAGTTGTAGGGTTCCCTTTTCTTATTTACATAATCCTTTGGAAGGAATCTTTCTCCCTTTTCTTATTATGATTATCATAAGATGGTAGATTTATGGTGCAGAGGGCACGTGAAACAAGCTCCAAGCTATATTCGACAAGTGCTCAAAATTACTCCGCCTCTCCCTCCACCAACTCCCTACCTTAGGATATCATAATGTGGATGAGAAGATGAGTATTAAATTTGATTTACTTAGTTCATTTGAAAAATTTCTTCTTATAGTACACAAAAAACTTTCTCTCTCCTTGTTATGATCATCTTGATGGTAGAATGACAGTCCAGAGGGTGCGTGTAACAAGCTCCAAGCGATTTCGACAAGTGCTCAAAATTACTCCACCTTTCCCTCCACCAACTCCCTATCTAAGGTTATGTAATTTTGGACAAGAGATAGACTCTTTGTACTATAATTGAAATATATTCTAAATACTATGTTTTCCTAAAATCAACATTTATTTATATTTCATTTTTTTCCTTTTTCATATATATATATATATATATTCCATTTATATTTCATTTTCATTTATTCTTTTTATTTTGTAACTAGAATCATTGATAGATTATTCAATATTCTTCACAATACAAAATCTATCAATAATAAGAAAGTTACTAGTAATAATATTTTATAGGATAATAGTAACATTTCGTATTAATAGCTTCCCCAAAATAACAATATAAAGAAAAAAATATACAACTTACCTCATACCTTATGTGATAGGGTGAAGACGTGTCAAACTAAATTCTCTTTCACAAGAAATAGTGCCATCTTCATACTTGCATTTCCCAATATTACTTTTATGCTTTTCCACTCCTAAAAAACCCTTTCTCTTGAAGAGCATTAAATATTTTTTCCATGTGTGATCATATGTTTTAATATCTCATTCCTTCATAATTGTCCTCATCTTATTTGAATGATTCTCCATATTATATCAATATTGCACCCATTATCTTAATCGTTGGTTGGTGTGGTAGTTATAATAGCTCCTTTTATTCATTGATCACTCTTGGTATATGATCATTGTTAATAAGAATATTTGGTTTCTCTAACCATAATACAAGATATAGATTTTTGGTTATCTTGGATAAGACATAGTCTCAATCATAATATTTTTCATACAATTTAATTCACATTGATGCTTCCTATCAATTGGTCAATTGTGAATATCTTTCCTTTACCAATTAAAATGTGGGCCCCTCCTGTACTCATATGAAGCACCAACTAGTTGACGTGGAAATGACTTGATCTCTAAAAACTTTATTTGTTAATTGATTTGCCTCCTTTTCTCATTGATGCTAGGATTTATCCATAATTTTTCTCCAAGTATGGGGGTGGGACTGCTTTGACGCAACATTATGTGTTTGAAAAAATCATCTTTTGATGCATTCCATGCTCTGTACATAGTAAGGTTATTTTATTTAATTGCCTTTCCTCTCCGACGAAAATCTAGACGCAATAAATTATACAGAGTACTAAAATTCATCTCTTCAAAATTAAAATATTCATGGAAGTTGTGTCCAAGGTGTAATTGACTTTTTCACTTCATTTTGATCTTTGAGTCTTGTAATTCATGCTATTTCATTTTTTTAATCATATCCTCTTTATAATATTCCTCCATTGCATATCACTTTGTTGGCATTGCTTGAAACCTGACATACAACCTCTCACCATTGCTTATCTATGGGTCAATATGCTTCATACACACCTTGATTATCTTGTCCAATGTCCATATGAGACACTCATCTCACTTGATAGCATAGATGTTTTTGACGTGCTTCTATATTAATGGTGTCAATTCTTAACTTTGTGACTTTTGTATTCATTTGCTATTATAGTCATTCACCTTTTATTCCTATTGGATTGCTTGTATCCTATGCTGAGTAGATGGGTTCTTATCTGCTCATTTTTGGTTCTTATCTACCCTAGTTTCTAAGTTATTTGTCCCTGGTTATATTGATGTCACCTAACACCTTTGACAGTGATTGGTTTTTGGTGAAAATTTTATCCATGTTACAAAACTCTATGAAACACACATTCCACAATTAACCCTATGCATAGGGAATCTGATATTCAAACTCAAACAAATCTGCTATAGACAAAAATCAAGTCAACCCCAAAAATACTTCAAGACCTCTCTTGAAGCCAAAAGTTTTAGTTGTGAGATCAATTTGGAAACTCGATAACTCAATATTGAAGGCACTAGCAGAAATAAGTCTAGTCCAATTGCTTTTGGTCAGATCCTGTAAAATAATCTGAGCTCTCCCATTATCCTTGGTTTGGCCAAAATGATAATAAGTCAAAGCTATTATGATGGGCATTTTAGGTTCTGCTAGATAGGTTTGCTTTTTGCTGAATGAAAATTGACTCATATTACTAATACTTAGAGGAAAATTCTTTTGGTTACTGACAATGAAGATAAATATTAAGTGCTCAAGGCTCTTGATAGTATTTTGTTGGTCACTATCTATCATTTTCTGCGCCTGACCAATAACACAGTAGATTGGTTTATAAACTGATCCACATCAACAATAAATTTTAATAAGTTTCCTTGAGAGGAAGTCGATCAACTATAGTAGATTGTTAGAATTATTTCACTCCTCTCCCAACAAATATATTAAGTTATAGGTTCTCTAATATCATTGTTAACATCCGAACATTTTGGGTAAAGCACAAAAATAGATTGATACACATGTCGGACGAGATCAAATAATGGAGGAATCAAATTTACCCATGCTGAAATATTTGCAAGAAATTGTGAAAGGAACTCTGAGACTATCCATCAATACCTCTTTTGATACCTCACTAGTCAAGAGAGGACTGCAATATTGGAGGATATCACATTCTTTGTTTTATCTTTTACCCTGTAGGATGGCAGGATCATGCTCTGATACAATTTGTAATGACCTTTTTTGGGACATTAGATTTTCTTACTATAAATATGTTTTCTCTCGGGTCCTTCCATTTGTAATGAACTTTTAGGGGTCATTCATTTGTGACTTTTTCTTTAATTTGTATCCCCTTTTTCCATATCTTTTTTCTCTTGTATTTTCCAATGGGTTGATATAATATATATATGAGTATATTCATAGAGTTGTGTCCTTTCAAATTAATATTAATTATATTAAAAAGATATTTTATTATTTTATTAATTATATATTATTTTTAATGATTATAAACTATATTATTATATTAACTATATTATATAAATTATGTAAAGACTATTACAATATTATGTAATCTTAGATATTATGATAAATTATAACTATATCATTATTAAACATACCCTAAGATCATTATATTAAATAATGATATATTATTATATGTATTTATATATATATATATATATATATATGTATGTATGTATGTATGTATGTATGTATGTATGTATGTATGTATGTATGTATAATATTATTTATCTTATTTATTATAATTTAAGTGTGATAATAATTAGAAATATTATCGTCTTATTGATTTACATTATAATTATAATGTTTATTCCTTATATATATTGACATTATTATTATGAATAATAATTTTATTATATTCATATAAATAATATAAATAATTAAGTAAAATAGATCATAAATATTTATAGTTTATCAATATTATTTCTTTAGGAATAGTATATGAGTTATTATTATATTTTATCCCATAATTATAGGATTCTCTTTAGGAGGGGTCATGACAACATTAGTGGAAAAAAAATTATTGAAACACATTTATCATATGTGTATCAATTTATTTTCAACAATCCCCCTCTTTGGAATTTATGGCAAACCAAACCAATCAACCAAACTAACTTGATTAAAATAGAAAGACCAACAAAATACCAAAAAGAAAATAATTCTTTGTATTGAAATCTCTCCCTCTATTAGCAACTTTCATCTTCTAAATAAGTTATAAAACTCTATTTTGTCATCATTATAACTCCCTCTGAATTACTTCTTATATCTATCCTCTTACTAGGTAGATGTGATCAACAAATGCACTTTCTCAGTATTCAAAATTTCTCCCTCATATTGTGTGTTAGGATTTCTCCCTCTTTGTTTAATGTCTATCTTCAATATCTTTGTTTTGATCAATATATATCTCTCTCATGTCCCCCAATCTGTTGTATTTTTCCCTCTTTGAAAAAAATGCCAAAGACTTGTCATCTTAATATGCAGATATGAAGTTCATTAATTTCTCTCCCTGTCACCTTACTTGTCACTAATTTGTAGTTTCATCCTTGTGATTACTTTAGGTAGCTCCTAAAGTAAGATCCACTGTATCAATTTGTAACATATGGCAATCATCTTTTTTGATGCAATGCACTCCTATTATTTTCTTAGATAGTCTTTGATAGGGGTATCACTCATAGTTTACCTCTTAGATACTCATGAGAATCCTTAGGTAATGCCTTTGTGAAGATATCAACAATTTTCTCTTTTGTGTTAACATATTCCACCTTCACCTCTTTATCTTGAACTAATTCTCTCAAGTAATGATACTTGATTGCAATGTGCTTAGTCTTTGTGTGCATCACAGGGTTCTCTTATCTATTTTAACACTTTTACTATCACAATAGAGTATCACCTATTTAGTAATCTCTTCCTTCATACCTTTGAAAAGCTATTTGATCTATACAATGTTTGTACAATTTACAAAAGCAACAACATATTCAGCTTTAGTAGTAGATTGTGGCGTGCAATTTTGTTTCTTGCTAGTCCATGTAACTAGCCTCTTACCTAAGAAAAATGCTCCTTCGCTGGTGCTCTTTCTGTTATCAATATTTCTAACCCAATTAGCATCAGTATAGGCTCTTAATTCAATTTTCTCATTTTTCTTATAGTATAGACCATAGTCCTCAGTTCCTTTCAGATATCTCATTATTCTCTTCATAACCATCAAATGGTTCTCCTTGAAATTAGCAAAGAATCTTGCAACTATCCCTATAGATAAAGCAATATCAGTTTTTCCATGTACTACATATTACAATTTTCCAATCATAGGCCTATATAACATGTGATTCACCTCAGCTAAATCATCATTCTTTGACAATTTATGTCTTGTCCGCATAGGTGTACTTACTAACTTGGAATCCTCCAATCCAACTTTTTTTAGTATCTCCTTTACATACTTTGACTGAGTGATGTATATACCATATTTTATCTATTGTACTTGCAAACCCACAAAGAAGTTGATCTCTCTAAACATAGACATCTCAAATTCTTGCTTCATTTCATTTGTAAAAGCCTTACATAAAGTATCTTGACCTCCAAATATGATATCATCAGTCAAAACTTTTAGATAACAAAATACCTTTGCCTTTCTTTATCTTCAAGTATAGATTTTTGTTGTTATCAATCCTTTCAAATCCAATCTTCACAAGATAATTATTAAATCTCTTATATCATGCTCTTGGTGCTTATTTCAAACCATATAAAGCTTTGTGTAATATATATATATATATATATATACCATGTTTTTATTGTTAACATCAACAAATCCTTTTAGTTGTTCTATATAAACTTCTTCCTCTAATATACCATTCAGAAATGTAGATTTAACATCTATTTGATAAACTTTAAAACCTTTGTACGCAAAATAAGCCAGCAGAATTCTTACTCCTTCCAATCTAGCAACAAGGGAAAATGTTTCTCCATAATCAATTCCTTCTTCTTGTGCATATCCTTTGTAGGCTTATCTTGCCTTGTTCCTTGTGACTTCACCATTTTCATCTATCTTGTTTCTATATACCCACTTGTTGCCAATCACATTTTTGTCTTCTGGTCTAGGAATTAGATTGTATGTCTTTTTTTTCTCAATTTGTTCAATTACTTCTTCCATGGCTTTACTCAATCCACATCTTCTAAGACATCTTTCACTATTTTGGGTTCTTTCATGTTTATCAAACGTGTATTATTTCTGAACTTGTTCTTTGTCATTGTTCTAGCATTTTTATCTCCAATGATCTATGTAGTAGGATGATGTCTCTTTACATATTTAGACAATCTTGGTTCAGCTCTAGTTTCTTCATTTGGTCTTTCAACTTCTAAATCAATATGTATATCTCTATTAGGTATTTCAACATTTCTTTCATGTACACTAATTTTAGAATCAAAATGTGCCTCAATTTCATTCTATAACTCGACACTTGAATGTAGCTTAGTTGTTGAATGCAACTCAGCATTCATAGTATGTGATTTGGTAGTCATTGAAACTTGATTTGTTGCATCTTCTTTAGTAGGCATACCTTCATAAAAGTATACAAATGATTTGTATTCTTTTGGTTCTTTCATAGATTCAGCCTCATACACTTTTATATAATTATCAAAGTTCATATTTACACTTTCCACAACTTTTTTAGCATTAGTATTTAAGCACTTATAAGCTTTACTTCTTATGGAATAACCTAGTAATATACCTTCTTCACTTTTTGCGTCTAGTTTACCATTCTTGAAATCTTTGATGGTAAAGTATTTTCTTCTAGATACCTTAAAATACTTTACATTGATTGAGTATCCATAGGTGTTGAATGAGTACCTTTCTTGACTTGTACACAAGGTAAGTGCAAGAAGTTGGATCTCACTTTTGGGCAAAAAGTGGAAGTGTTTTTTCTATTTTTAAAATTTCTTGTCCATTGATGTCAAAATTTGATATATTTAGGGATTGAATACAAAAAACTTTAGAAATAAAAATTGTAGTGTTTAGAATCTACTTTCTGAATATATAATTTATTTGTGTACCCATATGATAATTATTTTTTCGTGTGGATCTTCAAAAACTACCTTTTTCAAAATGTATATTTTAGGACCGTACCACACTCATGTACGAATACCATAATTTGACATAATTAAATTAATTTTTGTAAATCTTTTTTTAAAAAGTTACCTAACACACCAAAGATTGATAATTTTTTCCTTAATTTTTCATTAATTAATTTTATTATTAATAATTTTTAATTAGCTATAAAGAAAATATTTTAAACCTCTCATGTACGGACACCATAATTTGATCAAATTTTTACTTTTTTCAAAGGTTCTTTTTTTTAACATCAAAAGAATTATATTTAGATTGATGACATATAAATTAATTTAAGAAATATCATAAAATTAAAAAGTTATTTAAGTTTTAGTGAACCTCACTATTTTACATTTGAGTAACACCTTTGATTAAAAAATAACTCAAAAATAGTAAATAAAATCATAACACTACAAATTTTATATTTCTAAACTCATGATAGTCAGAGCTCTAATGGGTTTTTGTTTTGTAAAAAAAATTGATCGAGAAGACCCTCTAAAAATTATGGTAAGGCATAACTTTGTCAGTTCAATGCCTTAGACAAATCTTCAAAGGTCAAGGCATAGGCTTGGTCTCACCAAGCCTATCTTGAACTAAAATTTGAGGGAGGGAAAAAAATCTTGCCCCATGTTGTTAAAAATGGGTACTTGTTATTTGAAATTAAGAAAATGGATACCCATTTTGAAAAATTAAAAGGGATATTTAAAATGCATTCAAAACCCCTAAAATAATTTTAAAAAACTTTTTAGAAATGGTTATGCATTTTTTAAAAGGTAAAAATGGGTACTCGATTTTTAAAAAATTGGTATCCATTTTTTACTTTTAAAAAATGGGTACCCATTTCTAAAAATTCAATTTTTATTTTTTTTCAAAAACGAGTACCCATTTTTTGAAAATAATAAATGGGCACCTAATTTAAAAAAATAGGTGGCCATTTTTTAAATCTAGCATTAGCAACCAAGCCTAAAATAGATACCTATTTTCAAAAATAGTTTTTTGTTTCTAAAAGAGCATGATCTCAATCCACAGACTTGCACGGATTTGAGACCCAACTTCTTGCTTCTATCGCAGAGTTCAAGGTATAGACAACTATACTTACGACTTCTCTCCAGTATTTAAAAGCAACAGTTTTTTCCATCATGAGTGTTCTAGCAAAGTCCATTGAAACCTATTCCTACTTTCAACAATTCCATTTTGTGGAGGAGTTCTAGGAGTGGATGTTTGTCTTTTGATTCCTTTATCATTAAAAACATCTCAAACTCATTTGATTTAAATTCTCATCCTGTATCAGATTTCAAACATTTTAGACTTTTACCTATTTCCTTCTCAATTGTTACTAAGTACCACATAAAAATTTGGAAAGCATCTAATCTATTTTATAAATTTTAAAAAAAATAATTCTAGAATAATCATCAACAAGCAAAAAATGTACTTATCTCCTTTGTAGCTTTACATTTCAATTGGTCCACACAAGTAAGTATGAACAATCTCTAGTATTCCTTTAAAGGTACGAGTTTTAGTTTTAAAAATTGACTTTGTCATTTTACCTAATTGATATTGTTTGCACATTATATTATCAGACTTCTTTAACATAGGCAAACCTCTAATTTTTCTCATATTACTAGTATTGACCAAGTTATCAAAATTAACATGACATAACCTTTTGTGCCATAGTCACACATTATCAAATTTTACAACTAGACAAGTAACATCCTCTATATCAAGGTAAAATGGATTACTCCTAGTTTGATCACCCTTTCTAATAAGTTTTTCATTATTATCATATATCT
Source organism: Cupressus sempervirens (assembly GCA_028749045.1). Lineage (NCBI taxonomy): Eukaryota > Viridiplantae > Streptophyta > Pinopsida > Cupressales > Cupressaceae > Cupressus > Cupressus sempervirens. The sequence continues at coordinate 222,547,658 of CM053783.1, forward strand.
TAGCAATCTTGTTTTCAAACTAAATATTACATCTTGAATTATTTAGTTGTGACACACTCAACAAATTATAGTTAAGTCTTTCAACATAGTAAGCATTTTCACATAAAATCTTTTCTAGGAGTATGATAGAACCTTTTCCTTTTATCAAACATGGTGCATCATTACCAAATCTTACACTATTTCAATCACATCAATTCAAGGTAATGAACTTACTTTTATTTCTAGTCATTTGATGTGAACACCCACTGTTAATGATCCATCTGTCATTCTTATTCACACAAGAAACAAGCGCAGTTGTCTTATATTAATCATATTTTTCCTTCATTGCAACATACACCCTATCATTATGTTCATCGGATTCATCTCTTGTTTCCTCTTCAACAATATATCAAGACTTCTTGCCTTTGTCTTTGTAATCTTTGTTGTCTTCATTTCTTCTACTTTTGTACTTGTCACCACTTGTGTAGTTCTTTTTCTCTAGACATCTAGCAATAATATGACCAACCTTATTAAAATTGAAACAAATGATGGGTATTTTACCTATAAACTTTCCTTTACCTTTGTGGAATCTCCTTGCCAATAGTGCTTTAAGTTGATCTACTGCATCCTCCTCATTTGTATCACTATCATTGGACACATATATTATTTTTTTCTTCTTCACATTAGGTTTTTTCAATGACAACTTAGCCTTGAAAGTAGATTCAATATTTTTATGTTTGTAATTATCAAAGCTAGATAGCTCAAAAGTAGTGAGTCTAGCTACTAGACCTTCAAGAGTTAGAACATTCTTTGGTATACATCTCAATTCTTGAATTGCAGAAACTCTAATAGCATACATAGGCAATGTTGTTCTTAAAACTTTTCTTCATACAATATCATCATCTATTGTACTAGTAGATCCTCTTATTGCATTAACAACATCTTTTATCTTTGAGCAATATTGTGCAACATTTTCACCTTCTTGCATTCTCATATCATCAAACTTACCTCTTATACTCTTAGATTTTGGCTCTTAGAAAATTCTTGTCTCCTCCATAGATGGTTTTTAAAGCATCCCACATTTTCTTTGCACTATCAAGACTTTTGATATCATCAAACTCATCATAGCTTAGGGCATAGGGAATCTCCAATATTGCCTGGTTGTGTTCTCTCTTCTTTTTCAAACCCTCGGTAGTTAGGGCTCTAGTAGGATTAGCATGCTCAATAGTAATGGTAGATTGTTCATGATCTCCAAGTCCTCCAAGCTGTAGCTTCATCAAACTTTTTCATGTAGGAAAGTTATCTCTATTAAGCTTGGGTACTTCTCTTTTTGACATCTTGATCTTTGTGCTTCTAGTACCTTCAAACTAGTCCTCTTAAGAAGATGGCTCTAATACCAATTGTTGAAATTCATTAGAATAACTAAGGGGGAGGGTGAGTTAGTTATCCAAGTTCTAGATGTACAAATAAAACTTTTCATATCTTAGTGAACCCATAAAACATTTATCATCATTTGTGCATTTATAAGATTATGTAATCACTTAAAATTTGTAGGTTTTTTGCTAAATCAATTTGCAGAAATGTAAACATGAAACTGAAATGTCCCTTTTCTAATTTTATATGATATTTTCAACCTCTAATCAGATTTTCAAAATCAAACAACTAATATCACAAAGATCCACCAATTTCTCAATAAACCCCAAATCGGGTATGCCAGAAATAGCGCCAAAAGCTTCACAGCTTCACCTATTATTAATAAATCTGAAAGTGGACATTTTTACAGAAATTTGAGCAGAATAACAGCCTATAAAATAAAATTTCCAGATCTGTATAACATGCACACAATAGCTCCCAAACAGAGGACAAAAACAATGCTCATCGGGCTCTCAAAAATAGCACAAAATAGCCCAGAATCACCACGAAAACTTAATAATCTATCACAAAAGTATAATCATATTCAAATACATATTTTAAGATCTATTTTAACATTTAAAAGTCTGATATACAACAGCAACCCAAATTGATATGAAATACTCAACTGGAAACACCAAAGTCATACAAAATATACACCCGAAAACCCACGAATCTGCACTGTTCAGCACAAAGGCAAACTCTGCATGATCATGCGCATGGAATGGCTTCAAAATCTCATCCTTATCCTTCTTGGAAACTTGCAAACTCCCATTTTTGGATCTCCCTGAAAACCTGCAAACTCCCGTTCTTGGGTCTCCTTCTCCACAGGTTTGGCAGCCTCTGAAGAATAACAGAGAAATGAGCAAAAATCAAGTTCTGGAATGAGCCCAAAATGCCTCCAAACCCCTTAAAAGAGGGCATAACCCTAACTCATGTCCAAGAGGGGTTAATAAAACATATTTTAATAATAATTTTCATTTATTAGTCCATTAGCTTCCAAAGATTATCCCCTTTTTCTAAAACTTCACCTTTTTGGGCCTACCTGCCTTAGCAAAGATTATTATTTTTAATTATTTGAAAAGGGGACATGACAAGTCCTCCCCTTCCAAATATTGCTTGTCCTCAAGCAATGGCTGAACAATAGACCAATCAATCCACCTGGATCCCAAATGTAGTCATGAACTATACTATTGTCAATTAACACAGGCTCCTGCAATATCCTCTGCAATATAACCAAGAGGAATCCATAACCAAACTGACAATTATAGCTCAACCAAACTCCAAAATCACCACTACCATAGTTAGAAACCCATGAGACACAAAATCTTAGAACATCAAAACCCAAGTAAAGTGGACAAATCAAACTGTCAACACAATAAATACCATCAACACATCCTACTGGCCTATACGGAATGTACAATCTGACTCTGCAACAATGGTGAATGCTCCCGAATGAAACTGTACCAAGTATGGAGAATCCACACACTATACAACTCCTGCAGTCAACACAACTCTACAAATCACTGACCACTGTCTCATAACCATAACTCCCATGCACTGCTAATGGTGAAAAGACATTACAAGATAAATAGCAAGAAATGGAAACTAAACCAAATTTTCCTGCCATCAACTCCTCAACACCAAGATCAAATGCTAACTAATGTACATACCCTGCAATATAATGTTGATAAAAAAACCAACCTTAGTCAACAGCTCACCATGAACAAGTGATACAACCCACCAGCTAAGTTAGGAGATTTCAGAGCCAAAGGAGTAGAATCAATAACAACACCCGCTGAAGCATCACTCCAAAACTCCTGCTCTGAGTCATGTATTATCAAGCTGTCAACTGCAAAACCTATCACCATGTCGTGCCCATCACAACTCTCATCTTGAGGCATCAAACTATCCCATAACTGATGATAAGAAATAGGAACCAAAGTACATCTCTATATCATCATCTCATCAACATGGTCATCAAAGGTGAATTCATGAGCATACCTCACAATGTAATGTTGATAGAATGCGCCAATCTCAAACAGTGGCTCAGACTGCAATCCAGATGTAACTAACTTCAATCGATCACTAACCAAGTTGGAACTGACTACTACCTCTGAAGACATCACCAAGGGAGTAGTATTACTAGCAGGAACCATGCCAACTGTCGGCTCACCAACATCACACATTGTCTTTGATACAACATCTTTAATTTTTGTGCCATTAGTACTAGAGGTCACCACCATGTCAGGCATACCACAACAATTTTCTATAGCACCCAACTCAATTGAACCTAACGTTAGTGGGGATGAACCCGATATGCCAATGTTAGTATCAAGGATGGATGCATCCCCATCTCCACTATCTTTGACAATCTTGACCATGGACATCCTCAGATCACCAGACACCATAACTTGTGATTGTACAAAATCTAGTAAAGATTATAGTTACTCTAACTCCATGTTCACCTTAGCCAATTGAAACTGTGACTCCTTGAAAGCCAACTGTGTACTCTCAAGAACCTCAAAAGTCACCTAAAGCTGCTGAGTAAGCTCACTCACCTCATCTTCCTTGGCCAACAATGCATCGTATGATGTACTGCCCCACTCCATAAGATAATCTCTATCGGCTACCAACTGCATATAATCCTGTCTCAAAATCTGGATAGCCTCCCATAAAGAGTGGAACTCTGTCAAGGAAAGATAACTGCCTCCTTGCTCATCGCTAGTAGGAGAACCCCATCCATAAACTGCTAACAACTGACGAGCAACATCAAAATGCTGGCAAGCAATAGCAATGTCTCACTCACTAACTCTCAACTGATTAGACACATGATGGCACTGGCTAGACTATCTCCTACAAACCTCCTCTAATGCACTGTCTAAAGGAGTATCCTCAAAGTTACTAGTCTCTAGAGTATTACCATCCATATCCTGTGAATCAACTCCAAAGCTCATATCAACATATGGAGTATCAAAAACTGTAGCACTGATGTCTAACTCCTCTGTACCAAAAGAAACTGCCAAGGAAACTAAGTCTTCAAAACTACCCATTGCATCCTCCTGGATGTCATCAATGCCAATATGATCCTAGGACTCATCTGTACACAATTCCAAATATGAAAGATCATCAACACATTCCAGCAAGTATGGTTGACTGGATATATGAACAAAACCCAACACCGGTGTATAAAAACTAATACCAACATCGGACAAGCTGCTAGCACAAGAAAAGACAACACCATGCAATCTGCTAATCAAATCCATGATAGCACCCAAACAAACACTGCTACCAAAATGTGTTAAAGATCTCTAGTCAACTGAATCCCAAATGCCAATATAACAATCTCGATTCCATATCTGTAAACTAGAATTGGCTGGTAACTCAAGCAAAATCCTCACTTGAGTAATATGACCAATACCAACTAACTCCACATACCTATCATGATGAGATAATGAAGTCACAATACTATCTTTGTTCACTTTCAGCTGGCTGGACAAATTGTGTGAAGTACTACCAGCCTCAACCTCATGTGACGAAGCATCTAACTGTGCCTGGTACTCTTTCTCAGCAAATTCATGAATGCTCAATGTCTGCTCATCTCTACCAGGTATCTCACCATCATGCACAACAACATCCTCATAATCATCATCTGAACCCACTACGCTGTAGTCACTACCTATTGTAACTATACCATCCTGAATACCTGCGATATCACCCTTTAATGACCTATATACAATTGTCTCAATTTGAGTATCAAGTTGACCATTACTATCAATTTGCATAATATCCTTTCTCACTACCTCCTGTGGCAGAGTAGAATCTGAGACCTCTACTTGGCTATAAGCTAGTTTCTCAAACTCCTCATGCAAATTCTTGGTAATTGTGTCATCTGCCCTGTGAGAAAATCTGCCAAATAGAAATCTAGTCAACTTATCCACCTTAGCTGGGTCGGACAACATGCCATTCATTATACGATGGTGCTCAACCAACTGTTCAAACATGTCATGGCTTATTTTCCTAAGTTTGTCTCGAATGTCTAAATAACCATCCTTTCTACTATTCTAACTCTGGATATCAATTGTCCAAGATCGTGTCCTCTGAGACTCTGTACTATACCTGTCCATTCTAGATAAAGTAGAGTGTAACCTCAATAGGTTATAACTTCTTCAAACACCAAGAACTAACATGCAAATGATTAGAAGTAGCATGCAACCATAGATTTTGACATGCAGCTGATTAGAAGCAACATGCAACCATAAATTATGACATGCAAGATCTATGTAGTTGTCAAAACTGACATGCAAGATCTGGATAGTTGTCAAAACTTACATGCAAGATCTGGGTAGTTGTCAAAACTGACATGCAGGATCTGGGTAGTTGTCAAAACTGACATGCAAACTTCTACAAACCCTCAGGCTGGCAAGATCATGGCTCTGATACCACTAAAATGTCCCTTTTCTGATTTTATATGATATTTCCAACCTCTAATCAGATTTTCAAAATCAAACAACTAATATCACAAAGATCCATCAATTTCTCAATAAACCCCAAATCGGATATGCCAAAAATAGTGCCAAAAGCTTCATAGCTTCACCTATTATTAATAAATCTGAAAGTGGACATTTTTATAGAAATTTGAGCAACATAACAGCCTATAAAATGACATTTCCAAATCTATATAACATGCACACAATAGCTTCCAAACGGAGGACAAAAACAATGCCCATCAGGCTCCCGAAAATAGCACAAAATAGCCCGGAATCACCACGAAAATTTAATAATCTATCATAGAAGTATAATCATATCCAAATACATATTTTCAGCTCTATTTTAACATTTAAAAGTCTGATATATAGCAGCAACCCAAACTGATATGAAATACTCAACTGGAAACACCAAACTCTTACAAAATATACACCCGAAAACCCACAAATATGCACTGTTCAGCACAAAGGTAAACTCTGCATGAGCATGCACATGGAATGGCTTCAAACTCTCATCCTTAGCCTTCTTGGAAACCTGAAAACTCCCATTTTTGGGTCTCCCTGGAAACCTGCAAACCTGAAATGAGCAAAAATCAAGTTTTGGAATGAGCCCAAAATGCCTCCAAACCCCTTAAAAGAGGGCATAACCCTAACTCACATCCAAGAGGGGTTAATAAAACATATTTTAATAATAATTTTTATTTATTATTCTATTAGCTTCCAAAGATTATCCCCTTTTTTTGAAACTTCACCTTTTTGGGCCTGCCTACCTTAGCAAAGATTATTATTTTTAATTATTTGAAAAGGGGACATGACAGAAACATAATAGATTCAATAAGACACTTGATACAATAATTTATGTGGAAACCCAATTTGGAAAAAAGCACCAGTAACATGCTACTCTTTCTCACACTTCTGAAGTGATACCCTATGAAAGGCCAACCCTATTAAAGGTTATAATGCACACTATTAAATGTGATCCAGTTAAAGGATTTCAATCACCTTCTTAGGAGTGAGCCTTATTAGAGGACTTTAGACCATTCACTTGGAATGTCACCCAACCAAATGATTTATAAATGACTATTAGATCAACCTTAATCCAAAGGATTTACCATAGACTGATACGATTATTAGAGAGTAACAATAAGGCTTGATCTGATAACATCTTACAACTCCAGTTGCATATTATAGATCTTTGTTTTAGTCCTCCATTTTGCTTGGCTTTCACACACTTTAGCTCTAATATCTTGTTCACCCTTCAAGAATCCATACCATTAAGCCTTCTTACTTAACTTTCTAATGTAGACTATTCACTTAGGTCACTGAATGAAGCAATACTTTAGACTCTGTGTCTTCCTTAGGTTCTTGCACATGAAAACCTTTTTTTCTAACCAGCCATCCCTATAAATAGAGAATTAAGATATTTTTCCATTCATTCTCTATCATCCAATTTAGTGTTAGGTTAGATTAGGTAGGATTCAATGAATCTACCCTTATTTCCTTTCATACCTTTCTAAAAACTTCTCATTCAATCCTCTTTGAATTCACCTCAAAATGATTTACCATGGATTCTGTGCCACCAACTCATCAACCTTATCTTTCACATGGTTCACACAATCCAAGAAAATAAACTTGCCAACTCAAATCTATCAATTTCATGATTTTTGAAATAATGCTGACACTTAGCATTAACTTGCTTCTGATGCTTGACACATACTACATTTCTTGACATCCTTTGTAAAATCACTCTGTATGAACTAAAGTTTTTTGTTGCTTGACATCAACTAAACTTTACTTGACATGTACACTAAAATAGAATTTTACCTAGCTCCAACTAATTTTCTACTTAGCTTGCACTAATTTTACTTGACACCTACTATCCATTCAGTCAAGCTCAGTATACAAAATTTGTTTAACTTATTCTTCTAAACTTGCTTAGTGTAACCAACCGTTGCAACCTTAAGTAGATTATCAATGCACTATGATATCACTGTCTTAGTTGATTCTTATACTCCTTTTCATATTATAACTCAACCTTTCCTCTAGTTGCTATTGTTACATCTTTTGATCAAATCCTCTTCATTAATCAAATAAGTGATAGTACTTAAATCATATAAGAAGTTTTCTTACCAACAAATAGCATGTTTGATATCAGTGACAAAATAATGATTGAAACACATTTATCATATTTGTACCAATCTATTTTTAATTGTATGTGGGTGACAACCTCAGGGGGAGAATCTCTCTCTAAAAAGGTGATAATTATGTTCCTTCAAGATGTTCCAAAAGATATAAGGAGAAATGGATTTCCATAAGATTCTAATTAGAGGATGATTGGAGGGACATTTTGAGTTGAGTATGAATTACTAGGTGTTACTGTAAAAACCCAAGAAATCCCCAATGGGTTAAAAATGTTTGTCCAAACATCATAAGATTAAGAACAGTGGACTAAGAGGTCATGGATGGCTTCTTCCTAACAATTACATAGAGCACACTAGTTAACTAGCTAAAACCCATGTCTTTGGACATAATAAATTGTAAAGATACTATTAAGCATAACCAACCAACAAAAGAAAATGATCTTTTGGAGAAAATGGGAGTTCCAAACATACCTCAAGTTTTCTTAGGAACATCCTGAACCAATGATGTTGTGATAAACCAATTTCACAGTAAAATTTCACCAAGAAATTTTATTCCAAATAATCAAGGAAGGCAAGGATGTAAATTTCATTCAATAGAATTCCAAGTTCTTCATGTAAAACTCCCTCCATTGCGTTGAGACTACCAAAATTTAGTCTTTTCCATTTTCCATTCTCAATACAATTTGCCACCTTGAGATCACAGTTAGCCACACTACGATACTTTAGTGGGGAAACCTTTGTTCAAATAATTAGGGAATTACAAATCCACCTATCCTCCTAAAATCTAACATTATTCTCATCTCCAATGTTCTCTCTTACCCCACATCTTAAGAACTTCTTACATTTAACAATGCTCAACCAAATTCTAGATCTAGTTGGGATGTCAGTTTTGTACAAACATTGGTTAAACTATAAATTTGTTATTTTTAACAATGATTTCTTTTTATTGTTGTTAACATATAGACTTTTTGATTTCACATAGGAATGGGTAATAAGAAAAAGACCTAAATACATTATAATGTAGTTACCTCTCATAAGCATCACCAATTGGAAAGATACACATTAATTATCTTCATGAGATGACTTGATTTCCCATATAGAAGAAGATTAGTTATTATATACAACACAAAGAGAAGGATATCAACTTCTAAGATGTTAATTCATAGTACATATCAAGATTTTTTGTTAAGTTAGCAAGTCATTATTGTAAGCAAGAATGGGATTCCTTGTAATGGGTGATGGCAAGGTAAACATTTCCAATGTATCTTATTTCCTGGTTATTGATAGGTACCTCTCTAGACATTGGTTTAGAGAATTACTCTATCTCACATATATACACATCGTTAGTGGAAGAAAAATTGTAGACACATAGATGGTATTATATAATGTTTATTATTAGTAAGGATGAAAGAATCTATGTTATCTGACCTATCTATAACTATTATCATTGTACTTATCTTTGTATTTATTCTTGGCTTTCTTGTTTATGTTATTGATAGCTTAAGTTATACCTAAAGAAGATTCAACTACATAAAACATCATAGATATATCTCTTACTTGATCTTTAATTCTTCTTTAGCTTGAAAGTTGTAAGACTCTTATATTTTAATCTTACATGAATGTTTTAGCTTGGAAGAAATCAATAGGAACTAGAAAAATATGTGAGACTATAAGCATCCTCATGAAATTAATAGAAAGGTGTACCCCTATTTTGGAAGGATAAGACATTCACAATGATGTATTTTTTGGTTCAATATTTATCAAAATACAAAACTATATGAGAATTGTTATGTTCTTTTTCTCCAGAAGTATAGACAAGTTACAAAGCTAACAATATACATATAAAATTCTCTTATGCATCTATAAATGTATTTTTTTAGTTTATCACTTTTAAGAAGTTTTTAAAATAAGATATTTTAATTCTAAGATTATAAATAATCAATAAGAATTAGATGATAGAAATGTGATCATTATGTTAATGTGCATTTGTGTGTGTGTGTGTGTGTGTGTGTGTGTGTGTGTGTGAGAGAGAGAGAGAGAAAGAGAGAGAGAGAGAGAGAGAGAGAGAGAGAGAGAGAGAGAGCGCGGGGGGGGGGGGGGCGCAAATAAAATCTTCCTTTTCAAAAGGAGAGTGGATGGTATATATTTTGATCTATTCTTAATGTAGATGAGTAAAATGCAATTTTAAAAAGTGGATAGTCCATTCTTCTTCAAGAAGGAGAATTGATTGTAATTATTTAATTATTGGCATAATACATTGCAGTTTACTAACTACTCATAATCGACATTCCTATAAATAATTAACATGTATTTATTAAATATTTCTTGCACTATATAAACTTGTATTAAATTATTAATAAAATCAAAGGAATAGTTAATCTTGTTTATCATCTCTTGCATACGATATAAGTGTGATGCCACCCAATTTTATATCCTCATTTTGCCAAAGAGTGTGGAGTCATCTATGGATTCACATATATTTCCATGAGTGCCTTTGAGTTATTTCTAGTATAATTTTGTAGATGATTTTTTTCTTACATGTTCCATTTATGAGTTTGTCAGTTATTGATATTAACATACCAAACTTTCTAGATAGTTCATGTAGAGTTACATAGATAGTTTTGTTTGGCAAGTTCATGGTTGGAGAGTTAGCTAAGTGGGCTTAGTAGTATGTGTTTAAATTTACATAGATTCTATGTCTATTATCATAAAAAAAAATTATGAATTTTTTCACAAGTTACAAAATTTTTGTTTTGGATAGAATCTAGGGTTGTCTAGTTGTATCTTTTCAAGATGGAGTTAAAACATGTTCAACTGGCTTGGTTTTTTGTGAGAGAAATTTTTATATGGCATGATTTTTTTCCTAATTTGTGAAGACTTTTGATGGATAACATGTAGGTTATTCCTTGGAGGTTGACCATATTATATTATTGATGTAATTTGCATTGTAGCATGTGGAACTTTATTGTAATATATTTTGATGGTCCTATATTATTAATTATAAATTATAGAAGCCTCAAGGCCAACTCAATCAATTATTAGGACTAGGTATAAAGGAAATGTGTTTCCTTATTTGTAAATTACAATATGCGGTCATACATAATGCCACTAGTAGAATTAACCTCTTTTCTCAACAAAAATTGGTCAAGTTTTCTACTAAGATTAGTCCAAACATCCACAATTAGTCTTGTCGATATTTTTCCTGTCAAACTTTTTGTAATTGTAGATAGAGGTCAAAATTTATACACCCATATTGGTCAAAAGTGGCCTTGACAATTGATCAACCTGTTCATCAAATTTTCAACTAACATTTGTCAAAGTTTACACACCCATGTAACATAGATGCCAAATCTATGATGACACGTTGGTCAACATGTTCGTCAAAAGTTTGAAAATACTCATTAAAATTTCCACATACTTGCACCTAGAATTCCATACCCACACTAACATATTGATCAACATGTTCGTCTAAGTTTCCATGAATCTTCATTGTTTTAAAAAAAATGAAATGGTAGGCACACTCTCATTAGTCGGGGGCTCACCCAATATTCCATATCATACAAAGTTATTTCTCTTTTTCTCTATTCCATTTTGTAGTGTAACAATTTTAGACATGTTAGGAAATAGGTTCAATGGTTCTATTCTAGAATCTACATGCTCTACCCCTCATCGCCTAGATCTCCTAGACTTGTCAAAGAATAGACTAAGCGAGGCTATTCCTAAGACTCCAATGCAAGACTTTTGGAAGTCTATTTTTAGATATCCTTACTTTATTTCATATTGAGTATTACCAAACATTATTATGGACTAGCATCATAAATTGGTTAGAAGCATTGATAGTATTACACTCATTTTATCTAGGTAATGCTCATAGAGGTGAAAATTGTTTGTACAGGGTATGACTACACAACTGATTCTCATAGGCTGAAATTGTTTCCCTCTACTCTGAAAGAGGAAACTCTAAGATGGTTCATGGGATTAGGAACTAATGCTACAATAGATTGGGATGGAATGAATAACTCGTTTCTTGCTAAATATAAAGATTATTGCTGAGGAAGTACGGGAGGAGATGATATATTCCAGATGTAGCAGAAAGAATATGAGAGTTATGTAGACTATGTTTTAAGATTCCTCTATAATTTGCAAAGGAACACTACACATTAGCTCAGTGATCCATCTCAAAAGGATCTTTTTCTTAGGAGGAGTAAAGGAAACCAATATATAAGCCCTTGATCTTATGGCTAGAGGAGACATTACACAAAGAATGCAAGAGGATATTAAGAGGTACTTTAGAGATTGCTCTAGCTGGTGTATCAAAATTGGATCTTTCAAAAAAAAAAATTTGACTTCAAGCAATTGATTATTAACAATTTTGTAGCTTAGTTGGATACCATATAGGACAAGAGAAAACATGAAGAAGCTGATGCTATGTTAGCCAAGTTTTGTTGTCGCTCTTGGGAGTAGAAGAGCAATTGCAAATGTAAGATGGTTGCTAATGTAGAAACTCAACTACAATATATGATAGTGGATTTCAAGTGATTTGATGACAATGGATATATACAATATGTTTCTCTAAGAAGACCATGGGCTTAGAGATAAGGTATGCCTCAAGAGCCTCACCAAAATTTTGAAACTTATAATAATCAGTGGCAAAATTGTAATTTTTCAAAGAAAAATCATTGGAATCCTTCTTGGCCTACTTAGTCTCAACCCATGTATAATAACCAACATTGGAAACATATGCCACATGGCCAATGAAAACAACCAAGTTGGAAAGCTCTTCACAATAGAAAAATTGGTAATAGACCAATCAAAATTAGTAGCCACATTCTAGTCAATGGAAAGCCCCACAAAATCATTGGCAACAGTCACCTCAATGGTGACCTAATCAATAATATAATGCCTTGCAACAACCTCAATAGCAAGCTTGAGTGCTTCCTCCTCTTGCAACCAATACCAATCCACCCAAGAAAACTTAGATATGTACTCTACCAACACCATATCTAAATAACATGCATGCTCACAAAAAAGTATATTCCTCCAATGATACTCAACAAAAAACCTATTCCATTAATTATATTCACCTAAGGTGAGGAACCACTCTTCAAAATAATAAAGGTCCAGTAATAAGTGAAGTTACTTATGAGGATGCTTTGATTCAATATTTCCTGACAATCACCAACTGTGATTCTTCCTAAATCTAATAGTCCATATTATATTAATGCTAACTCTAAATGTTAACTATTATGATCTATGTCTTTCTGGCTGAGGAATGGCTAAATACCATCTTGGACAAACTAGTTAAGGTGGAGGGGGAGGATGCAGACAAGGATGTTCCTAAGGAAAAGGAGGACAAGCATGGGCAATAAGAGGGAAGCTAGCCCTAGTTATGGTGTTTTTTATGTTGTTTTTATGCTCATAACTATGAAGTTGGCACCCCATAGGGTTTTAGTTTTTATGCTTATGTCAATTTATAGTAGCAATTTGTTTAGGTGTTGTTGGTCTAGTTTACATTCTTTTCTTCATATTAGCTTAAGGACTGGTAGTACTATCAATTATGTTATGAACATATTTTTTTTTTGAAGTTTAAAGATGGCATAGGATAGATAACTGGGAGGTAATCTCCAGATGATTCTTTAGCCTTTTTGTTATTTGGGGCTAGTCCCCCATTTTTATTGGCTGCTATGTAATACTTCAAAAACTATTATAATAATTTTAACCCAAAAATATGTTAATCAAAACTCTAATTCCAAGCCTACCCCTATCCCTAATTATTTTAATGTATGCTGCTAATCCTATCTTTAAAACCTAAATCATGTCACTAATAATGTCCATTATATCACAGATACTCTCAACCTAATATTAACCCTAATGCTAACACTATACATGTTTTAACACTAGTTGTAAACTATACATTTTCACAATTCCAAAAACCTTAATTAACCCTTATCCCACTTGTAATACTACCCTATTAGAAAGAGTCTAATATGATCCCCAACCCTAACCCTATATTTAACATTTCCCATTATACTAATCCTATGTCTAGAAGCAACATCATTACCCTTACCACACCTTAGTTGTTAATGTAATGTTGTGCCTAACCGTGTCGTTAACCTTGTCACAAAGGCAAAATGAAATGTTAGATGTAATAGAAGAGCCACATGTCAATAATAGAAGCACAATTATAGAATCAATACAACAATTTTCCCAATATAAGGAAAGCCTAAAAGTAATTTTAAAAGTAAAACATTTAGATGCAATGTAAAATAAGAAATAAAAAGTCATTTGAAATTAAAGGTGGAATAAAAGACAACAAAGTAAATGAAATTGATTTATGCACAATGGGGAACATTATTACATGGAAATATTAATTAAATAATTGACCCCTTCTATGTACATATTAGGACATCAATTAAATAATTAAAAAATTATTTAATTAAAACTTAAGAGAAATTACAAATTAATCAAAATAAATGTAAAAATGATATTATCTAATGATAAATAATTTTTTTAATAAAATCACTCAAAATAGATGAAAAATAGCTAAAATTGATCATGTAACAAGATAACAAAAAAATTCAAGAGATAGACTAACCATTTTTTTAGTATTTATAGAACTAATGAATACAATGATATTCTACTTTCGAAAGAAATAACAAGACTTTTCACAACATGATCTTCTAGAATGATAGATACTGATTTCGATATTTGATTAACAAAATAAAATATGTAAGCAATGTGTATATCACTAATCCATTTGTTATCAACTAATTAAATCTAGTATTTAAAAATTAAACATGTGAAAGGACAAATAATTTAGTAGATTAAAAATTAAACATTTATATTTCATCATAAATTCAATGCTATTGAAATTAAAATATCCCCCGCGACTCGGGGATATCATGGAGCACGTTCCTGCGTTCTTTACGAGCATCGTCTTGGTGTTTTATATCTGCCAGAATGATAGTGGAGTCGATCACAAACATTTTAAATTACAAATCAAAATCACCGAAAATCAGGATCCTCAGTGTGCCGCAAATTTATATTCATTTTCCCTTCACTAGACGGCAATTGAAACTCAGGAATTGTTGGTTACCCCAGCATCTTTTAAAGTTATATCAGTAGTTAGGAAAAGAAGTTCTAATTTCTGATGTTTAAGTCATGTGAATTTAAACAACACAATAAACATTGACTTGTGTAATATTTTAATGTATGTTCTACAATTATATTTGTCCTATTTTACAAAGTGATTACTGTTTGTCAATAATTTTCAATATAATATTGTTTAGTATGTAGTTTAACTTGTGTATAAAAATTAGCAGATGTAATAATTGGTATATTAGGAAACCATAACTTAGACAAGAAATATTACGAAAGAGTCTTCATTAATATATTTTTATTTCTCAAAACTAGAATCATGATTGAAATAGAGTCATTGCATTTTGCAAGGGTTAAAAAGTACAAGAGATAGGTGCATGTTTTTATTTCTAGTGTATATTAAGAAGTTCAAATAGTTACCGAGAACATAATTTGGATTGTAACTAACATATGTCAATGTCACTTATGAGACAAGCATTGCTTACATGTAGAAATGACAATTTGTCAATGACTTTGACTTTAGACACAAAAACTACAAGTGAAGGATGGTTAACTATTTAATTGCAGTCACATTAAGAGAACTAGATGTGTTAGTCTACTTTTTATAACCCATAGGAAAAATTCAGGTTGAAGTGGTGAAATAACAAATTGTAAAAGGTAGACCTCCTAATTGGAAATGGTGGACCCACTCTCACCCACTAACACATTTTGAATGTGTTATTGTAGATAAATGGTGAATTAAGGATCTAGTCTCCAAGGTTGGTGACTCTAAATTGTTGGCCAGGCAGCCAATTAAATGTAAACATTCCACCCCCCTCTAGTTCAAACTTAATTTTGATGGTTCTATGAGAAGGGGTCAAGTTTTTGCAGGTGACATTATAAGAGACAACCATAGAAACCTCATTATGGCCTATTCTTGGAACTATGAAGAAAATAGTAGTAATTTTGGTGAAGCTATGGGTCTACTGTGGGGGGTTAAATTTGCCAACCCATGGGATATTGAAAATTTGATTGTAGGGAGATTCTCAACTAATTATTGAAGCTTTAAAAGGAATAAATAGAGTTGGTTGGAATATATCCCAAATAATTAAAGATGGTTGTAGTTTAATGTCGAACCTCTAGGATGTGTCATTTCAACACATTTTTCATGAAGGCAATGGTGTGGTGAATGAATTAGCGGTTATGGGACATGTGCACTAGGGAAAATGTGAACAAGTTTCACACTCATATTCATGAATAAATAAATAAAAACACCAAATGATGATGAGATCTTTTATTAATGCTATTTATATGGCCTTTTCGATGGTAATTATTATTGGGGATGGCTTGTTAAAGGTTACCATATAAGTATTAATTCAAATACCACTATGATTGGTTAGTGAAAGGGTGATAAAGTTGCCAAAAATTACCTAAATTGGTACACCAATTTTTGCATGCTTTGGTGGGATCATGTTAGAAGGGAAAGGATGGGGAATTTTAAAATTAAAGGTACTCGTATCAAAAAGAAAGCAAGTTGGGTTTTAATTAAGGTGGAAAATACCAAAGATAATAATGGGTTTTTCATGGACCGAGGTTGTTGGGTGTTGTTATTTCTTGATGTCGCTATATTTGGGTGTTTATCATTTCATTTTTATAAGTTACAAGTTTCTTGGTGCTCTATCTAATTTTTCTAATGTTCATTCGAGCTGAGCTGAGGTTATGTCAGATATCTCCAAGGATTCAATGAAGGAACTAGGTGAGAGTGAGGAAATGGGTAGGAACCCTATTCATATTGAGTCAAGTTCTATTAAAAACTACAAAGAGGTGACATGGTTGTATCTAAGATAGGGAGGTTTGGTGTCATTTATGTAGTGCATTGAAGTATATGATGAAGTGATGTCTATGCAGTTTGCAAAATCTTGGACTACTAGGAGGGTGGTCGTGAATAGGATCACATTTGAGATCAATGAAGATGTCTTAAGGTTGGTGGTTTACACTTAGAGGGAAAAAAATGAAGGAAACAAACTCGTGTCATCTATGAAATGAGTCTCAATCATTTTTTTTGACCTAGAGGAATCCATGTGCATGATTGTGGTGTGTTTGTTAGAATGGAGCTTTTGAATCCCTTGAAGGAGGTATTTTATTCTATTATGTGGTATCTCACTCTTGAGAAAAGATTTTAAATTTTATAATACTACCATTTCCCCATATTAATTCATTTTTAGAATTAGGACCTCATATCCTTCCCATTATTTCTTTTGCATTCTATGGAAAACAAAATATTTAGGGTTGCAGAGAAGATTAAAAAGGGGAATGCCTACACTATCATGCACAAGGCCTTTATGTATAAATTATATTATTTTCATAAGAATCTTTACCTCATCTAGCCTATAAATGTGAAAATGGTTCTTGCTAATCCAACTCTTTCTACCTCCACCCCATAAATCTTTACTAAGGCATTGTCCATTATGGAAACCAAAACCTTGAAACCCACCCTCATGAAGCAAATCAAAATGGAGAAGTATATCTAGATGAGAAGCATCAGAAATAAGAAGAAGAGAGTCAATGTTGTCCTTGTAACTAAGCTTGAAAGCCCCCATTGCTCTGAATCCATTGATAGTGGTAGGTGCAAATTAACTTAGAAAACATATAAGAGCAAGAGCTCCTAGAGGAAATGTGTTAGAGAAGAGGAAGAAAAAACTCTTAGTGAGGGAAAGGGTGAGGATAGTAATCAATTGAGCACCCTTCCTTCTCATGTATCTAATACTCATATGAACAATACCCCTAATATGACATCAGGCGAGAAGGGGGAGACTCTCACCTTCTCCCAATGCCATACTAAAAAAGATGATCAAGCCCTTGAGAAGGACACCTAATGGTCCAAACCTACTGGTGTTCCAAATAAAGATTTGGAGGTCAGTAATAGAAACTTTAAAAGGATGGAGATGTTGTAAATATAAGAGGAGTAATCGAGAGGGGAGGGTTGAATTAGTTACTACAAAATAAATCCCATATCACTTTTGATGTCAATACAAAATGCAAACAAATAACTAAATACTGTTGAAGCTTGGTAAACACACAAAATGTTGTAACTCGATGGTAATTGGATTAGCTCAGTAAAAGATTAACTTATAAAGCATTTTATGTTATCTATGATTATCATTACTTTAACTTAGTTGCAAACACATAAAGAGAATGAACACATTTGACACCAAGATTTAATGTAGAAACCCAATTTGGGAAAAACCACCAATAGCAACTATTTACTAATTTTCACTCTTCTGAAGTGAGCCTTGTTAGAAGCCAACCCTGTTAAAGGTTACAAGACACACTGTTAGGTGTGACCTTGTTAAAGAATATAATCACCTTGTTAGGAATGGCTTGGTTAGAGGTACTAATACATTAGGGGTCAATTTGCGACGTTAATTTGTGACTGCAAGAAAAGGTAATGTGTTTTTGGCTTTGTTTTCTCAATTTTAGCCCGATGCTGTCGCAATTGTGATGCCAGTGGGATATAAGAGAAAAAAAAAAAAGCCAAAAACCCTCATTTGAAAGAAATCGCGCGACACAGGGTTCTTCGAAAAGGAAAGGCACGCGCGCGGGAGATCACTTCAGTAGCATTGAGAGGGGCATTGAGGCAAACTCGAGGCATTCAGAGGGCCAGGTAGAGACTCGCATTGGCAAGGTGTAAAACAAAAAAATCCATTACTCCTTTTTTCTCCAATCATTATTGTTATTATATATATGAAGTAGAAAATGGGAGGAGACATAACCATACCAGATGTAAATTATCTCCTGGCTGCCAAAAATGTGGTGTTAGATACACAATTGGCAACCACTGACTATAGTCAATTTTATTATACCACAGATGCACTATAATACCATAGACCCAGATGTACATTTGACCATCGCCGGCCATTTTGTGTTTTCGAAAACTATTTGCATTGAACAACACAATCATAGTAGTCTGATGTACATGTGACACCAACACAGGCAACCACAAGAATGGACTGCATCAAATTGCTCATCCATTGTTCTTTGACTCTAACTGGAAGTAATTGATCGACATATTTTTCAGGATCAAAAGCATGCCCATTCATTTCAGTGTCCAAATGTTTGAGCTCCTTCAAGTCTTTTAACGACTATAGAGCAAAAGAGGCAAACAAGAGGCCTTTTAGTAGACATTTAGGGTAAACAATTGTTCTATTAAGATATGGCATATATCTATGAATATAGATTACAGTAACATTAGGTTCCAGTTTAAATGTCATAAGACATTATGGTCTTGACAAAAATATGGCAATCTACATTTGACCAAAGAAAATTGCAAAATATCAACCTTTATGAGATAAATTCATTTTGGTAATTGTATTCTAGTTCACTAGGCTCAAGCTATTTGCAATTTATCTTCCCATGTCCTGTAGATGGTCATGCACTCTCATTATAACTGTTAATGTTTCTCATGAATGTCCTTTCATTTCTTGAACAAGACACTTGTTTTTAAGTGTTTCCATTGCATGTCGAGAGCTCCATGCTGATGCCTCCCGTACTTCCATGGTAGTGTGCTTGGATTTGTCAACAAAAAGACATGTGAAATCCATGAAAAATTTTTGTTCCTCATAGTCCAATGCATCAAAGCTTATTTTATTTTACATAGCCTTGGGTGGTAAGATCTCACTCCCAAAGCCCATTATGGTAGGATGGTAGCAACAGATTTACAACTATATATTAAAAATTTGGGATACAAGTTGGAAAATTGTTACAAGTGTCCCATTACATGAGATCAAGATTCAAGTTTAAACGTTCATATAATGAATAAAATTCAAAAATCCTTGCTCAATATTCATTAATTCAAGTATAAAAGTAATAATAGAACATTATTTTCATTGGAAATGAAAGGCCCTAAGTCCACAAAATGGCCAGTAATAAAAAGTACATTTGGTTGCATGTATCTTACACAGAAATGCAGTGGTATTATATATCTGGCATGGTTATGAAAGTATGGCCCTCATTGCCAAGGTCTATAGTATCTACCATAGTAGTAAAAATCTTCTTAGTAAAAAAAAGGCAAACCAAAAGATTCAAAAATTATTGAACTATCACGAATCAATCAAGAAAAAATCATATTTTCAACACACATAAAATAAAGATGAAAAAATTAACAAAACATGGTTTTATAGAATAGAGATACAAAAATAAAATAAAATGAAAGCTTATTCCATAAACTATGATATACAATTTTTCTTATTTATGTTCATATTGTATTTGATTAAATTGTATTGCACAATACATACTACACACTGCATAAATGATAACTAATTGTTGATAGTTTTCAATTACAATTTCCTTTGTATGAAGTCAACCTAAAAACTAAGTACAAAGTTGCAAAAAATTCTATGTTCCTTTAGAGTCTTGGGAAGGGTGGGACCTAGGATCTTGATTTAGGGATGGTGGTTAGCAAGGGTTGATTTGGGGACAATCGTTGGCACAGGTTTAGGGATGGAGCACCTAAAAGGGTTAAGAGGCAATGTCCCTTATAGGGATTTGGGGTTAGTACCCTCAACAAGATTGACAAGCAACATCCCTTTTGTAATACAAGCAACATCACACTACCATTTTTCACAGTGATAGGATGAAAATTGATTGTAAATCAGAGTAGATACAATTCAGACATGTCCTTCACAATTACATAATCATGAATGTTGGCAATTAGTGATTAATCAAAAAATCACATTTTTTGACTTCATCAACACATTCCTCGCAACATCATATGAAGTTCCTTATACAGTTGGCAAATGTGGGCTTAGCAAAAAATTTGGTAAATTAAAAATTGCTTAAGTTTATTTAAAAACAACTTTCTGTTATACATAACAATTTTTCTGCTATCCAAGATTTTACTTGATGTTGTTCCTAGAAGAGATTGTATATGTTTTTTGAATCACAATGTTTTAGATCTCACTCTATGATCTATCATCTAGATGTTAGAGAGCAGAAGGGATAGAAAATATATTTTTTACAAAATTAAGTGATAAAATATATCCAATGAGTCCAAAAATGAGTAAAAAAGTGTTTTCTATCAAGGTTGACTCATTTGAATTTAATTGAGAAGACTAAATCCAAAAATGCATCAATGCATTCCTTGCAGCATCATACAAAGTTCCCTTTAGGACTCAACCAAAATTAGGATTGTCTTTACAGTGATTATCTTTAAAAATCATCATCATGATTCATAAACTGCATTACAACATTTTAAATCTTCATCTTCCCTAGTCTACTAAAAACTTGGGGAGAGGTTCTAATCCTTGCACTCTATTGGAGCTCCTCACTTCACATTAAAGGTTGTATTTTTGGCACTGATTTGGCCAAATAATATGTGACAACTAATCATGCTCTTTTCTCTTTCTTGTTTAACTCAGTACCAAAAACATAATATAGAGCACTTGTGCTAATTTAGAAGCATTAGCAGTGATGGCAGTGAGTTGATTGGCATCCTTGTATTGAGTTGATATTGTCATTATTAAACTAAGTATGGAAATATGAACAATCATATTATATCTATCTCTTGGATTGGGTAGTATATCCCTAATCAAGGTGGATTGAATGACAATCATATGGGATCTAGTTATGATCCTCTATATTCATATTAGAGGCTTTGATGTTGAAATTGGCTTAGCAAATAATCATGACGATGATCATAGGGTCTCTTGATAATTTGTTTGGTGACTAATCATAATCGATAACCTTTGTATTTGTTGGCTAATTAAGTTTATGCCTATGTGTCTTCTCAAGGAGACATGTAGTTGAACAATTACAACCACCCCTCATATGCCTCTTGATTGCACTAAATAAGATGACCGATCACAAGAGATGGATTATCGAGATTCATAAATGATTCTATCTCTTCAGATTGGGAATTCTAATAAGTGATCTAATTATATATTCAGACCTGGCAAACATTTTTCAATATTGAATTAATTCATATCCATTCTATATTGATTATCACCTAGAGAGATCCATTACATTTAGAAAGATCCTTCATTATTTAACATGGTATCAGAGCCAGGTTAATAAAGGTATCACTTTAAGAGAGGAAGGTTGCCAGCTATGAAAACAATACCATATGCCTTTGCAATTTTGTGCCCAAGATGGTGAGAGATTTCAAGTCACCTCATTTTCGTCCTCTCTAATGTCTGCAACAAAAAAGTATCTGTAAATTTGTATGATGTTCTACACAGATTTAGTTTCGATAACACTCGTTGAGTAGCATTTGGCCATGAAAGAGAAGAGGCGAAAATCAAAAAATCAGTGCTTAGGTTATTGTGCTTGTTGGCACATTTTGGCATGAGGGAGCAAGTACCAAAGTGTTGGGCCTATCATTCTCACAGAGGGTGCTCCTGAGCTTCCCATTTCTACAAATGGTGTAACACTTGTTTAATTGCATTTTAGTTTGGCATGCAGATGAGCATCTGTAATATTTTTCTTGTAGATCTATTTATTTTTCTTGCAGGGAGACAGCATAATAAAAGGAAATATGGTTTAAAGTATTTGTTTAGAGCTCATTTTCAAATTGTTTGAAAGATCACTCAAGTCATTCTTTAAATGTATGGATTTGTGGTTTTTTCTGTCAATGCAAATCATGTTGTTGTTAGTAGGCTTAATTCCTTTTGATTACTATCTATGGCATTTTTTCATCTTCTTCGCAGGGACAGGAAAAGCCATACAAAAAGTTTCAAGTAGTCAGCGTAGCTTCTGTTATTGCTCAGCTAGTTAACAATATACCAAACAAATGCATCATTTATCCATCTGTATATTTTTAATATTTTTCTTAAGTTGACAATGCTTCCTTTTGAATCTATTTATGTTAAAGCGGCATGTATCAGCATTGACTTTAGTAGAAAAACAAGTTACACAGATGAAAACTTGCATTGTTGCACTTACAGCTGACATTTGATAGTTGGAGTTGATATGCACGTTTCTTTGAGGTGGGTGATAACAAAGAGCTCATCAATTTTCACTGTGTTATCTTCTGGCTACAAGTCTACACCATTCTTCACTATTTTTTATTTATACCTAATACAATTTTATTTTTCAAAATGTTTATCATTGCCATAGTTTTTGACAATTGGCTTCTTTGTATTAAGGTCTATAAGGAGCCATTGGATATTGGAAGATAAAGGTTATAAATCTTAGGTAGTTTGTCTGCGAGATTTCTTTTGGATTTGGCTGTGTTACATGAAATGCTGAAGTAAGATGCACTAATTTCAACCCATTCTGATTGATTTGTACATATTCTTTTAACTAGTTCCATATATTTAGTTACATTTAGACACTATCTTGTAATGCTTTATTTCAGTGTGCTAAATTTTATTTCTCATATTTGTGATATATGATGAAAGTATTATAACATATGGAGGAACAGTCCATGAGTGGCGTGGCCAATTGAAATGGTTTTAGTTTCAATTTTACACCATTTGATACAAATAATCAGTTTACCAATCGACCCTTAGGTTCATTCCATTTGTAGTAAAATGTTCATTACATAGAAAATGTTCACAAAATCTATGTCAATGCTCACACATCTTCTTGGACTTACGCAAATCTATGTCAATCCTCACACATTTTCTTGGACTTACGTAGGAACTATGCTGCCCTGTAGCTCTTGTTAAATATGTTATCAACTTGACTTTTCTATTAAAGGCTCTCATGCTGAATTAAAGCCAGGTAAAGAAAAAGATATTATACACTATTTTGTTGGTACCCTATGCAACACAACAAACTTGTTCTTACTATAAGAAATTTTTATTTTCTTTTGTTTCATTGCAGATCTTTTGCTTGCATGGAGGTCTCTCCCCATCATTGGACACACTTGATAACATTTGAGCTTTGGATCGCATATAGGAAGTGCGTCTATACACATAAGTATAAACTTCTTTTCCTACAACACATATAACAGCAATTTTAAGTGCTTACAAGGTATATACTTATGAATAAATATTACATCCTGATTTAAATGTATGAAAACAATTTTCATTCCTTTTAAGCTTCATTCATCTCGAGGTGCAATTCACAAACTCAAGAATTGTGGCTTTTGTTCTTCAGGATTCCTTTAGGGGAAGAGTATGTGAATGCCCCCTCGTGTCTGGAGTCCAATTTAGAGGAGATGGCTATTTACACTGCCAAGGTTTGTTGAATCTAATTCTGAATAACATTGCTTGCTATTGTTGAATCTAATCTAATGTATATTTTAACTAGACTCGTAGCTTATATGTTTTGAAATTTTTGTTAGGCCTTGTAGTTTGTATAATTTGATTGTTGGAGAGCTTCTACAGCTAAGCAAGAAGGCCGTTGCAAGAGTTATAATTGCGCGCTCGGGTATGAAAATTGTTTTTTTTTAATTCTAATGTATATTTTAACTAGACTTTTAGCTTATATGTTTTGAAATTTCTTTTAGTGGCTTAATGTTGTAAGGTCTCTTGAAATAAGACCTTCAGGCGATTGGTCAAAGTTTTACAAATAATCTTAGGAATAAAGTCAAAGAAAGTATTTTTAAAATATTAAAGTATTTAGCTAGGTCTAAGAAGATTTGTGTACTTTTGACAGTTTTTCTTAGTTTGTGAAAGTTGTAGACCAAAGTTTTCATAGCCCAATTTTATCTTCCTGCAAAGAACAATCATGTCAAATAATATAAGTGAAGAAAAAAATAGGGAGACAATCATTAGATTGTGGTCTAACTTGAAAAGAAAAGGTGATGGAAAATGTTATTGTCCTTGCAATATTTGTAAGGGCTTAAACCATAGAAGACTGCTAATCAAAACAGTTAAGAGACATTGTAGGGAGAATGGTCACATTGAAGGGGGGCATGACTATCATCCACTGGTAAGTTGTTCATTATATCATTTTAACAATTTATATACATATGAAATCACTTGATGATGAGTTGATGATCATGGTTTATTTATGTTAATCAATTTTATATGGTTGATCTTCCCAGGGAAGTACATGATATGAACCACAACAATTCGAATAATATGGTTTTTGAAGTGGAGGAACATGGAGGTACAAATATCCAAGGTGAAGATAATGATCCCATGGAAGATGATGATCATGCGCCACAAAACACAATTGAAGAGGATGGTATAAATACATTAATCCATAACACATCTAGTCCAAGCATATCTGATCATGATGATGATGATAGCTTTGATGTACCTCTACTTCAAAAGGCATACGAGCCCCTATACAAAGACTCCCAAAAAACTCTTCTCTCTGTTGTATTGTTGTTGTTGAACTTGAAGGTTATGAATGGTTTATCCAACATAACAATGTCACGTATGTTAAGGTATGCCATATATGTCTTTATAGTTAACAAAGGGTGAATAATGTACCACTAATATTGTTTATATTAACAACTTATATTTTTTTCTATAGATTGATAGGCGAGTTTTTGTTACCATCATCAAATATTCTACCTTGCTCATTTCGAGAATTAATTGTTGTTATGACAGATATTGGAATGGAGTATGAAGCAATACATGCTTGTCCCAATGATCATATTATATATTATAAAGAACATGAATTTGCAACACAATGCCCTGTATGTCATATGAGTAGATATCGAACAGATTGACTAACAAAAAAGGTGCCTCAAAAGGTTCTTCGTTACATTCCCATTATTCCACAGATGGGACAATTATTTAGGTGTAGTAGCTTGGCTCAATTTATGTATTATCATGCACGCAATAGAAGTTGAGATGACATTATTCAAATCCCTATGGATGGTTCAGCATTTATGCACATAGAGGAAAAGTGGCAACACTTCAAAGAAGAACCTCGTAATCTTAGGCTTTCATTGGTAGCAAACAGTTTCAATCCATTTGGAGAGATGAGATCTATTTACTCGGTGTGGCCTATTTTTGTTATCAACAATAACATTCCTCCGTGGATGTCAATAAAGAGGGAGCACATTATGTTGGCAATGATTGTTCTAGGTATCTTATCATTAGATAGTTATTAATTTACATGTACTTACAAATCTTGCAATAAAACAGTCACAATAATTATGTAATGTTACTGTTCATTCAAGTAGGTAAATATCAAGTAAAAGATATGAATGTATATATTGAGCCTCTTATCGACGAGTTGGTGGAGTTATGGAACGGTGTCACTATGTATGACATGTCTAGACCAATAGGACAAACACAATTTCAATTCCATGCAATACTTGCATGGACAATACATGATGCCCCAAGGCTAACACATTTTTGTGGTATGTTATAGTGAATTCAAGTTGCACACAATAATTCTAATTATAAAAATCAACATATTTAATAATCCAATTATATCATTATCTTGCAGGTCTTCAAACAAAGGGAAAATTTGCATGTCCAGTTTGCGGTCCAAAGATGAAATCTCGTCATTCAAAAAGTTTAGGAACACAGGTGTTTGATGAGTGTAGACACTTCCTCCACAGGAATCATAAGTATCGAAGTACAAAAAAACATCTTTTCAATGGGAAAGAAGAGACTATATCAAAGCCATGAAGAATGACACCTCGCCTATGCAAGTTGGAATATAATAGAATTAATTGTCGAGGTAATGTCGTTCCACCTAATGGTTTATGTTTGTAATTTATATATTTCTATTATGATTTTTGTTGAGTAATTGTGTAATTGATGATCGTGAAGGTCGTCAAGGCAATACTGACAACCTTCCAAAGGGACTAAAAAGCTATCCCAAACAATTTAGTAGGTTGCCCTACTACGAGCACTTACAAATTGTGCATTTGTTTGATACTATGCATATTGGAAAGAATATAACAGAGACATCTTGGAAAATATTGGATGGAAGGCGTGACAAAGAAAAAATTGTCAAAATTTGTAATGACATACATGAATCCAATCATGCATTGAAGAATTTCATTCACTCAAATAGCAACAGAGATCAGATTAATATAAGTGCCCTTCCATGGTTATTAACGGAGCAGCAAAGTGATGCCATAAAAGAAGTCATACAAAAAATGTAATTTCCCACAGGATTTCCTATGAACATAAACAATCTCATATCAAAAAAAAGTGAATTTGGGCCAGGGCTCAAAATGCATGATTGGCATACTTTTGTCAAGGTAAGTTATGTTCTTCTATATTTACAATATATTCATAAACTATGTGTACTGTTCATTATGTTATGTTAGAAAACAATGAAATGATTGGTTTATAATTACTATAGTACGTGCTTCCTCTATCTCTCCCAGAGAACTTCAACAATAACATCAAACAAGTGATATACGATCTTGGAAAATATATGAGGTATGCAGTAATATCTATTCAATTTGTTGTATATATTTATTATATTCACGATTTTTTTTTCTTGCTATGTAATCTATTGTATATTATTTTGTAAAGTCTCATATCTATATATTTTTTGTGACTTGAATCTCTTAATGTAGGTGTGTGAAATGCAAAAGTGTCTACCTCCAACTTTTTTCAATGCACAGGAACACTACCTCATACACCTAGTTAAGGAGATTGAATTGTGTGGACTTGTACACACTAGGTCAATGTGGATGGTTGAGAGGCATTTGAAATCTTTGAAGGCTTTGGTTTGACAAAGAGCACATCCTGAGGGTTCTATGGTAGAGGGATATATGGTATACCAAACTATCGTGTACATTACTGAATATCTTAATAAGTTTGCATCAAATATCTATGTAGATCGCATTTGGGATCTCGAGCCTTTTAAAAAATTAGAAGGGGAGTACTTGATGGGGAAAGGTACATTGAGGAAAGTGAGAGGTAATCAATTATAAGATGTTATTGTAATAAATTATTTCTTAATCTTCAAAATAAATTGGTTGTAAGTTGTCTATTTTTTTTTTGTATAGGTGCTCGAGAGTGGGATGCAATACATTTGTATATTGCAAACAATCTTGATTGGATGACGGTATGGATTGAACGATGTCAACATTTTGGTCACACATTAACATGGGAAGGTGTATCTTCATTGGTTAAAGAAGCTCATCGTAATGGAGATTCCAATGTTATGTAAAGGGAAATAGATTTAGCACGTGGTTCAAGAGATTTCCAGGTACATACAAATTTATTAATCACCCGTATGTTTATCAACTCACGATACAATAATTTTGATATGTTTCACATATTATTGTAGGTTAAACACCACAAGGCTATGTTCTGTAATGGTCAAAAATTTTGGGTCAAAGTGTTGGATGACATGAAGAAAACTTGTGATTTAGGAATAACTGCAGTCTTTCAAGTGACTAATATTTCATCTAGAAATGACTTACATCCTCAAGAGTATGAAAATTGATACTATGGCATTTTGGATGAGATACTTGAGTGTGACTTTAGTTCCTTCAAATTAGTACTCTTTGTTGTCAAATGGTACAGGCTATGACTTAATCCAAATGATCCTGATAGAACTGTTATTGAACATGATAATGGATTTACAATGGTTAATACAAGGTCGTTTGAGCCAGTTGGGGATGAGCCTTATGTTCTTCCAAGCCAATGTGAGCAGGTATTTTACTCAGAGGTTCCAGATAAACCGGGTTGGTCATTTGTTGTTAGACATGAACCGAGAGGAAGGCCAATAAAGTATAATGCGATGGAAGAAGAAGATGTCGAAGAAGTAGAAGATGATGTAGATGGTGATAACGATCGACAGTTATTGGATGATGTTCCTGACACAAATTTTCATGAAGAAGAAGAAGGAGATGATGATGATGATGATGCTACTGATGATGATGATGAAGATGATGTTGATGTTGATGATGATGTTGATGATGATGACGACGACGATGACAACAATGATGACGACGATGATGGTGAGGATGATGATGATGACGACGATGATGATGATGATGAGGATTATGATGATGATGATGATGATGATGATGATGACAATGAGGATGATGATGATGGAATTTAGAGGTATGCCATCAATCCCTAATCTATTTAATATTCATTTCTTGATAGAAATATATTTGTCTTATATATATGGTTACATAGTTTATTCATTATCTATTTAAAAGCTACAAGCTTCAACTACAAATAGAATACTGCTAATCTAAATTAACTATTAATCTAAATTAATTAAATAAAACTATTTAAAACACATATTGATGCATGAATGTATTGAGCCTTATTTTCTTTCATGTCAAAAGCATTTGTAAGTGTTTAGTTTAGAAAAGGGAACTCATTAAATATCTATAAAATTCATAGGGAAAACATAATATAAGTGCTTACCCAATTTTTTGGTTAATAATTCTACCTATGTAGGTGATGCAGAGACCCTAGGTGGACTTGCAATCATTCATAACAAGAGGGACTTCCATAGTGTTCTCACAACACCAACCAACCATCTTCATAAGATCCCTCTCCTTGATCCAAGCCAACTCCATAACCTATCAGAGTGCACACCAAATCCTTATGCCACCTTAGGTTCTACATCTTTGGAATAATCCCATGAATGTCCCTCAATCCATCCAATAGACTCATCCAAGAAATCTAATCAACAAACTATCAAATGCTCACAATGCCTCAATAGGCGCCAAACTTGACTTCACCTTAACTAGGTGTTCCCTCCACCTCCACACACATCAAACAACTTCAAATAGCATGTCCCCAAGGTGACTAAGCCCTCAACTCATCAGGTGATACAAAAACCCAGTTTTAGCCCTTTACTCGGTCTACTTCCCTAGTAGGCTTATAATGTGAGCTTGATTTAAGTGTTTTATTGTGTACCTTTTAATGTTTTTAATTTTTATGTGATGTTAATGATGGATGTGATTATGATTATGATGTGATTATGCTCACAATAATTGAATTACATTTGCAGGAAATTGAACCCGTTTCAGGAGCATCCCGCACAGTCTCATCGATCAACAGGTATAAGTCAATACTTCTTATAGATAGTCTATTTAATACACTTATCAATAGTAAGATTGATGTCTTCTAAGATCTCTCCCATTTGTAGGTACCAGCGAATAGGTATTTGTCAGAAGTTTCTTCCTCGAGTGAGGGAAATATAGGAATAGAAGAGGAAAGTGAGACATGCAGTTTATCTAGAACAAGGAGATTAACTAGAGGTCAAAGGACTAGAAGGAAATTCAATAAACACATGAAATTTTTCCTTGCTCAAGGGGGGTCATGTTCTTATGATGATGAGACAAAAGGTGACATCAAGGTGCCCTTGAGGTACCAACATCTACAGAAACATTGGGTACCCAAGGAACTTTCACCAATAAACACTAATTTTTGTGTTAACGAGAGGATATATTGCATAGCACCATCATCACTACATGGTTTGGGCCTATTTTCTATGGACGGCATAAAGGTGTCTTACAAAAAAGTTTTTGAATTGATGGAGTATGTTGGACCATGTTACGATTACAAAAGTTGGATGCATATTGTTTAATATAAAAAAAGTATGCATAGGTATGCCCTCTCGACAAATTATATACAACAGCAAGACAATAATCAAAGTAAAAGTGTGGCTATATACATTAATGGAAGGCCAAAAGAAATAGGGAATATTGTGGGTTTTATAAATAGTACATGACCTGGGTCAACTATAAAGCAACCCAATTGCATATTTGAGGCGCGCGAGGGAAACCGTGTATTCATCTGTGTGATAAAATCAATACGTGCAGGGGAAGAGCTTCTTATTGATTACAATTTGAACTACATAGATACAAACGAGGCTACTATCATGGGGGTGGTACATATTATTAAACCAACTTCTAATCAATGACTCCAACATACCATTTAGTCAATAAATTTTTGGCTAACATTTTTATACTTGATCTTTGACACAGGGGCACAATATGGAGCAACCGCTTGGAGGGGATGCTGGCGATGTTCCCGACTCATCTACACATGAGCAAGTAAAACTCAATGTAATTGTGAAAACTAGATAGAAGAAAAATGTTATTTTTTTAATGTTATTTTCTTCATTATTTTGGTGTAATTTTGATAATACTAATACTATTGTTGTCACAGAGAGCCAGTGGTCGAAGGGAGGGAAAGGAACCTGTAGTCCCTAATCAGCAACCCCCCCCTGAGGAGGACCCTTTTTATATTTATTTAGCAGACACCGATGACTTGATCGGTTCGACTAAAAAGTTGCTAAAGAAAATTGGCAAAGAAATTTTGCGTTTGGCAACCATAAAGCCTACTACTCAAGAAATAAGGGAAAGGGGAGTTGAATTGATGCACACCTCTGAAACCTTAAAAGTAAGTATTAATGAAATTTTTAATTATAACAAGAGTTTAATAATGGTTTTTATGTTATGCTCTTTTATGGCATTAATTAAAATATGAATGCATTGTCTTTATAGAGTTTTTTGCGTGATTTCGAGCCTCATTCCCATGATGAGGGTGCTGCAGGTGGTTCAGGTAGATCGCATATTCCGTTCCCCACTTCTATTTTCCACTGAATATATATAGGAATGATCATAATCATTAACAATACATGCTCGAACAATCCTTTTTTTTAATGCTCTAACAATCTTGTCCATGCTAGTCCACGCGTTCTATATTTATGCATGCTCTAACAATTTTATTCTTTAGCTTCACATCAATTGAATCCTATGATGACATCGCCTCCATCCAGGACAACCAAAAATCTCTTTTTGACTACTGAGTCAGCAACACGCAGCTTACAGGCATCGACTGTTGCACCATCTGCTGGTACACAAATCCCTCTTTTTCTCTCTTATGACAGCAACTAACAGTTTTTTTTTACAACTTTTTAACATCAATTATCATTTGTTCTTTTATACTTCGTGACAAAGACTTATGAAAATTTTTGTAATAGGAACTGCAGCATCATTTCCTGGATGTTCCTATGTTCCTAGTACAGGAACAGTGAAGGATGTCATATTGATCATCAGCGACGATGAAGGCATTCCATTAAAAGTAGCCAAAGTTCCAGGTACTTTAAAGTTATTATTATTCTATAGTGATATAATAGTAATTTAATTTTTTATCACTCTTCATCGACTAATGATCCCATGATTGTTTTGTAGGGAATGATCTTTTTTGGAGAAAACTTGGTGATGAGTGTTTGCGAATATTCGGGCCCACCATGCGTACCTGGTGGAACATTATATCCTAACTAAAACCCCAAACCACTATTTTGATTTCATATAATTGCTATAATAGTTTTCCTTTTCATCCATTTCTTGAACTATATTTAAGGTAGCTTCACTTCATTTATGAGTCTAACATGTTTTTTTTACTTAAAAGGTGGAATAACCAACGCAAACCGTTGAAGGATGATCTTATAGAGAGCATGACCCAACTCTTTGGACCTCGTGCATTCAAGAGAAACAAGCTCCTTGAAAAAGCTGGTTTACGTTTGAAGTATATTAAGGACCTGTACAAAAATAATTTATGGGATAACCCCAGGTACGAGCGTCCGACCTATGTTCCTGAGGCTGAGTGGCAGGCTCTGATTTTGGATGGAAAGTATAAAGCTGACAAGAAAAATAATATTACACCAGTGGAGAGTACAGCAAGGTATGTGATACTATTGAGAATCTAATTATGTACTAATTAACCTCTATATTTATACTATCTAACATATTTCAAACTTTTCATAGTTTGCCTAACACATCAAAGGCAACAAAGGTAAGACTAGAAAAGCATGGGACATACAAGCTCGGCTCTGGTGGTTTTTCGAAACTTCAAGCAAGAGTTGTAAGTATTATTGAATGAAAAATTGTATCAAATTTTTTATATAATGTGATGGGAAATTCTAGGACTCCCTTATTTAGCTCATCAATTATAAATAGGTCAATAGAATATAATAACAGTAGTGGATTTTCATATTCAATATAAACAATTCAAAAATTGAAGTTAGACTCTGCAATCTAGATTAGTGAAGATTCCTTCATTTACTAATATGACATTATTTAAAATCTCACATTTGAAATATGCATCTAGATTACTGAACCCTTCTTAAAATTAGTTTCATTGAATTAATATATGTTATGCTATCACTGGGTGTGTAATTTGAGCATGAGAATAATTTCATATCTATCTACGTGTTTTGCCTAACAAACTTCTAAAATATAATTTCTATAATTTTTTAAAATTAGAGTAGATGAATTATTCTATAGGAAAAGGTGTTGCATATAAGCATTTATTGATAGGTTTGAACATGAACAATTTTCTATTTCTAGTAGATTATAATGATGATAGTATGATAAAAATATCATTAGTATTCTAATTTAAAAAAATCCAAAATAATATAGTTATTTGTTTTCACTCTAGGATTTTCTAAGACAACTAACTATTTTATCTAACTACCTTTTAGCTTGCATAAACAACTGCAAGATTATTATTTTATCATAACTCTAATTTCTTATGATACCATCCTTATCTATTTGGAAACATTGTAGGTAACAATCGCTTCCTTGGCTTCAGTTTTTAATGAATATGCTCTAAAGAGCCAATTGGAGACAAGCATCTACCTTCAGGTGAGTAATTTGTAGTGATCTACTAATATCCTAGAGATCATTACTGGTCTAATATAGGTTTGTCACTCGGGCATGCTTAGTAGAAATGAGGATTTTCTATTGCTCATAAAACCTAGTAAGCATATGATAGTATTTTCTATGATATTTATATTAAGTAGAAATCGTGTCCTTACTATTTTTGAAGTGCTAAAATGTTTTTCAACAAACATGATTGGTTTCACCCTGAAAGCTTTAGTTTCCCCCAATAGGTTGCCTATCTGACACTTGAGGCATTTGTTCAATTCTTGGACAAGCTTCAAGAGGAGAAACTTGGGGATTCAGTCTTGGAAAAAAATGAAAACGAGATTAGATGGCTTGAAGTTGGGAAGCCTTTCTATTAAACAATGTTTGATCATGTACTTCAAATTTTTAGTCATGACCAACCACTTAGTTGTCTGGGAAGACCCAGGTATGTAATTGCATTGTATTAGATATGCTTTACATTTTTGTCGAGATTCTATTACTAAAAAAATGTTGTGTAGTTTGTAACTTCTAATTGTATGGTGTTTTAACATAATTTCTATTTTAATTTGATTTAGTTAGATTGAAAAATGTCTACACAGTTACTGCTAGAAGCTCTTTCAATTTTCACCTAATGGAATGTAGAAATCTCATGTCTTCAAATGTTTAATAGAATATGTATATGAATTTTTTTCACTTTCTTTTATTGCAAGTCAATTATTCGAGTAATTTTTTTGGATCGACATTTGAATTTCCATTTTCAGAGGTTAGAAAGTTAGGCTTAGAAACTCAAGTTATGTTGAACCATGCCTGGACATCAATGTATGGTTCAAATAATAGTAAATCTACACAGGAATCTCAATCTAAGAGAAGCTCTAAGGTATTCTTTTGGTCAATAAATAAGTTTTGTTCTTGAATTGTGTTCATCGTCGAGGTTGTACTAAGATTTGAAACAATCTATTCTTTTAAGTTCTTTCTATCAAGCTTTTGAGTTTTCTCTCCAATTCACGCCTTTTTGGATTTTGTATTTTTTGGACTTTGGTTATGGTAGTTTTTATAACCTTGTGAGTAAAGGAAAAAATAATTGGTTCTATTTTTTAGGATTGTAACAAGTCCAAGTAGGTCTACATTCCTCATTAATAGACTAATAGTTTATGTTAAATCTATTTATGCTAAAAACAAAAGGCTTCTAGGCACATCAATGTTACCTACACTACATAGTATACTGATTGTTCCTACTTCAAAATATTTTATTATGATCTTTGAAGAAATTTAACAAGCTTAGATTATTTTTGTCAGTGAAGAAACACAACCCACTGAAATTCTTTCCACCAAAGCTTAAGACATTGATAACTTGATCCAATTTATCTTTACTGCAAGATGCTATTCCATCAGCACGATCATCAATTTTTTTTGGCTTGGCAAGAATAATATAGTTTATCAATATTTCTATATGTTTATATTCCTGATTTATTGTCAATTGTTGCTAATATCATTCATAGGGCATATAGGGCATATTGTAGGGTTCTTTGGAGCCATACCTAAAACAATATTATGATGGCTTTATTTCTTTTTAGTCTTCTTGCTTCATTTATGTCAATGATTCCCGCAAACAGGTTATTCATGAGTTGCTCACGGTACAGGGTTCTAAAATTTAAAAAAATTTATCATTTCATTGATTATATGGTTATATGTGGAATTTTTGTATCTTTTTTCTGTATGACAGGAAACTAGCTTCATGGAAGAGCAAAATTGAGAAAAAACAATTAATACTTACATACGTGCATATACTTGGTTTTGTGTCATTTGTTGTTGGTTGCTGATACTAGTTTAAGAGCATAGGATGGTTTAATGTAACCTTGATCTTATATTTAATATGGCTTATTAGATCTACTTCCTATTTCCTTTTTATTTTCTCTATCCCTTGATTTTAACATTGTGTCAACATAAATTAATGGATTAATCTGAGTTGTGGTTCTGATGTCATTTTCAATTTATCAATTTTCTTTTAGGTCATATGTATAAATTATGAATGTTATATATGTGTAGGTATTGTTGTATGGTGGACAAGTGACCTCATGGAAGAGTGAAAATGGAGAAGAGTTACTTTTCCTGAGTAGTAAGGTGACTGTAACATCACTAATGAATTCATTATTTATTCCTTAGTTACTAATTAAGAAACTTGTAACTTTATAAAACTAAGTGGTTTGTCATTCATTCACAAACAATAAAGAAACTTAATACAATCATGGTCTTATATGATAAAAAATTGCAATTACAATTAATATTTTACAAATTTCTTCTATGAGTAGAACTTCTTAGTGGCTGTGTGGGTGCTCTTGAAGTTGATGATATTGATTCAACTTGAGAAAAATGACCTAATGTCATAGATCCTGACGATCTAATGTTGATTACTAGTCTGCAATAAGTATCATTAGAATTTCTGTAGAGCAATTTGCAAGACCAAGTAATCACTGTTACAGATACATCATAATGTAAAAGTGATATTTACCATACTGGTCTAAAGTTATTCACTGTATCTGATATCTGCCCTATTGAAATGTGATATGATTGATTTTTTTTGGTTTGTAAAGACGTTGGATATTTATTTGATCTCTATCTGATATAATATTGCACCCTTTTGGATAACTAATTTGTGATTAGTATTTGTGATCAGCATGATATAATTTAAAGAGAAAACACTTACATTTTAGTATCAAGCTTGTTTTATGAATGAATGGAGAAAAACTAGCGACATATCCATTTCAGCTTTGTGTTTTTTACTGTTAGTATTTGATTATTAGAACATAACTATACATCCTTGTGAATTGGAGTTTTAGCAAAGATTTAATATTATTTGGATTTCTTTCTTATTATAGAAAAGGTTATGGAGGCCTTGAACATTCCAAGAGGTGTCCGGTGTGTGCTTTTTTGAACACCTAATACTGACAGGTATTTTAAGTTTTAATAATATGGATCTGTATAATTCTAGTTTTAATACAATCTTATTGCAGGTTGATAGATTTTCTTAACAAGTTTTCAAAGTGTTTTTTGTAAAGTCATTTTTCACTCCAGTTCGATCATCCTGACTTTTAGCTCTAGGTGCCTTGCCTTTGGTCAAGCATAAAGCTTTCCTTGGGCCCATGTAATATGGTGGGTAATTTGTTGGGTTTCTCCTTACCAATGAAAACTTTGATGTGACCCTTACTGTATGCTTTTGCCATGCATAACATGAATAAAAAACTAGTAATACTACATTGATGTGCAATGGGTACATAATGGGTAAAAAGATGTTAGAAAATGATTGATTATGGTTTTCTTGTTCATGATGGTGGGAGCACACATTTTGGTCATTATTTCTACTTTTTTGAGTCACTTAAACCTTTCAAAATTATTTTTATGCTAGGAACTCTAAGTTATAGTCTTAGAAAAGTATTTTATTTATTAACAATTGCTTTAATCCGTCTTATAGGTGAAGTGCACACAATGTTCTTATTGCTCAAATAAATTTGATCCTTTCTTAGATTTGAGCCTAGAGATCATTCGAGAAGATTCCTTGTTGAAAGCATTATCCCATTACATGGCAGTGGAGCAGTTAGATGGGGGTGTGAAAAGAGATCAATGTGAATGATGCAAAGTAAAAGTGAAGGCTCTAGAACAACTCAAAATTGATAAAGCACCACATGTTCTTGCAATTCATCTCAAGCGCTTCAGTGTAGTTGGATCTAGAGGAAAAATTGACAAAAAAGTAGACTTTGGTTGTATGTTGGATCTCAAACCATTTGTTAGCAGTTCACATTTAAGTAGCCCTTACAATATTATTTGCCAGTGGATCACATTTTTAGTGGAATCTCATAATATAGTTTTTGTAATATCTACTGGTTTTTTAATAAATATTGCACATTTGAATGATATTCTAGTTTCTCTGTCTATTGATCAATCACAGGAGGGCAATTTTAAGAACACTCTTTATGGTGTTCTTGTTCATGATGTTTGGAGCACACATTCTAGTCATTATTTCTACTTTATTCATTCATCCACAGGCATCTGGCATGCTTTAGATGATAATCAAGTATACATTTGCTACATTTGTGAAGACATGTTTAATTTTGTGGAGCAAGCTCATTATAATTTGTGTATAACAGGATACACAAAAGAACTACAATTTTATGTAGAACCTTTTCTTTATATGGTAACACTTATTATACTAAAGTTGCTTAGACTGATTGAAGTTATTCTTATGACATTTTTTACTCTAGGTCTATTCAGTCAGTGAGAAAAGTGTGCTTTCCCAGAAAGCTTACATGCTATTCTATATACGAGATAAGAAAACTAGCATTCAAACAATAGGTGGGTCTGAATCTCAGTATAATGGCTCTAAACTAAAGAAGAGGGTGTCATTGAACATTGGACATCCAAAGGAAAACCACTTACAAGATTCATATGCCCCCCAAGTGACAGAAAACATGCATTCTTTCCAAATGACAGAAATCTCTTTTAGTGTTGTAGGTGTAAACAAGATATCCCAACAGGTAGAAAATTTGTCAAATGTCAATTTCATTTCAAAAAGTCTATAAAAGAACACAAGTTCTGGCCAGTCATGCAGTAAATCTAGATCATCAGTAGATCATGATGCATCATGCTTACGGCGGGGTTGCTGTAGCGGCAATGGTAGTTGGCATCGCCGCCACAGCGGCCTCGCCAAGGTTCTAACCGCAGGCATCGCAATTGCAACGTTTGGATAGCCATTGTGATGAAACTTGCGTCGCATGCATAGCAATGTCATCATAATTCTTGTACTTACATCGTAATTGTGACACCATTGGAAAAATTGTGATGATTGATAGCGTCAATGCCACGGCTACTGCGCCGCTGGCACCATCGTGTCCCCGTCACAATTTTCCATGGACTTCACAATTGTGACGCTCACAAAAGAATTGGGAAGGCTGCCACCACAGTGACCTCGTGGCCAGATGTTGACACCACCCCATCGCAATCCATAGGGAGGACGTCAGAATTGTGATGGAGACTGCATGCATTGCGATGAGAGTCATGCCGAATTAGAATGGTGAAATTGCGATAGAGGGGTGTCAAAATTATGATGGCTAAGGATAGATGTCATAATTTGTGACTAAAAAAAATGATGTCTATTACCGTCGCAGTGGTGACACATTATCGTCGCAATTGCGACACTTAGCCATCGCAATTCAATGCCAAATGTATTAGTGAGGCCTTGAGAAAAATTCAATGGAATTTCCATGTTGCTAGAGGATTTACAAATAGCTGCTAAGCTAACTCTATTAAGAGATTTAGATCACTACTACAATGGTTAGAGAGTAACAACGAGTTGACCTAGTTTGAATGCAACTTGATTTCTAATTGTAGATCTTTATTTAGGCTTGTACTTTATTCTTCTTCATCAAATATGGCTTTGTTGCACCACAAGGATATTCTATTTATCCTTCAAATTTGCTTCTTCTACTTACCAATAGATCTTCAATCACATCACCGTAATTTGCACATTCTCTTGCACTCACTTGCACACTTTTATCCACACAATGAAATCACAACTTGACCTTATACTTATACCTTTCACTTTGTCAAGTCAGCTCAAATATAACTTAGAATAATCAATATTCATCACCTCAGTTGGTTGGAATCAATAGATAACAAAATAGAAAAATCCTTTGCTAGCCGACCATACTTGGTAGAAACTAACTCTAAAGTGATTTCCTTCATTAACCAATAGAAGCTTGGTTAACACTGCAATCTTACAAAAATTCTTTGGCAATTGAGTGAGCTTGGTTAGCACTAGTTCTATCCAATTTTCCTTTGTTACCCAAGTGATCTTAGTTAACACTCTCTTTCTGTAACTTTTCTTTTGACGCCCGAGTGAACTCGGTAGACATTGAAAACTATCTTCACTACTAAAGTGAGCTTGGCATATACTGACTCATAATGATTATGATATTTTTGTAATATCAAAGACAACACACAATTAATCAATTGTATCCAACAATCTCCCTCTTTGGCATTGATGGAAACACAACATGTCATAGCATAATAAAATTTTGGATTTGAGGACTCCCTCTATTAGTATGAGCTCTTCCTTTTGACTAAATTTTGTGTACAACAACTATTACCAAGTTCATTTAAAACATTCTCCCTCTCTCAGCATACTTCATCTTTTAACATTCTCCCTCTCTAGTTTCTAACTTTATTCTGGTTCCAAAGATTTCTCAAAGATATGACAGTAAACTTCTCCCTCTTTAACAACACATGCCAAAGACAATAACTCTATACATTCCAATGTACCTTAAGTATTGATTCATGTACAATATACCCTTGCCAATTCTGCACCAACTAATTGATCTTCAATACATTTTGGTTGATGCATTCACTAAACTTTATTTAGTGAATTTTAGATAGGGGAATGACCCCTATCTTACCTCTTAAATACAAAAATGTATCCTTAGGTAATGGCTTGGTGAATATGTCTGCAATCTATTCCTTTTGTATTTACATATTCCAATCTGACTTGTTTATCTTGCACCAACTCTCTTAAGAAGTGATATTTTTAGCAATATGCTTTGTTTTGGAATGCATTACTAGATTCTTTGATATGTTGATTGCATTGGTGTTATCACAATATTTTACAACTAGATCTTTGATTTCTACCTTCATTCCTTCCAATAGTTGTTTGAACCAAACAATGTTAGAACAATTTACTACTGCTGCTACATATTCTGCCTCTATTGTGGATTGAGAAGTACAATTCTACTTCTTGCTTGTCCAAGATACTAGTCTTTTACCAAGAAAGAATGCTCCACCACTAGTACTATTTTTTGTCATCAAGACTTCCTACCCAATCAACATGAGTAAATACTTTTAAGTCCAAATTGCCTCCAAGTTTGTACCATAAACCATAGTCTTTAGTACCTTTTAGAAACCTCATGATTCTCTTGATTTCCATCATGTGATTTTCTTTGAGATTTTCTGAGAATCTTACCACTATTCCAACTCCTAGAACAATATCAAGCCATGTGTGAACTACATACTACAATTTTCCAATCATTGATCTGTAAGTAGTCTTATCCACTTCTTTGGAATCATCATTTTTGGAAAGCTTATGTGGAGTAGACATAGGTTTTCCGATTGGTTTTGAATCTTCCATTCTAAATTTCTTTAGTATCTCCTTGATATACTTAGATTGAGTGATGTAGATACCATTCTTGTTCTATTGTATTTGTAATCCAACAAAGAATTTTATTTTACCAAACATAGACATCTCAAATTCTTTACTCATTTCTTCTAGGAATGCTTGCATAGATCATCATTTCCTGTAAATAAACTATCATCAACAAATATTCTTGCTAACACAATCTTCATATTTGGTCCTTCCTTGATATATAGACTATTGTTATCATTAGTCCTTTGAAAACCAATTTGTACCAAGTAATTATGGAGTCTTTCATACCAAGCTTTGGGAGCTTTCTTGAGACCATATAAAGCTTTGTGTGGTTTGAAAACCATGTCACCATTGCTAGGATCTACAAAACCTTCTGGTTGCTCAATGTAAACTTTTTCATCAAGTATTCTACTCAAGAATGTAGATCTAACATTCATTTGATATACCTTACATCCGCTATGTGTTGCATATGTTAGTAAGGTTCTAACACCTTCAAGTCTTGCTACAGGAGCAAATGTTTTACCATAGTCAATACCTTCTTCTTGAGAGTAGCCTTTGCATACTAGTCTTTCTTTGTTTCTTTGTACTTTTCCATCTTCATTTAGCTTATTTTTAAATACCCATTTTGTACCAATTACATTTTTATCCTTGGGTTTAGGAACAAGAGTCCAAGTTTTGTTCTTCTCTATTTTTTCAATCTTTTCATTCATTGCTTCAATCCAACTTTAATTTGCTAGAGCATATTTAATACTTCTAGGTTCAAATACAACAAGTAAACATGTACCTTTTAATTTTCTTCTTGTCATTGTTCCATTAGATTTATCTCCAATGATCTGATCAAGTGCATGATTTTTTCTAATATATCTTCCTAAAATAGGCTCCTTGGTCTTTAAATGAGTTCCACCATCTTCTTTTTGAATTTTAGTTTCAAGATTGGGTCCTTTTTTCTATGACTTGGGTCCATCAGGCTCAGTTTGAACTAGCTTAGTAGCCTCTATTTGTAGCTTAGGTCCTTGCAGCTCAGGTTACATTGTCTGCAACTTGGTAGCTATTGGAGTTTTTGGGGACTCGAGAGTTGAAGCATCTTTTCTTTCAGATAGATTAGGAAGGGTATTAGGTTCATAGTAAATGAATCTTTTGTAGTCTTCAGGTTGCTTACTACTTTCTTCTTCACTGCTTTCTGCATATTCATCACTTCTAACATATGCACTTTCTATAATTTTGTGAGTAGATAAGTTCAAACATCTCTATTCTTTTCTTCTGCAAGAGTGTCCTAGAAATATTCCTTCATCACCTTTTACATCAAACTTTCATTTTCGAGATTCCTTCAATATGTAACATTTTTTGTCAAATATCTTCAAGTAACTTACATTAGGTTTTTAGCCATACCATAGTTGATAAGGTGTCTTGTTTGAATCTTTCTTTAACTGAACTTTGTTCAAGGTATGAACTGCAGTACTGATAGCTTCCTTCCAGTATTTGAGAGCAATTTTCTTTTCAATCATTAGGGTTCTTGCACAATCCATGATAGATCTATTTCTTCTTTCTCCTATACCATTCTATTGTGGTGTACCAAGAGCAGATACTTGTCTTTTGATTCCTCTTTCAATACAAAAATTGTTGAATTTATGGAAAATGAATTCACCGCCTCTGTCTGATCTTAGGCATTTCAACTTCTTTCTAGGTTTTTTTCTACTATTGCCAAATACCATTTGAATTTTTGGAAAGCTTCTAATTTTTCTTTTAGGTACATTACTATCACCATCCTAGAGTAGTCATCAACAAGGAGAATGAAAAAATTTTCTCCACTATAACTCTCTATTCCAAGAGGTCCACATAAGTCTATATGAACAATTTCCAAGACTTCTCCTGACTGATACTCTTTGCTTTTGAAGCTTGTCTTTCCCATCCTACCAATTTGGAAATTCTTGCATAGATCCATGTTAGGCTTGTTCGAACTAGGAATACCTCTTACTCTTTTATATTTTCTTATCTTAACTAGATTATCAAATTTCACATGACATAGTCTTTGTTAGAATTCTTTTAGAATAACTGAGAGGGGGGGGGGGGGGGGGGGGGGGGTGAATCAGTTATTCAAGGTCCAAATGCCCTATTAATACCTTTTTAATGAATCCATACCCTTTTCATCTGTTCAAACTTAAATTAGTCATATAAGCAAATTACTGTAAATCAACATGCAAAGATAAAACATTCAAGATCAACACATGACACAATGATTTACGTGGAAACCCAATTTGGGAAAAACCACCAGTAACATGCTACTTGATTCTCACTCTTCTGAAGTGATGCCCTATTAAAAGCCTGCCCTGTTAAAGGCTTACAACACACTGTTAAATGTGACCTTGTTAGAGGATTTCACCAAACTGTTAGGAATGGGCCTGGTTAAAGGTCTTTAGAACATTCACTTGGAATGTCACCCTGTTAAAGGATTTATCTAATGGTTGTTAAACCAACCTAAGTCCATAGGATTTATCTTACTGTTACAATTGCTAGAAAGTAACGATAATGGTCTTTTGATCTGACATAACTTACAACATACTTTTTAAATTTTAGATCACTCTTTCAATTCAATCCTTATGCTTGGCTTCAATCACTTCAACTTTGACTACTTGTTTCCCTCTCAAGCTTCATCTCCTTGAGTCTTATTACTCATTCTACCAATGCAATCATTCTTGTGGTCGTCTAGTAAACAGAGTTCCTATGCTTTCTTCTCCTTAGCACATTCTACAGCACTTCATGCTGTTATGCTTGACCACGACTCTCTCTCTTGCTATCCCCTCTTTTCTTTTTCTTTTTTTAACTTATGTCTTCTTATATAGAAGTTTGATTTTCCTTTTGCCGCTCAATTTTTTCTTTTCAATCTTAGGGTTTCAAAATGGATTAGGTAGGATGCACTAAAGCAATTGTCATCCCTGCAAGTAGCAAGTTTAACATCAATGACAAAACAATGATTGAGGACATTCTTTACCAGTTCCATATATTATTCCAACAAATTTTCTTATGATCATTTCAATCATTTCCAACAATCTCCCTCTTTGGCATTGATGGCAAACCAAACTCAAGTAATCAATTCAGTTACCACCAAGATTGTATACGTTAGCTTGCTGCATTTTCACTATTGATCTCATATATCTCCCTCTTTCAAATATATCTCCCTCTTTCTTTGCATTGATCGGTTTTTTGCATATTTCTCCCTCTTTGACATAAATACCAAAGATGTAGCATCTTTATCATGCAAAATATAAGCTTTGGCTTTTTGTTGTTTTTCTCCCTCTGTCACCATGCTTGTGACTAATTTGGAGTTTTTGTTCCTACTGTCATCCTTTGCATCAACCTGTTAATATTTCAATGATTTATTCCTATTGATGCAAGGAAGCTTTCTTGTTGCCTTAAACTGCTTGACTTAGGGATATAACCCCCAACTTGCCTCTAAGATATTCATAGGCATCCTTGGGCAATGGTTTGGTGAAGATATCTGTAGTTTTTTCCTTTGTGTGAATGTATTCCAACTTCACTTGTTTGTCTTCTACCAATTCTCTGACATAATGATACTTGATTGCAATATGCTTAGTTTTTGCATGCATCACTAGATTTTTGGATATGTTTATAGCACTTGTATTATCACAATACAATATCATCGATTTTGTTACTTCTTTCATTCCATTCAATAGATGTGTGAGTCATACAATGTTTGTAGAATTGACTATAGCTGCCACATATTCTGATTCTGTAGTGGACTGGGATATACATGTTTGTTTCTTGCTAGTCCAGGTAACCAGCCTTTTGCCTAAAAATAATGCACCTCCACTTGTGCTTTTTCTGTCATCAATATTTCCTCCCCAGTCTGCATCTGTATATGCACTGAGTTCAAATTTTCCATTCTTTTTGTAGTATAGACCAAAGTCATCAGTCCCTTTGAGATATCTCATTATTCTTTTTACTGCTATGAGATGATTTTCTTTAGGATTAGCAGAGAACCTAGCCATTATTCCAACTACTAATGCTATGTCTGGTCTACTATGTACAACATATTGTAGTTTTCCAATCATGGATCTGTACATTGTTTGATTGACTTTAGCTGACTCATCATTTTTGGATAGCTTATTTTCTATGGCCATTGGTGTGCTGAC
This sequence comes from Cupressus sempervirens, assembly GCA_028749045.1. NCBI lineage: Eukaryota > Viridiplantae > Streptophyta > Pinopsida > Cupressales > Cupressaceae > Cupressus > Cupressus sempervirens. The sequence goes on from CM053783.1 coordinate 222,592,591, forward strand.
TGGTTTGGATTCCTCCAATCCAAATGTTTTAAGAATTTCTTTGATGTATTTTGATTGTGTAATAAATATTCCATGTTTGAGTTGATGTACTTGTAATCCAACAAAAAATTTGATTTCTCCAAACATAGACATCTCAAATTCATGTTTCATTTTGTTAGCAAAGCCTTTTCAAAGTACTTCCTTACCATGAAATACTATGTCATCCAACAAAATTTTAGATACAATAATGTCTTTACCTTCTTCAGCTTTGATGTGCATGTTGATGTTATCATCAGTTCTTTCAAATCCAATTTGCACTAGATACTTGTGAAGTCTCTCATACCATGCTCTAGGTGCTTGTTTCAAACCATAGAGTGCTTTTTGTAACTTACACACCATATCCCTATTGTTTTCATCAACAAATCCTTTTGGTTGTTCAATGTAGACTTCTTCTTCTAGTATACCATTTAAGAAGGCAGATTTTACATCCATCTGATAGACTTTAAAATCTTTGTAGGTAGCATATGCAAGTAAAGTTCTTACTCCTTCCATTCTAGCAATAGGAGTGAATGTTTCTCCATAGTCTATTCCTTCTTCTTGAGCGTAACCCTTGCATACTAATTTGGCTTTGTTTCTAGTAATCTCACCATTCTCATCTAGTTTGTTTCTGAATACCCATTTTGTGCCAATCACATTCTTGTCATTTGGTCTGGGAACCAAACTCTAGGTTTTATTTTTTCTTATTTGATCAATTTCTTCTTCCATAGCTTTATACTAGTCATCATCTTGTAATGCACCATGTACTATCTTGGGTTCAGATTGGCTAATCAGACATGATTCATGTCTTAGTCTATTCCTTGTCATTGGTCTTGCATCTTTGTCACCAATTATTTGTTCAACAGGGTGATGTCTTTTCACATATTTGGATAATCTTGGCTCTGTCCTTGTTTCCATGTTTGATCTTTCGGATTCAGGATCACTATGCACTTCATTGTCAGGTTGTTCTTCATCATGTATGATGTCTTCAGAATTAGATTGTGCATTTTCTTCATTCTGTAACTCGGCTTCTAAATGCAACTCGGCATTCATTGGTTGCGAATTGGATGAAACTGACACTTGTTGTTGATTTTCAATTTGATCGACATCATCCTCATCAGCAGTCATTCCTTCATAAGAATATACAAAGGTTCTGTATTCTTCCATTTTCTTTGGTATTTCAGCTTGGACTACTATGTGCTCATCAAAGTTTACATTTGCACTTTCCACAATTTTGTTAGTGTTAATATTCAAACACTTATATCCCTTACTTCTAGTGGAGTAACCAAGAAATATACCTTCATCACTTTTTGCATCAAATTTTCCATTTCTAACATCTTTAAGGATAAAACATTTGCAACCAAACACTTAGAAATGTTTTACATTTGGTGAGTAACCATACCATAATTCAAAAGATGTTGTATTTGTACCTTTCTTGATTTGTACTTAGTTCAGTGTATGAACAGCTATGCTTACAGCTTCTCTCCAGTATTTTAGAGCAACATTCTTTTCCATCATTAATGTTTTTGCACAGTCAATTACAGATCTGTTTCTTCTTTCAGCAATTCCATTCTGTGGGGGAGTTCTAGGAGCTGACGTTTGTCTTTTGATTCCATTGTCATTACAAAATATCTCGAATTCATTTGATGTAAATTCACCACCTCTATCTGATCTTAGGCATTTCAAGCTTTTTTCCAGTTTCCTTTTCAACTCTAGCCACATACCACTTAAACATTTGAAAACCATCAAATTTTTGTTTTAAGAACATAACAGTCATCATCCTGGAATAGTCATCAACAAATAACATTATGTATTTATCTCCTCTATAGCTTTGTATTTCCATTGGACCACATAAGTCAGTGTGAACTAACTCAAGTATCTCTTTAGATGTATAGTTTTTTGCTTTTGAAACTTGATTTTGTCATCTTTCCTAGCTAACATTGTTTGCACATGATATTATCAAGCTTCTTTAATTTTGGTAAACCTCTGACTATCTTCATTCTACTGATGTTGACTAGATTGTCAAAGTTGACATGACATAATCTTCTATGCCATAACCATTCATCATCAAATTTTTCAAGTAGACAAGAAACATCATCCATATCAAGGTAAAACAAATTACTCTTTGTTTGTTCTCCTTTTCCTATCAGTTTACCATCATTGTAATAGATTTTTGCAGTTTTGTTTTCAAATTCCACTTTGCAACCTACATTGCCTAATTGTGAGACACTCAGTAAATTGTAGTTTAATCCTTCAACATAGTATGCATTGCCACATGAAATTTTTTCTATGAGCTTAACGGAACCTTTTCCTTTGATTTGACATGGAGCATCATTACCAAATCTAACACTATTTCCATCATACTGAGTAAAGTTAACAAACTTACTTTTGTCTCCTGTCATGTGATGTGAGCATCCACTGTCTATGATCCATTTGTCATTCTTGTTTATACATGTCACCAGTGCTATGGCTTCTTCTTCATTAGATTGGTCCTTCATGGCTACATAAACAACTTCATCATCATTGTCATCAGAATTTTCTTCAACAATATAACACTTCTTACGTTTTTCTTTGTAATCTCTCTTGTCATCATCTCTTCTGTTCTTGTATTTGTTGCCTTCCTTGGAATCCTTTTTCTGTGGACATCTTGAAGCAATATGACCTACTTCATTGCAATTGAAACAAATGATAGGCATCTTACCTTTGAATTTTCCTTTGCCCCTATGAAATCTTCTAGTGAGAAATGCTTCCAATTGTTCCACATCTTCCTCATCAGTGCTACTGTCACTAGATACATACTTCATTTTTCTTCCTTTCCTTGATTTCACCTATTCGACATCTTTCAGTGATAACTTGGCCTTAAAAGTAGATTCAGCATTTTCAGGTTTGTAGTTGTCAAAGTTAGATAACTCAAATATAATGAGTCTACCTATTATACCTTCAAAGCTTAGATTATTTCTTGGTATACATCTTAGTTCTTGTATTGCTAATACTCTAATAGCATAGATAGGGAGCAAGGTTCTTAAGAACTTACTATTAACAGTATCTTCATCCAGTTAACCATTCAAGCATCTTATTGCAGTTACCACTTCCTTTGTTCTTGCACCATACTGAGTAGCATTCTCATTTTCTTCCATTTTCATGTCATCAAATTTTCCTCTGAGACTTTCTCTTTTTGCTCTTTTTACATTCTGATCTCCTCCATAGATGTCTGATAGGGCTTTCCACATTTTGAATGCAGTGTCACATCCTTTAATATCATCAAATTCAGCATAGCTGAGTGCAGAGGCAATTTTCAGCATTGTCTAGTTGTGTTCTTGCTTGTTTTTCATGTCTTCAATAGTAGGAACACCTATTGGATCTACATGTTCAGTGACAATTGAATTTTGGGCATAATCTCCTATGGATCCAAGATGTAGCTTCATCAAACTTTTTCATGCAACAAAGTTGTCTTTGTTGAGCTTGGGGACTTCTCTCTTTGGCATTTTGATCTTTTCTGCTAGTAGTCCCTTTAAACTGAATCAGCAGTCAGGCTCTGATACCAATTGTTAGAATTCTTTTAGAATAACTGGAAGGGGGGGGGGGTGAATCAGTTATTCAAGGTCCAAATGCCCTATTAATACCTTTTTAATGAATCCATATCCTTTTCATCTATTCAAACTTAAATCAGTCATATAAGCAAATTACTATAAATCAACATGCAAAGATAAAACATTCAAGATCAACACATGACACAATGATTTACGTGGAAACCCAATTTGGGAAAAACCACCGGTAACATGCTACTTGATTCTCACTCTTCTGAAGTGATGCCCTGTTAAAGGCTTACAACACACTGTTAAATGTGACCTTGTTAGAGGATTTCACCAAACTGTTAGGAATGGGCCTGGTTAAAGGTCTTTAGAACATTCACTTGGAATGTCACCCTATTAAAGGATTTATCTAATGGTTATTAAACCAACCTAAGTCCATAGGATTTATCTTACTATTACAATTGCTAGAAAGTAATGATAATGGTATTTTGATCTGACATAACTTACAACATACTTTACAAATTTCATATCACTCTTTCAGTTCAATCCTTATGCTTGGCTTCAATCACTTCAGCTCTGACTGCTTGTTTCCCTCTCAAGCTTCGTCTCCTTGAGTCTTATTACTCATTCTACCAATGCAATCATTCTTGTGGTCATCTATTAAAAAGAGTTCCTGTGCTTTCTTCTCCTTAGCACATTCTACAGCACTTCATGCTTTTATGCTTAACCACGGCTCTCTCTCTTGCTATCCCCTCTTTTCTTTTTCTTTTTTTTAACTTATGTCTTCTTATATAGAAGTCTGATTTTCCCTTTGCTGCTCAATTTTGTCTTTTCAATCTTAGGGTTTCAAAATGGATTAGGTAGGATACAATGTATCTACCCCATATCTTGTTCTCTTCTAGAAACTTTGCCAGTTGTATCTTAAAAATGTTCTACATGGTATTCTATGCCACCAAATCATCATTCTTATCTTCCTTTTAATTTACAGATTTCTAGATAACAACTTTTTCGGCTTAGATCTAACGAATCTTTGATTTTCAAAATAATGCAACAACTCAGCATTATTGAGTTACTGGTGCTTGGCACCTTTGTGTTACTCGATACCTATACCTAGTTGGCACTTGGTTCTACTTGGCACTTGATTCTACTCGGCACTTGGTTCTGCTCGGCACTTGGTTTTGCTCAGCACTTGGTTTTGCTCGGCAGTTGGTTTTGCTCGACATCTAAACTTGCTCAGCACTTTAACTAGGAATTTTCTTGGCTCTTCCTAGCTTGCTCGGCTCCTTCTCTCTAATGAACTTAGTTTGTTTTTTACAAAAGACTTAGCTAAAACCTTAGATCTTTGATATGTTTTAGTGTGCTCATTCTTTGTATCTTTTAGTATGTCATCCAATACACTATTTCATCAATGGCTTAACTGATCCATGTACTTCATTACAACATCATAACTTCAACCTTTCTCTAGGTGTTCTAGTTACATCTTATTGATTGCCTCCACCTTGACAATCAACTAATTGATAGTATTTGGATCACTAAAGCAATTGTCATCCTTGCAAGTAGCAATTTTGACATCAATGACAAAACAATGATTGAGGACATTCTTTATCAGTTCCATATATTATTCCAACAACTTTTCTTATGATCATTTCAATCATTTCCAATAGTCTTTTGTGTCATAACCAGCTTTCTTCTACTTGAGCAATAAAACATGAACAATCACTAAGATTAAGCTAAAATAGATTTGTTAGATTGTGGTGACTGATCAGGAAAGTACTGTACATACTTCATAAATAGTGGGGTTCGGGGCATCGCCCCGAAAAAAAAATTTTGGGAAGTAGCCAACATGGTAGCCGACATATTATGGCCGACATATGGCCGACATGTTATAACCCTAAAGCGGTTTAATACTTGTATAAAAAGGGCTTAGGGTTGGGTATTTTATATAATGTGGTGATACGAAATTGGTTCTTGTGGCGGTATTGAGCTGTAAGGGATTACGAATTGTAATCAGGTTGTAATCACTGGATTGTAATAAGATCGGACTTGCTATTTGGTGGACGTAGCCCAGGGATTGGGTGAACCACGTTAAATCTTGGTGCCTTGTGTTCATTTCTATGTGTTCTATTATTTTCTGTTATTGGTTATATTTGCATATAGTTTTGATTTCTGTCTGTGGTTTATCCTAACAAGTGGTATCAGAGAAAGGTTGTCTTTCAGTTATCCTCTGCAGGAAAGTCTCACGGTTAAGTGGGAGTCTCACAGTTGAGTAGGAGCAATGGCAGATGAGGGTAAGTTGAGGGTTGACAGGTTTAATGGGCAGAACTTCCAGTTATGGAAGATTCAAATGGAAGACTATTTATATCAGAAGGATTTATGGAAGCCATTGGAAGGAAAAGCCAAGAATCAGGGAACTATGTCAGAGGCTGAATGGGATCTTTTGGATAGAAAGGCACTCGGAAGCATTCGGTTATGCTTGGCACCATCGGTGGCATTTAATATTACAAAAGCAAAGACGACAGAAGATTTGATGAAAACCCTAGCGACACTGTATGAAAAGCCCTCCGCTTCAAATAAGGTATTTCTCATGAAGCATTTATTTAATATGAAAATGGCAGAAGGCAGATCTATTGCAGATCATTTAAATGAGTTTAATACTATTACTAGTCAATTATCTTCTGTGGGTATCAATTTTGATGAAGAAATTAGGGCTCTCTTGATTTTGTGTTCTTTGCCTGAAAGCTGGAATGGCTTGGTAATGGCGGTGAGTAATTCTGTTCCTGGATCTAGTACCCTAAAATATGATGATGTGATCGGTGTTATTTTAAGTGAGGAAACTCATAGAAAATCCTTAGGTGGATCTACATCAGGAAGTGCTTTAAATGCACAAAGCAGGGGCAGAACGACTGAAAGAGGAAGTAACTCTGGAAATCGTGGGAAATCAAGAGGAAAGTCAAAGGGGAGGAGGTCTCAATCGAGAGGACCAAATGATTGCTGGTACTGTGGGAAACCAGGGCACAAAAAGAAAGATTGCTAGACTCAAAAGAAAAATGAAGGAGATAAATCAGATGGAGACAAAGAGGCAAATGTGGTAAGTAAAAAATCCGAAGAGGATGCTTTGCTTCTGTCTTTAGAGAGTGTTGATGATTCATGGGTTTTAGATTCTGGTGCTTCTTTTCATGCTACACCTCATAGAGGTTATTTCATTGATTATGTCCAAGGGGATTTTGGGCTTGTTTATTTGGGGGATAATGAACCCTATCAGATTGTTGGAAAGGGAAAAATTAAGATTAAGTTGCAGAATGGGAATCATTGGCTACTACATGAGGTAAGACATGTTCCAAAGCTGAGTAGGAATTTAATTTCAGCAGGGCAACTCGGTGATGAGGGTTGTGTAGTTACTTTTAATGATAAAAATTGGAAGGTTTCAAAAGGTTCCCTTGTAGTAGCAAAAGGTGTGAAAGTAGGCACCTTATATCTTTGTACAGGTCATATTGTTCCTTCTACTTTGATTGTTTCAGAGAAAAATGAATATTCAGGAACAATTACTGCAATTGAGCAGGGAGAACAAATAGCTGATGTAGATTCTGATACAGCGTTGTGGCACAATAGACTTGGGCACATGAGTGAGAAAGGTATGAAAGTACTTCATTCAAGGAAAGTTTTACCAGGTCTAAAATGTGTGAATATGGATTTCTGTGAAAGTTGTGTGTATGTAAAACAAAAGAGAGTGAGTTTTGTAAAGACTGGGAAGGAAAACAAAAAGGAGAAATTAGAGCTTGTGCATACAGATGTATGGGGACCGGCTCAGGTATCTTCCCTTGGTGGCTCTCATTATTATGTTACATTTATTGATAATGCAACTAGAAAAGTATGGGTTTATTTCCTTAGACAGAAATTTGATGTATTTCAAACTTTTAAGAAATGGAAATGCTTGGTTGAAAATGAGACTGGTAAGAAATTAAAATGTCTCAGATCTGATAATGGTGGTGAGTATTGCAGTCATGAATTTGAAGATTATTGCTCCACTAATGGTATTCGTAGACAAAAAACTATTCCAAGGACTCCACAGGAAAATGGAGTGGCTGAATGCATGAACAGGACTATAATGGAGTGTGCAAGGAGCATGAGGTTGCATGCTGGGTTGCCCTTACACATGTGGGTGGAGGCTGTCAATACTGCAGTATATTTGATTAATAGAGGACCCTCTACTCCTTTGGGCTGTGGTATTCCAGAGGAAGCATGGATTGGTAAGAAGGTAAGTTATTCTTTTCTCAAGACCTTCGGTTGTGAAGCTTTTGCTCATATAGACTCTGAAAATAGAACCAAGCTAGAAGCTAAATCAAAGAAATGTGTCTTTGTTGGATATGGCATTAATGAATTTGGCTATAGGCTTTGGGATTTTGAAAATCATAAAATTATAAGAAGTCGGGATGTCATATTCAATGAAAAAGTGTTGTACAAAGATCTGTTGCAGCAACATGAGAAGAAAGAAGATGATTATGTAGTGCTGGATGATACTCCAAAAGCTGATGTTCCAGCCATTCCTCATGATGTGCAACAACTGCAACAACAAATACCACACACACCAGTGAATGTTAGATGGTCAACAAGGCCAATTAGACCTCCACAAAGGTTTTCTCCCTCTTTGTATTCTATTTTACTTACTGATGCTGGTGAACCTGAAAGTTATGATGAAGCTGTGCAGGTGGATACTAAGATTCAGTGGGAGTCTGCAATGAAAGATGAAATGGACTCTTTGCTGAAAAATAAGACATGGGATTTGTGCAAGTTGTCTGCAGGTAAAAAGGCTTTATAGAATAAATGGGTTTACAGGTTGAAAGAAGAGGAAGGAGGTAAGAAAAGATTTAAGGCCAGGTTAGTTGTAAAAGGATTTGCACAGAAAAAGGGAATTGATTTTGATGAGATATTTTCTCCTGTTGTTAAAATGACTTCTATTTGTACTGTTTTAAGTCTTGTGGCTACTGAAGATTTGCATTTAGAGCAGATGGATGTTAAAATAGCCTTTCCTCATGGTTATTTGGATGAAGAAATATATATGGCTCAGCCACAGGGTTTTGAGGTTAAAGGTAAGGAGAACTTAGTGTGCAAATTGAAGAAAAGTTTATATGGCTTGAAGCAAGCACCTCGGCAATGGTATCTGAAATTTGACAGTTTTATGCATGAGCATGGATATAATAGGTGTCATTCAGATTACTGTGTTTATTTTAAGAGGTTGGATGATGATAGCTACATTATTTTATGTTTATATGTTGATAATATGCTTATAGCTGGGTCTAACATGGATCATATTAAGGGGCTGAAACGCCAATTAGCACATGCATTTTCTATGAAGGATTTGGGGGCAGCAAAACAAATCCTTGGTATGAAGATTTGCAGAGATAGGAAGAACAGAACATTGACGCTATCTCAAGCTGATTATGTTGAGAAGGTGTTGCAACGTTTCTCTATGGAGAATGCTAAAGCTGTCAGCACACCTTTACCTGGTCATTTGAAATTGACTAAGGAGATGTGTCCCAAGACACAGGAAGAGGAGGATAAGATTTCTAAGGTACCCTATGCTTCAGCTGTAGGAAATTTGATGTATGCTATGGTATGCACTAGGCCAGATATTGCACATGCAGTGGGAGTTGTTAGCAGGTATATGAGTCATCCAGGATTTGAGCATTGGAATGCTGTCAAGTGGATTCTCAGATATTTGAGAGGAACATCCAATAAGTGTTTACACTTTGGGGGCTCTACTACTAATTTACAGGCCTATGTTGACTCAAATTTGGCTGGGGATATTGATACTAGGCGGAGTACTACAGGTTATGTCTTTACTGTTGGTGGGGCAGCCATGAGCTGGGTTTCTAGGCTACAGAAGATTAATGCTCTCTCCACTATAGAGGCAGAGTATGTTGCTGCTATAGAGGCAACCAAAGAGATGATATAGCTTCAGTTCTTCTTGGAAGAATTGGGACATCCTCAGAAGGATAATTATTTGTTCACAGATAGTCAGAGTGTCATTCATCTTGCTAAGAATTCAGCTCTGCATTCTAAGACCAAACACATATAGTTGCGGTACCATTTCATTCGGTCAGTTTTGGAGGATGGACAGTTAAAGCTGGAGAAGATACATACCAATGAAAATCCAGTAGATATGTTGACAAAGGTTGTAACAAGGGAGAAGCCGAACTCCTCTTCAGCTTCAGTTGGTCTTTTAGACTAAATGTGAATACAAGAATAGCAGAGTCCAAGGTGGTTTGATCCATTGGGAGCCCCATGCGGTAGTTGTATTGCTACAGGATCAGTCTCCAAGTGGGAGATTGTTGTTTAGTGTGGAGCCTAATCAGTCCCCAAGTGGGAGATTGTTAGATTGTGGTGACTGATCAGGAAAGTACTGTACATACTTCATAAATAGTGGGGTTCAGGGCATCGCCCCGAAAAAAAAATTTTTGGGAAGTAGCCGACATGGTAGCCAACATATTATGGCCGACATATGGCCGACATGTTATAACCCTAAAGCGGTTTAATACTTGTATAAAAAGGGCTTAGGGTTGGGTATTTTATATAATGTGGTGATACGAAATTGGTTCTTGCGGCGGTATTGAGTTGTAAGGGATTACGGATTGTAATCAGGTTGTAATCACTGGATTGTAATAAGATCGGACTTGCTATTTGGTGGACGTAGCCTAGGGATTGGGTGAACCACGTTAAATCTTGGTGCCTTGTGTTCATTTCTGTGTGTTCTATTATTTTCTTTTATTGGTTATATTTGCATATAGTTTTTATTTCTGTCCGTGGTTTATCCTAACAAGATTACCTTTTGTTTACTTTCCAAAACCAACCAAATTTCCTTTCCCATCTAGTTGTTTGGTCTATCCATTTATGAATTCTACCTTGAATCGAATGTTATTCCATTGTGCCATACTTATTAGATTATGCTCTAGTCCTTCAACCCAATAAGCATTATCACACACAAGTTCTTTAGTTAACAAGATACATGCTTTTCCTTTTATATTACAAGGTTCATTGTTTCCAAATCTTACACTACCTTCGTCATAATATTCCATATGCTCAAATTTTTTTTTATCACCAGTCATATGATGTGAGTAGCCACTATCAATAATCCATATATTATTTTTGCTAACATGAGAGATATGTGCCATCTTATCTCCTTCATCATCAAATTCATCTTTCATAGCAATATAAACCATTTCATCTTCACTGTTACCAAAATCTTTAGCCATGAAGAAAGATTTCTTACCTTTGTCCTTGAAGTTATTGTAGATCTTGGAGTCCCTTTTGTCTTTATGCTTGTTTCTTTTCTTTCCATCCTTCATTTCTTTGTTTGGACACCTAGCAGCAATGTGACCAATTCCTTCACCAAAAAAATAGATAAGAGGAACTTTACCTTTGTACTTCCCTCTTTCTTTGGAATACTTTCTTGCAAGTAGGGCTTCAACAACTTCAATATCATTGTCTGAACTTTCTTCTGATGATCCATCTTCTTCACTTCATGATTGACTAGATTTTGACTTTTTACCCTTTTCTTTGAGCGAGAGTTTAGCTTTGAATGCATATTCAATATTCTTTGAAGCAGGAACATAGTTATCATAATTGTCTAACTCAAAATTTGTTAATTTTTCAACTGGAGCATCCAACCCTATCTTATTAGTTGGATCACATCTCATTTCTTGAATAGTAGACAATCTAATTGCATAAATAGGAAGAAAAGTTCTGAGCACTTTACTTACAATAGTTTCCTCCTTGATGTCTCCTCTAGATGCTTTGATTGCACCAACACTGGCCTTGATTCTTTCCACATATTTTTCAATTTTTTCATCTTCTCTCATTCTCATTTGATCAAATTATCCTCTAAGGCTTTCTACTTTGGCTCTTCTCACATTGTCATCTCCTCCATAGATATCTTTTAGTTTGTTCCACATTGAAAAAGAAGTTTGCAATCTTTTAACTAATCAAATTTAGCATAACTGAGAGTAAATGCAATATCAATCATCATAACATTATGATTCTTCTTTTCAGCAATATCTTCAACTTATAATGTTCCAATGGGAGTCTTATATTTAGAATCAAGATACTTTCAACTTGAATCACTGATGGTAGCCAAATGCAATCTCACCAATCATTGTGATGCTACAAATTTGTCTTTGTTCAGCTTGGAAATGGGTATGTGTAGGATCATGGTGTGCCAAAAAGTGGCGATGTGAAAAAAAAAAGAGTTTGAAGACGCCTAAAAGTCCTTCAAAATCCGCTCTGACTTTTTTTCACCTATCCAAGAACCAAACCTGGAAGGTAAGGCCAAGCCTTATTGGATATCCGATTTGACATTGGATATCCGACATGAAAACTATTATTATGCCACTCTTATTATTATTTAATATTATTATTATTATTATTATTATTATCATATAATAGTATGATATATTATTTAATATTAATATTTACTACATGATATTATTATTATTTAATATAATATTATTATTAAATAATAATAAGATATAATAATAATTGTTGTCACTTAGGTTTGCACCCTTGTCCAAGGCCTATGCACAAGGACAACCTAGTGAAACATGGAAACAACCTCCAAGCTGTGGGACTTGAACTGTGAGGTTGAGTCTCCAGAGAAGGCCGGCTTCCTCTTACTATCAAGGCACACCTAACTACTCTCAGAAGGAAAAGGGGATGTAGAAAAAAACTCTACCCTACCTAAACTACGGAGGTGATGTACCAAAATAGAGTATTCAGACCCATTTCTGCCCATATATGCACTACTGAACCAAAACAAAACTAAGGATATACACATACAGACTTGTTTTGATCTAATAACCACATTGCAGATCAGGAAACCAAACTGAATAACACAAGGAAAGAGGAATCTCACTTAGATATTATCCAATAGGCAAAAATAGATACAGTATGCAGGCTATAGATCACAGCAATGCACCAATGAGAGGCAAGAAGGATGCACATACACATTAATGGCTGAAGGAGATAAAATAGAAAATCATAGAGTTCAGAGGCATAGGGAATTTTACACTGAGAATTGCAGAGCAATATCAAAGAACAACAGAGAAGGGTTTTTTTTTAAAAAATGTACAAAATTTGCCTTTATAGTTCAGGCATAACTGAGAAAATTGGCTCTGCATTAACTGTTCAACTACTGCCATCAAGCTCCCATACAAAAATATCTGATCCAAGATCACACTCGAGCATAGTTCTGAGTTACAAAATTAGGTATTTGACTGACAAAATGCCTCGAGTAGACAGAATCGGCGCCAATGAATGATCCTGACATAGTAGATAGATCTGCACAGTGATGGAAGGTCCTTCTGTATTCATTTTGAGTTGGTGGAAATTGATTTTGAAATTGAATCCATGGCGAAGACTCCTAATTTTATCATTTCTGGTTCATGAAATAGCGAATCAAACAAGTCAACTCAACTCTATACGCCAGTTGGGCCATGCGGACCAATTATCTCTCTTTATTCTACCACCTGGGGAGTCCTCTCGTGGTTGACCACCTTCATTGAACTAATAGCACCACCCTTCGAATATTAACGCTAACTGTGACGGTTACAATAACTATCAGCCGATCATCAATCCTGACCGAGCTAGTGAGACACGTTTCATCAAGGCGCTATGTCACCAACGGATACATCATGTAGCTTCTTCATAGTGCGATGGTGCCTGCCATCGATCATCTTGATCTGACGGCCACAAAAGATGTGTCCCTCTTTACTACGCTGGCTGCATGGAAAAATGGCCCCACCAAGACACGTAGTGCTAGGGCGCTATGTCGCCAATGTTATCTCCCGAGCAGTTCCTCATAGCATGATGGCACCCACTGTAGATCAATCTCAATTAAACGATCAGAACCACATCATACTCTGCACATCATTTCCTCTGAAAATTGTAGGGCCCATGAAATTTTTTGCTCTAACACATACACTTGGCACCTCCTTGTTGGCCATTTGAAGCGCCGACCTAGCAAACCCAAGACTTGACCCCACAGAGTGGCCACATGTTGACTAGGTGCCATGTCGCTATGAGAAAATCAAGGTCAAATTCCCATAGCACCATAGTGCCCAACTGATGACATGTCCTCTGATTTGCATGTGGCTCCCTCTAATTTGCCACCATGGCATCGGGCTTTCTGACTGTGCAAATGAGGTACAAATGGAACCCAACTGTCTGATCGCTCCTTCTGTCGATCTAATCTTCCATTTGGGCACTATGTTGCCAACAAAAAACTCGTGGGTTTTCTGTTGGTGACATGGCGCCTTGCCACTTTTTGAGACTTTCGACCATCAGAACATGCTCGCCCGCCGCCGTGAACACTTTTTGGTCCATCGTGAAATTTTTTCGACCTGTTGAACACTGGGAAGTGTTCACTGAATGTGGACCCACCAACACAACGTGTCATCAAGGTGCTATGTCACCATCGTAAATCCTGCGCAGCTTCCCCATAGCACGATGGTGCCATCCGTTGATCTACCTTGATCCGATGGCAAAGAACTTACGGGCCGCAAAACATATGTTATAAGGTTTGAAACTTGGTATTTAATATTCCCATGGGTATTAATATATTATTAGTTATGGAGGTGACCATTGGGCGGGGTAACATGTGAATTTTGAAATTTGGTGGGGCAAACAAAATGTGGTAACATTCTGGCGACTCACAGGGGATGAAAACCTGCTATGCATCAGACCAATGCCTACGAAAAATCCATTGGGCTATGGAGTCAAAAAATATGAACCTAAGAACTGCAAAACCCTAACCTGTCTATGAGGAGATCAAAAAATTAAAAACCCTAGCTCTGCAACTACAACTGGAGACAAAAAAACAAAACTTCCTCTACAACCTGAGACACCTTAAGAACTGCTACCTCACAGGGAGATGGCTATGCCTGCGCACTTCTTGAAAAGCATGAAATAATAGAAAAGAAACTAAACTACTTATGTACATGGATCCACAAATTTTCAGAAACAGGGCTTCAGATAGATCCCATTGACTGGAATCGGCAAAATCTCTCCATTTGGCCTGCTCAACTGAAATGCATTAGCCTGTTTGCAACTGGCAATTAGATAGGGGCCACTCCATAGTGGGTAAAACTTGGAATGTCTTCCTGGTTTTGCTCTGTCAGAATCCCACTTTAGGACTAAATCTTCTTCTTTGAAGGTCCTAACCCTAGTTTTCTTATCAAAACTCCTTTTCATTTGTTGCTGATGTATCTATAGGGTTTGCATAGCCTTATTTCTCTTTTCTTCTAGTTCAATCAACTCTGTCATTCTTACTAACATGGCATTATCTTCAATCAATTCCAGCTGATGAGCGAACTCCAAGGATGGGAATTCTAATGAAATTGGGAGTCTGGCCTCCCTACCATATACCAGCACAAAAGGTGAATTCCCAATAGATCTCTTGGGTGTTATCCTATCAGCCCATAGAGTAGTTCTTAATTTCTTATGTCAGACCCTCTGATTGTCTTCTATTGTCCTCTTCATGATTCTGATCAGATTCTTGTTGGAAGACTCAACCAAACCATTACCCTAGGGATAGTAATTTGATGATGTGCTCAAGTAGATATTGTGATTCATTGCCCATGCACAAATCTAGGTTCCAACAAAAGACTTGGTATTGTCCAAAATGATAGTAGAAGGAGCACCAAATCTAGATACAATTCCATCAAGGAATTCAACAACTGATGGTTTTGTGGCATCCTTCAAAGCAACTGCCTCTGTCCATCTAGTGAAATAATTAGTAGTAGCCAAAATCCATTTATGACCTACAATAGATGGAGGATTAATGGGGCCTATAAAATCCAACCCCCACTGGGTAAAGGGCTAATCCACCTGAATAGGACAAAGGGGGAGAGCTACAAGCCTCTGTTTGCCTGAAAAGAAAGCACACTTCTCACATTTTCTCACATATCCATAACAATCATGGAACAGAGATGGCCAATAATAACCAGCCCTCATGATCTTAATGGTAGTTGTTCTTGTAGAGAAATGACCACCATCAGGGCCATCATGAAGTTCCTTAATCATCCTTTCAGCCTGATCCTCTTTAATGCATCTCAATAGGATCCCATTAAAATCCCTCCTGAATAGGATACCATCAATTACAACATAGGGAATGGACTGCAGTCTATATTGTCTTCTTTTAGCTCTGTCCAATCCCTAAGGGTATCCATTCCCTGATAAGAAGTTCTTCATGTCATTTATCTAGCTCCTTGGACCATTAACATTTCCTTCCTCCTGCTGCTTTGTGATTACCATAGTAGCCTCTTCATCTAAATCCTGGCCTGATAACATTTCTTTGCACAACCCTCTCCCTCTTACTAGCTTGGTAATTTGAATATCAACATCATATTCCATTACCCTAGTGATCCATCCAGCTCTCTTTTCACTGATATCTTTGCTTAACAGGAAGTCCTTTACACTGGCATGGGGCACCAACAAATGGATCCTATTGTGGGATAAGAGATGTTTGAATTTCTTCAAGGCTCTGATGATCGCAAGGGCCTGCTTCTCAACAAAGTTGTACTTATCTTCATATTCTTTGAGCCCTTCACTGAAGAAAACTATGGGCTTCTCCTCATCCTTGTCATTTTTTTGAGTCAAGACAGCAGAGATACTTGACTCACCACCTAGAGTGTAGAGGATGAAATCTTTCTCAAAATTTGGATTCATGAGAGTAGGGGATAAGGCTATGGCTATCTTGATTTCTTCAAAACTCTCCATCCCTTCCTTGGTCCATGAGAAGACCATACCTTTCTTAAGCATAGTTGTAAGAGGTTTCACCATGGTAGCAAGATTAGGAATAAACCTTCTTACAAAATTTATCCTACCAAGGAAACTTTGTAGCCCCTTCTTGTGTTTAGGAAGAGGAAGGGCAAGTATTGCCTTTTTTCTTTCTAGATCAATGGTCAAACCATCCTTAGATACAATGTGTCCCAATAATTTTCCTTGGCTTGTAGCAAAGACACACTTGGCTAGGTTAAGGGAAACCCCAAACTCTCTACATCTTAGAAATACCTATCTTAGATGATCAAAATGATCTTCTACATTTTTTGAATATACAGTTATATCATCAAGGTATACTAAGACAAACTTGTCAATTAATTTTTTAAAGGTCATCTCCATTGCCTTTTGAAATGTGGCACCTACATTTGTTAGTCCAAATGGCATCTTGCAATAAGAATAGGTGCCCCATTTAGTAGTAAATGTTGTCTTATACCTGTCAGATTCTTTAACCAACACTTGGTTATATCCAAAAAATCCATCAATAAAAGAGAATCTCCTTGACCCACTAACCTTGGATAGAATTTGCTCCATGGAAGGGAGAGGATGGTGATCTTTAAGAGAAGCCTGATTGAAGTCTCTAAAATCCACACACAGTCTGATTTCTCCATTTTTCTTCCTTACAGGGACAAGGTTAGCTACCCATCATGAGTATTTAATAGGAAATATTATATTAGCTTCTATCAACTTGGATAGCTCTTTTCTCATTAGAGGCTCAATCTTAGGATTCACTGGCCTCTATTTTTGCCTTACTGGTTTGGCCTTATCAATTAAATCTATGGTATGCTGAAACAAACTAGGGTCAAACCCTTTTAAACCATCATATGTCCAAGAAAATACATCATTAAATTCTTGGCATAGATGGATGAAGCTTTCTTGCTCAATTTTAGAACATACCTTCCCCATATTCAGAAATTTTCCATCAGCAATTGTAACTCGGGCATAATCATCCTTTTCTGCAGCTAGATTCACTCCTTTGCCTCTTGTTTGATCATCAGGATTAAAGACACTCTCCAAGGTAATGAGACCCTTAGGCAACTTTTTAGAATTGAGATGAATGATCTTATCACCATACTGATCTTGCAGTCTTGACTGGTTTCTATCTAAGAATTCTACCTCATTCTGCAAGAAACTCACAATTTGCTCATTAGAATCAAACACCTGCCAATGAGTGTTGTTGTTAGGGATGGTAGGCCTCACTACCACCCTTATTTTTTGCTTCTTCTCTTCCTCAAGATTCCCTGGTACATCATAAGATGCACCCACTATTGCAAGTCTATAGCATGTTTATTTTCATTCCAAGGAATGCTCTGAATATTAAATGCATTGAAGCCCTCAAGAAAATCCCAGACTCTGTGTTTGTAAGACTCAAGTAGGTCATTTCTGGTGATGTTTTGGTTTCTCACTTGATTAACTACCAACTCACTATCCCCATATACTCTCAAGGCTTGAATTCCTCTCTTTTGGGAAAGTAAGAGACCTTGAATCAAAGGTTCATACTCAGCCATATTATTAGTGCAACTGAATTGGAGCCTAAAGGAGAAGTATTATATTATTTGCACAGGAGAGATCAGCATAACACTAGCCCCTGATCCATTTTTATTCTTTGAGGCATCAAAGTACATACTCCATGTTCCACTTATATCATCATTAGTCCCGATAAGGTCAGGAACTTGAGCATCTTTCTCTATTATGCAATATGTACTAAGACCTGTCTCAAGAGTCTCTGACATAGACTCAAACTGATATGTACTTGCCCATTCATCTAAGAATAAATTAGGAATCTCTGCTATGGAAGTGGCGGGCTCATTTACTATGTCATTTTCATCCATCTCTAGAATAGGGCAATTCATGTTGATGGGATTTGGGTTATAAGATTCAGTGCGATGAAGGGCTTGAGGTTCTGCTCTGATTGAGGCATTGGCTCCATATCTGGTCTTAAATGACATATATGACTAATCAACAGATATGAATCCACCAATTTGAGCAATGAAGTCTCTTGAAAGATAGATAGAAAAATAGGGCTTGACTTCAGCAACAGATATGTCTTGAATCATAGTGCAACCAGGGCATGCATGTAGGGCCATCTCCACATTCCTAAGGATACCTACACTTTTGACAGTACTACCATCTAATTGTAACACATCCCTAACAATGGGTTCATATTTCATTCCTAAAGCATCAGCAACACACCTATGCATTACTGAGCTACTAGCCCCTGAATCTATCATGCAATTGTGGACTAATTTGCCCCCTATAATCAGAGAAACATAGAATGGAGGAGGTCTAACATTTTTACTTGTCTCCACAAAACCCTACTAGTTGTACTAGACTTGTGGCACTCTCCATGGTAGATGGCTGATCCTTGGGTTCAATCTTCTCTAACTCTTGTTGCAGCATTCTCTTCTATATTGGTATGGTAGCAATGGCATCCCACATGGAGATATTCACATTGGTCTTCTTCATTTTCTCTACCACATTAAATGGTGCAGTAGGAACTTTGGTAGAAACTTTGAGAGCTGCACCTATAAGTGGTTGAGATGGGGCAACATAAGGATCGCTTACATCTTTCTTTCTAGAATCTTGCTTTTGCTGCTGTGAAGTACTTGTTCGTTCATTTGCTGCATGCGCATGAGGTGTAGCACTTGAAGTTGAGGCCTACTTAGGAGAAAGATGGGCAGCATGTTCCATAGCTCTCTTCTCACTTCTTGTGTTATGGGCAATGAAATCTTGGTTTACATTACAATGCTCCTCAATCTAATGATTCATGAAAGAGAAATCATCACGTCCTTGAATATATGAGGCCTCCTTGGGATGATCCTTCTTGTATGATTGCTTTGCTGTAGGTTCTTGGTCAGTCAGGGCCAAATAAGATTCTGCCTTCTGGCACATGCAATAGGTATCAGAATAGTTGCAGGAAGGATAGAAATCTTGATCTTGGGCCAAGTTATTTTGAGGGACTATAGCTTTGTTCTAATTTGAGCTTGAAGTAGAAGCATGACTATTTTGCCTACCCTGATCAAAAGAGCTATTCCACTGATTAGGAGACCTACCACCATTTGGAGCTTGATATTGCAATTGGGGAGGCTTGCCACCTTGAGCTTGCTGCCTTTCTAGGGCCACCACCTTGTTACTTATTTTTTGTATTATAGAAAAACTATCCTCTAATCTCTTCCCTTGGTCCTTCAACTCCCTCCCTTGCTCTTGCAGTTTTTTATCCAGGGTCTTCTCTCTTTTATCTGTATTCAGCACTAGACCTTGTAACATCTCTTTGAGTTCATCTATCCCATTTGAGGATGTGGAAGCTTGAGGAATTGGAGGAAGGGCTTGTGATGGAGAAGTCATAGGAAGAGGGGCCGTTGCTGGTTGGTGGTTGGGAACATCAGGAAAGAAAGGCATAGGGGGCCTTGGAGCCAATTTTCCTCCTTGTATCAAGATGTTCTCATCTTTTATGGCTATCTCATAAGCATTAGGCAAGGTATCTCCTCTCATAGTTTGGATTGTAGTGGGAATATCATTGTTAAAAGCTCTAAGGTAATGCAAGAAGGCATTACCCGGGGTAGGTTTCACTGTAGTGGGTATTCTATCCCATGTCTTTTGAAATCTATAATTAAAATCAGTCATACATTCATGGGGGGCTCTTTTTATTGTAGTCAGCTGCTCTAAAAGTGACAAATGGTCACTCTTATCCTCAAAATGTTTGCATAATCCTACTCCTAGTACATCCCAATTAGTTATAGAACCATGAGCTAAGCCTCTATACCACTGTAATGCTTTTCCTTTTAAAGATGAGGCTAGAAGTCTGACGGCAACATCATCCTCTATAATACCATGAATATTACAGACATTTGCTACCTCTTGGATATGCTCTAAAGGGGAGATGGAAGTTTCACCAGTAAAATTGGGTATACTTTTTAGTGCAGATACCGGTATATCATGTCTTTGGGCTTACAACAGAGGACTTCCACCATTAAAGGTGGCAAAAGCATGAACTCTTGGCTATGCCATGTAAAAAAGTGCTCTATTGATGAGTGTTGATGGCAATCTAGGCTGAGTTCAAGCAACAAGAGGAGTAGAGACAAATCTTACAGGTATATTAACTGTTATTACACCCCTAACTGGTGATAATGAAGTTCTAGTCCTCCTTCTTCTAGGATTTGAAAGAGAAAGCTCTTGATATTGAAATTTACTCTAGAAGACACCCTTGTTTCAGCTTTGGTCATGAATTTCTAAAACTTTGGCCTGGAACCAGATTTGTTGATGTTCAGAGTCACCAAGTACTTTAAAGGATCAGCCTCTTAAAGGCTTGAATACTAAAGCCAACACTACCTCTTTAGCATTAATCTCTGAAACTCTTTCTTCTTGACACCAGTAAACTTTAAATTTTGAAAAAGTGTCCCATTGGGCAATGCCAAAAATTGTTGTCACTTAGGTTTGCACCCTTGTCCAAGGCCTATGCACGAGGACAACCTAGTGAAACATGGAAACAACCTCCAAGATGTGGGACTTGAACTGCAAGGTTGAGTCTCTGGAGAAGGCCAGCTTCCTCTTACTATCAGGGCGCACCTAACTACTCTCGGAAGGAAAAGGGGAAGAAGGAGATGCCAAAAAAAACTCTACCCTACCTAAACTACGGAGGTGATGCACCATTAAAATAGAGTATTCAGACCCATTTCTGCCCATATATGCACTACTGAACCAGAATGAAACTAAGGATATACACATACAGACATGTTTTGATCTAATAACCACATTGCAGATCAGGAAACCAAATTGAATAACACAAGGAAAGAGGAATCTCACTTAGATATTATCCAATAGGAAAAAATAGATACAGTATGCAGGCTACAGATCTCAACAATACACCAATGAGAGGCAAGAAGGATGCACATACACATTAATGGCTGAAGGAGATAAAATAGAAAATCATACAGTTCAGAGGCATAGGGAATTTTACACTGAGAATTGTAGAGCAATATCAAAGAACAACAGAGAAGGGTTTCTTTTTTAGAAATGTACAAAATTTGCCTTTATAGTTCAGGCATAACTGAGGAAATTGGCTCTGCATTAACTACTCAACTATTGCCATCAAGCTCCCATACAAAAATATCTGATCCAAGATCACACTCGAGCATGGTTCTGAGGTACAAAATCAAGTATTCGACTGAAGAAATGCCTCGAGTAGATAGAAGCGAAACCAATGAATGATCCTGACATAGTAGATAGATCTGCACAGTGATGGAAGGTCCTTCTGTATTCATTCTGAGTTGGTGGCAATTGATTGTGAAATCGAATCCATGGCAAAGACTCCTAATTTTATCATTTCTGGTTCATGAAATAGTGAATCAAACAAGTCAACTCAACTCTATATGCCAGTTGGGCCATGAAGGCCAATCTTCTCTCTTAATTCTGCCACCTGGGGAGTCCTCCTGCAGTTGACCACCTTTATTGAACTAACAGCTTCACCCTTCGAATATTAATGCTAACTGTGATGATTACACTAACTATCAGCTGACCGTCAATCCTGACCGAGCCAGTGAGACACATGTCATCGGGGCGCTATGTCGCCAACGTATACATCGTGCAGCTTCTTCATAGCACGATGGCGCCTGCCATCGATCGTCTTGATCTGACGGCCACAAAAGATCTGTCCCTCTTTATTGTGCTGGCTGCATGGAAATATGGCCCCACCAAGACATGTGGTACTAGGGTGCTATGTCACCAATGTTATCTCCTAAGCAGTTCCTCATAGCGCGATGGCACCCACCGTAGATCAATCTCAATCAGATGATCAAAACCACGTCATACTCTGCACATCATTTCCTCTAAAAATTGTTGGACCCATGAAATGCTGTGCTTTGACACGTACACTTGGCACCTCCCTATTGGCCATTTGAAGCACCAACTTGGGAGACCCAAGACTTGACCCCATGGAGTGGCCACGTGTCGACTAGGGGCCATGTCGTTATGAGAAAATCGAGGTCAAATTCCCATAGTGCCATAGCGCCCAACTGATGACATGTCCTCTAATTTGCACGTGGCTCCCTCTGATTCACCACCATGGTGCTGAGCTTTCTAACTATGCAGATGAGGTACAAATGGGACCCAACTGTCTGATCGCTCCTGTCGTCAATCTAATCTTTCATTTTGGGCGCTATGTCGCCAATGAAAAACTTGTGGGTTTTTCGTTGGCGACATGGCACCTTACCACTTTTTGAGACTTTCGGCCATCAGAACATGCTCGCCCGCCACCATGAACACTTTTCGGTCCATCGTGAAACATTTTCGACCCATCGAACACTGGGACGTGTTCGCTGAATGTGGACCTGCCAACGCAATGTGTCGTCAAGGCGCTATGTCACCATCATAAATCTCACGCAGCTTCCCCATAACGTGATGGCACCATCCGTTGATCTGCCTTGATCTGACGACAGAGAACTTGCAGGCCGCAAAACATATGTTAGAAGGTTCGAAACTTGGTATTTAATATTCCCATGGGTATTAAAATATTACTAATTGGGGAGGTGACCGTTGGGCGGGGTAACATTTGAATTTTGAAATTTGGCGGCGCAAACAAAATGTGGTAACAATAATATTATATTAAATAATAATAATATCATATTAAATAATAATATTATTATTATTATTATATTAAATAATATATCATACTATTATATTATAATAATATTATTATTATAATAATTATTATACTATAATATAATAATAATATTATTATTATATTATAATCGTATAATATTATACTATAATAATAATATTATAATGTATTATATTATAATATATAGTAATGTAATATTACATATATATATATAAAAGATATAATATAATAATAAAAAGTAATATCTTATAATATAATATATAATAAAAAAGTATAATATATTATAAATTATAATAATATTATATTATAATAATATTATTATAATAATATAATATTATAATAATATTATTATATAATATAATATTTTATATTATAATATATAGTAAATTAATATAATATATATATATAATGTAACATAATGTAATATATATTATATGTTATATGTTTTTGGTACATATCGGATATCCGATATACCTGTTGCATTGGATAAATAAAATCACAAACCTATGGGCCCTCATTTTACGCGAATTTGGGGCCAGTATTATCACTATGGATCGGATATCGGGTACGAGATCGAATATCAGATATTCGGGTATGTTTTTTTTCCCCCAACTCATTTTTAACCTAAATTTAATAGATTTTAGGATAATTTTTTTTTTTTTAGTTGAATGTAGGGTTTTTTTGACAAAAATGGTTAAAATTTAGATTTTTTTTTAAATATATATTACGTTTTACAATTCAATAGGAATGGCTTATTAAAATGATGACACTGAGGCAGGAATAATATTCCTCATAACCCACCACCAAACGATCCAGTATCCCCACAAAACCATCCACCAAATGATCCTCTATCTCCCCAAAACCCTCCTCAAATCGAGGATTTGATAAATGAAAATCTCACTGAGTTGAGAGGTTTGCATAGAACATATAATAATGTACCTGCACTGGCTCCTATGTTATCCATGTTAAACACCATAGTGGATAACATTGAAACCCTTACGAACCAAAAAAATGCTGCTCTTCGTTGGTGTGATGAAATGCACCATATGTTTGATGATGGTTTGGATTATGATGAGGTCGTGGCCCTCAACATAACCAAAGACGATTTGGCTAGCCTTTTTGCTAACCCAAAAATGGGTATACCAGTTGACCCAAAAAAAACCAAACTATCAATTAAATGGTGCACAAATGACGCCATACGTGCAAATTTTTGGGATCGTTGGTGGATGGTCTTTGATATCCCTCCACATGGAAATTTAGACATACCATTTTGTTTCCTTAGAAAATTATATGCAGAATTTGTGTTGAAACTTAAAGTGAACTATCGGAGCATGAAGCCCAACATGGGCTTAAGACTAGGAGCTCCTCAGGATAGACCCTCTTCCCAACAGAAGAAACTTGGCACTTTTGTCCCCCCCCTGATATCTCCCCCCCTCCTCGAGTGCAGCATCTAGATATTATGGCAGAGGCTAGCTCTCAGACCATCAGAGCCATTCATAGGCTGAGTAGCCTAACGATATCTCAGGCTAGGTTAGTCCTACCTCCTCCTGTTGATGATGTTGGTGCTAGTTCATCATCGGCTAGCTCATCACATGTTTGTGTGCCTCACACTTGCATTACATGCAAGAATATTTTCTTGGGTCCCATAGGTGATCTTCTTGAGTATCATGTTGTATTAGATGAGGATACACCAGATGCATGTGCAGAGGCTACAGACCCTAATGAAAGAGAGGAGGGGAATGCAGAGGCATGGACTCCTTCAGTGTTGGTACATGTATACATTTTTTTGTTATGACATATGCGATTTAAAGTTAATTTTTATAATAGAGTAATTTTAATTTTTAATCCATACTGACTTTTACATGTATGTGATATTCATTCATGTTTAGTTGATGACCGAGGAGGAGCTCAAACAGATAGATGATGCTACACTCTCAGCCATTTCATTTGGCCTTGAGACATCTATGGTACATTATGTTGTGTTTGCATTTTTTTTTCTATTTGATATTGTAACATATATGGTTGCTAATATTTCTTTTATCTTGCAGATACCACCTGCCCCGAGGGGACAAAGTGCAAGGGGTGAGCCAGCATGCACTAACAAAGGAAAGGTAATTAGATGTTTTCTACTTGATTAAATATCGATGCATTCTTGTAAAATGTTTGTGGTAATCTCATTTAATTACATTCTTTATTGTATATAGGGTGTGGCTACTGGCGATGAGCCTGTACAGATTCGGTATCCTAGATCATTAGGAATTTCCATTCACATAGAGAGCCCCATTGTATGTATAAGTATCATTTATTTTTTATTTTTCTTATTGATGTAGAGGAAAGTATGATTGTTGTTCCATACAATTTCTGCGATTTTTTCCATACCAATAATGATTCGTGTCTTGCATATGTTCATTACAACTTAAATAGGCTTATATGCACCTGTCCAACCGACCAAGTTGGTTACAAAGGTTTATTTAATCAAACAAATACCAAATTACTACTTTCCCTCCAAAACTAATATGACCGTTTGAATTTGAAATTCAAATTTCAAACTATAGTTTTTATGCATTCCCTAACTTTCTAAACTATTCCATTGACTCAAAATTGGTCATATGGATTTATTAAATGCAACTAAGTATGAAACTATCCCCAAGACTACCCCATATGGCTCTTTTGGCCATTTTACATCATGCTGCCTTTAGGTCCTTGCTAGGACTTTTATGACTTTTGTCTTTCAAAGTACATTGTTTATTACATAACTCCATTATTGGTTTTAATATATCCCAATTAACAATCAATGATTTCTTTGATCCTCTATCTTCATCTGGTACCAAGGCTCTCTTAGATGATTTAATAGGTGCCCCTGCACTAAACACCCCACCTTCAAAGCAACTCTTGTCCCAAGAGTTAAGGGGTACTATCTTCTTTCCTCCCATCCTTATAGAGGGATGTTTGCAACTTTGCACCTGCAATGTATTACCCTGCACACCTACATACAAATCATTAGAAACAAAAAGCAATGGATCCTTGTTACCAGTCATGGTAACCTTACTACCTGCTGATTGTGAACAGTCATGTTTTATCCTTGACAAAGGCTGAATAACTTGTTGTCTGAGGTCATGCTGACCCTGTCTCTTATCCTCCATGGATATGTTCACTTCTTTTTTCACTCTCATCACCAAAGGACACCATACTATTCCTATCACTATCTGCTTGTAAGCAGAATTCTAAGTTTTGTCTTGAACAATCTCATCCTTCATAACCAAAAGAGATGGCTTCAGTGGCAGATCTGTCATATCATGTTTACTCTCCCTCTGCTCTTGCAAGTCCACAAACTCTTTCTTGCCAAAACAAATAACTCTTTCCTCATCATGACCAGTGAAAGGATTTAGCTTAAACTTCACACCATCTTTGTGTACTATATAAACATTTGATGGGCCAAAATGAATAGTGTTCCTTGAGGCTTGTTAAGGCCTTCCAAGGATTACATCGTAGCATGTCATTAGAATGACATCACATATAACTTGATCTTTATATTCTCCTATAGAGAAATCCACTATTGCTTGCTCCCTTACAACAATATTTTGTGCATCACTGACCGAAGATGCCCTATATGGTCTATCAATAGGATACTTCTTCAATCCTAGTTTATTTACCATTTCATAAGACACTAAATCATCAAAGGAACAAGAGTCTATTATCATCTTACAAATATTACCATGGCTCATGCAATTTGTCCTAAAAATGGATGGTTTGGTCTCCTTTTGCTGCTGCATTTGTGGTCCTCTTCTCACCATCAAAGATTCTCCTTCAAGTTTAGGGTCTGCATTATCGTACTTCTTTTCTTACTCTTCTCCTTGGGTCAAGGTGACTCTCCTCTCCTCCTTCCTGAAATCCACACCTTTCTTAGGGCACTTGTAGGATTGATTGCCTACTCATCCACATGTGAAGCATTTACCTGTGAAAACACTATTACCTCTTCCACTTCCAAATCTTCCTCCCCTAAAACTTCCTCTTGTCTCAGATGTAATCTCTTTTCCTTTATCTTTGTCTTGATTGTTTGAAGTGTCAAACTGACTTCTTACACCTCTTCCTCTCATTGTTCCACCTCCTCTCTGATTTGCTTGCCTCTCATTCTTTCTTTTCAACTTCTCCTCTACTCGGATTGCCAACTGAAAACATTCTCCAAGTGTCCTTGGTACATTCAATCCTATTTCATCTTGAATATTGTACTTGAGGCCATTAATGTATCTAGCCACCTTCTCATCTTCATCTTCTAGTCCTCCCCTAATACTCAGGGTATGGAATTGCTCAGAATAGGAGATGACATCCATATCCCTCTGTTTCAAATTGTTCCTTCTTATCTTTATTTGGATTGCTAAATCAGATGGCAAGAATTGATTTCTTACCATGGTCTTCATTCTCTCCCAATCTGAAATCTTATTCAATCCCCTTTTGATGCAGATTCTATAGCAACTACCTTCCACAAGCCAATAAATGGATGTCACAATCCAACTTAGGATTCTAGGACTTCTCACAAGTCCTCTTACCCACTCCGGGTATACTCAACCTCCAAGACAAACAAGGCAATCCCACTTCAAAAGCCTCACCAACTATCACCAAAAATGGAGACAATCATGGACATACTGTTCCAACCCAAAATAATCAATTTTTTTGGTTCCACCAAACTCTCAACACACCTTTGCACTTCTAGGCCTACAAACCTTGTAGCCTTCCAATTAGCTTCTTTGCACTTTTCTCCCAGTATCCCTCAATAGCATAGGGACTTCTCCATAGATCTAAACACCCTTCTTGGCACCTACTAAGAATCCAAAATCTTTTGGGCTAATCTTGCTCCAGCACCCTCCAAACTGCTTCTTGGTACCTAGGCCTAGTTGATCAAGTTAGGCTAGGGCTTCAAGGAAGAATGGGCAAGGTGGGTTCCCAAGACCCAAAGCACTTAAGGGAATCTCCAACACAGTCAATGCATCCAACTCCAGCACTCAAACTGATCAGAAGTGCCTACAACCATGATTGTCACCAATTACCTTTCAAAAACCGATCAAGCACATGGGCTTGCTTGACCTAGGGCCAACTTGGAAAAATAGTTGCCCTTCTCTCCAGGCCTCTAACCTCTAGCATTATGTTTCCTAGTCTCCTAACTTGCATATCCCTCAGTTTTAGAGGGTGCCACCAGTGGGAATGCAAGTTAGGGATGCATTTGTGGAAGGGTCTAGGAAACAAGGCTTTTTAGACCACCTTCTACTAAAATGCAGATAACTTTTAAACCCGAACTCCTTTTTGAGTCAAACCAAAACCAAAAGTTTCCTAACACAGCCTTGCAACTATTTCATACACTTAGCAATCATAAAAGTTTTGTACGGATCCATACCAGCATAACAGCCGAGCGATTACCAGTAAATTTCTAAAAAATGGAAGTTTTTATTGTTTTTTCTCCAAACCACCGTACACTCTGATCTCCCCATTTCAACTGAGATCAAATATGACATATATAAAGGTCTACATGACCGTTGGAACAACCATATAGGCGTTGCCAACCATAAAACAAACAAACAACCACTTTTTGCTAATACTATTTAGACTCTAAATACCCTATTCTAAGGCCTTTTGGTCCCATGGAGTCACTTGGTTTATAACCACACCAAAATGCTTGTGTGCCTTACATGTGCCTTTATTACAAAACATAGACCAACTTGTAAAATATGGACCAAACCTTTATTCCAACTTCCTAATCTACTTGAATCCTCCCTTTCATGGAGTGGCAAGGTGTCCGACAACATAGATAGTTGTTCCCCCCTGCCACATAGGTTAGGTGCCCTACACGACCTTTCCTCTCTCTCATTATGAACACTAGTCCACCAAGTGAGTGTTGTTCCTCTCAGTCTTGCTTTTGCTACTTTTACCTTCTTATCTGCCTCTATGTCTTCAAGATCAAAGTAGTTCTCGAGGGCCTCTATCCACCCTAGCACTTCTTCACTATCCATTTTACCCTAGTATATTGGAAAATCAATATGGTTCTTCCCACCATTGCCTTGTACTGCCTTAATGATTCTCATAAATTTCCTTTCTTCAGGATCATATGTTGTCTCATGCTCTTGCCTTGCATTACCAACCTCTTCTTCTTCATGGTTCTCTCCATGATTTCTTCCTCTAACCTCTTCTCCTCTAGGTTCTTGCCTTTCCTTTTCTAAGGATTCTATCCTTGCAATAAGCTTCAGCCTCTCTCTTCTCATCTATCTTTCTTCCCTCACTCTAGATGCTTCAATTTCTCTCCTCTCTCTTTTCTCTCTTGCCAACTCTTCTCTCAATTCTTCAAGTTCTCTAGCCATTTGATTTTTAGGAGGCATTTTCACAACAAGTTTTCTTCCTTCCCAAGGGCCAACTCACCGATTCTCTTTCTTTCCTCACCAAGAAATCTCTAGACACCACTTATGTACCTTTCAACTCTGGGACACAAAAGGAGGAATTAGACACGCCAAGGCTTCAACAAAGGGACCAACACACTAAGGATGAAAAAGACTCCTATGATGACGAAACCTACAACTTATCTACTCCCAAAAGACATTATTGATGCTTTGATACCATTTGATGCAGAAGATGGAGGATCTAACCACAAACTTGCAAATTCAAGCACAATATGGACCCAACCCCTATGTTTCAATGGTGTTCCCAAATGCACACAATGCCACCAAAGACTCCAAACTTGGATTTACATTCACCAAGTGTTCCCTCCACTTCTACACACCTTTAAAAACTTCAAAAAACATGTTTCTAAGGTTTCCAAACCCACAAATCTTTAGTAGATACAAAAGAGACTAGTTTTGCCCTTTACTAGGCTATTATCTTCTTTGGATCAGCAGACCTTATTTTCTTAATTTTTCTCCCAAACTTTCCAAAACACCAAGAAAATAAACTAGCTTTGAAAATACCCTTTTTTGATTTTTATAACATATCCAAAAATCAGATATCACTCCTTTGGAAAGATTGTACAGAACAGGGCAGTTTGTCTCAGAATTAGGCCTAATTAGACCACTTTTACAAAGCAAGTACCCTTCAAACTTGCAATCTGACTTAATCATTTTTCATAGTCTCTATTAATAATCTAAATCAAATGATTTTCAAGATTATTGGTCTTGGTCACACTCCTAAACACCCAAACTTCAAAACCCTCCTTAAAATGGCTTAAAAACTAGGGCCTGCTTGTTCAAACCCCAAAACTCAATTCTAGAACTTCTTCTTCAGCATTCACCATGCATTTACATATCTAATATGATATTACCACTCATTCCAATACCATAAAGCACTTACAAAACAAAGGATTCTTCAAGTTGCTCTTGAAAACTAAGCACTTTCATTCAATTTTCTAAGGCAGTCCGTACAAATCTGACCCTCTAGGCCGTACAATCACAATTTATAAGTTTCAAGGGATGGTTAGTAGCCCCCTCAACCACCTCCAATAAGTTTCATTTGTTAACTCTTCATAAAATTTAAATCATGGAGTTTCCCTCCAAAAAACACATAACCGTTACTATTCAAATTTCTAACTATTAAACTATGCTTTTAATGGGCTTATTGAATGTTTTGACTTGTCTAATGACAATATATGATCATGACAACCTACATGAACCTATAAAATGACTCATCTACCATGTGAAATCCAAAAATCCTATCTCATGCCCAATTACAACTTTTTTCCACATATGAGTCCAACATTATAACTTTGTATCCTTCCATGAGCCATAATTGGTGCAAGGATTGCCCAATTGACTTCAAGAGATGCTCCATGACCTCTGTAATGCCTTGGATCTTCAATGTTCCCCTGATGAGCATGGGATGCTCTTGCATCACTTATCTTCATAAATAAATTCAAAATTAATTTCCATGATATTAACAACTACTATTTTGTATCTCATAGGAGACTCGTAGTGCACATGAGGTTCAATGGGACAGTTATGTAGATTTGATGACGTGGCCATTCACTCCTGAGGAGGAGCCTACAATAGTAAGTTGTAGTTTGAATTCATGATTAAATATGTTATAAATTTAGCATGCTATGAATTATAATGTTATAGTTTAAATTATAGATTCATTTGACAAAGGTATTTGAACATATACAACCCACAATCAGAGAGGTACCAGCATTGCCGAGGGCATACGAGAGGACTCCTGACTGGCATAGGAGGTCGACAAGAGAGGTATTTATTATGAAATTTTGATAGTATTAATGTCCATTACGGATAAGATCATTATGCATTTGAGTAATTCAATGTTAGATACATAGAATCATATAAATTTAGTAGTCTAACTTTGGGTTTTTCTTTTTTGTTTATGTAGGAGGCATCTGATCCACCTAGTGCAGCGAAGAGGCTGCATTTTGATCATCCATCAGCACCCTAGGATAGTATAATTTTTGTAGGATGCATCATTAGACATTTTGAGATGGCATATGCCACATTGTATACAGAAACATTGATATTATACACATTCTGATGGCATGATCAGCCACATTTTGTATATGGATCTATGTATTTTGATATATATTTGAGTACTTTGTCTATGGATACATGATCTTTGATATATATTTGTGTAAAATTTTGTCTATGGATACATGTGTTTTGATATATATTTTTGTCATTTATGTGCACAATGATATACATATTAATTTAGTATCTAGTATTATTCAATTTATCATGGATCATGTGTCATGCCCTAAATTTTACTAGTAAAAACACAACAATTTTTTATTTTTTTTGTAGCTTATGAAGTCGCATAAGAAATTACATATTTTAAAACAAGGTTATCATTAAATAGGAGTTCAATACTCATGTGGATAGTGTCATCCGGTTGTAACATTTTAGTCATAGGTGGTTTTCAAATAGATTGGATGACAGTCTAGTTCAAGTTAGCATCATGAATCAAACGAGCAAGTTCAAGATACAACAATCATAAATTAGTGAGGTAATTCATATCCTAACAAGCCTCTGATACTAATATTCTATTAGGGTCTGTTGGTTGTATCATATGGACTAGATCGTGATTCTAGCATGTAAGGGAAGGGGATCAGAATTACTTATTATCCTCATTACCAATGTACACATATTCATTAATCATTACAATATATATTAATATGACAATTACTATATGGTGTGGAAGTGTAGTATATCTTAATTGATTAAACACATGTATTTAGAGAATTTAGATTTAGTACTCATCACATGAGCACCCTTAGTCAAATAAGAAAATGTGCACTTATCTACCACACTATATCGGATCTAACCATTGGAAATTAGAAAAGATATGCCCCAAAGGTAGCTTCTAAGTCTACATGATGGATAAGGGTCCACTTGCATTGATAGTATCCATCATTCAACACATTAGTTACACAACTTATGGAATAAACAATTTGTTTTATGTGCCAAACGTGTATCATGTGCTTGCATCCATATCTTACTAGTTACAGGTCCTCTCAAAGATTGGACTAATACTGAGTCATTTTATCCCTCTTTACTCTATTTAGTCATCCTTGTGCATTCTATCAACATTTCTTCCTCACCAAACTAGCACTCACTACAGTTTCCTAAACACAAAAATTACTATTTCAATACATAAATTAAACTCACTCTAACAAAGGACAATTACTAACCATCTAGCTCATCAACTACTAACTAATCTAGCTACATTGCCATGCTTTTACATTTACTATTTTAATTACTATAATTACTATACTATTACATTTACTTTTTACATTATTACATCTAATTATTCACCATAAGCTCACTTTCTCACTATCAATATTATTATTATCCAAGCATGTTAAGATTCAAAGTAGTTTCATAGTATGAATTAGTAAGCATATAAAATGAGGAACTCTTAGTAAGTCTAAGGGCCAATTCAAAGTACTTAACTCAATAATAATTCATGATCTATATTTAAACACATCCTACTACACCATCGTATTGAATGTGTCAATTTAAATTTGTTAGATGAATTGTTTATGCAAGGATTAGGTGCAAGCGTATAAATAATGTTTGTATATAACATAGCTTGTCATATCATGAAATTAATTTGATGATTTCCTTTCTTAGAATTGCATTAAGCTTGGTAATTAAAATCAATGTTATCCATGCATGTGATATGAACATAAAATTTTCCTTCCAAATTATTGAGTGCACAACAAGATTGTAAGCAATCTACTAAGTTTTAAATTTATACAATCAATGCTATCACATAACATCTATGGATTGTTATTATCAACTAGTCATTTACAATACCACAAGGAGAAAACTTTCTTTCACATTTTCAAATGATAACAATGATGTCAAAGCAAATATGTGACTCATACCAATGCTTTCATAACAATATAAACTCCAAATGAAACATGCATATACAACCTTATCAATTATTTCCTCTACACGTACATTAGGTAACAATGATACAATCTCCTTCCATCACAATGGGGCAACATAAGGGACTTTTCAAAATCATAAGGAACATGAACATTGAAAGATATGGACAATGATTCATAATACAACAAGATGCACAATGGTGTCACACTAATCTACATGGAATGAACACCATTCAAGCACTCACATGAATGCTACTCCACAATGCAATAAAATGCATAATCCATTGATAAACTCCACACTTGCATATTTGCTTAACCATGCTAAAAGAAAGAAACGAAAAAGAAGTAAGTTTGAGATACCAACCTTGGTCCAAGCTAGGGTAAGGATAGTTGTAGTAGAGTTCCCCTAATCTCCCTCCAAAACCTAACTATCTCTAAAATTAGAGAGTGGGCAAACACCCCACTAGTTTGGCCAAGACCCTCTAATAAAGCCTTCCCACTAACTTATTTTAGCAAAAAAACTAAGCCACTCCATCCTTACAAACTTTTCTCCTCTAACGGTCCATTGATAGCCCTCACGAGCTCTGAGTTATGACCCTCGAAGGATCGACCTCAAAATGCACTTAGAGCACCTTGGAGACTCCTCAGTACGGGGTGGCCACAAATGATGGATGGTCTTCATGGCCAAAACAAGGGTGTGACTAGGGTTCACCTGCCCATCTAGAGATAATGGCACTGATGATTCGATGCCAAGATCAGTGGTTTCAAAGTTACGCTGTGGTGCACCTATGAACTGAGGCACACTGTGAGTTTTGGCATCGAGCGAGATCGCTGTGCTGAATCCAAATGGAATGTGATCTCTCAAAAATGAGAGAGTTTATTTTAGGCCTCAATATCATCGTCCTATAGCATTTAATAGTTCATTGATAGCCCTCACGAGCTCTGAGTTATGACCCTCAAAAGATCGACCTCAAAATGCACTTAGAGAACCTTGGGGACTCCTCGGTACGGGATGGCCGTAAATGATGGATGGTCTCTGTGGCTAGAAAAATGGTGTGACTAGGGTTCACCCACCCATCTAGAGCTAATGGCACAGACGATTCGATGTCAAGATCAGCAGTTTCAAAGTTACATTGTTGTGCACCTATGAACTGAGGCACACTACGAGTTTTGGCATCGAGCGAGATCGCTGTGCCAAATCCAAACAGAATGCGATCTCTCAAAAATGAGATAGGTTATTTTAGGCCTCAACATTAGCATCCTATAGTATTCGATATTTTATCAATAGCCCACACGAGCTCTGAGTTATGACCCTCAAAAGATTGACCTCAAAATGCACTTAGAGAACCTTGGGGACTCCTCGGTACGGGGTGGCCATGGACGATAGAGGATCTATGTGGTTGGAACAAGGGTGTCACTATGGTTCACCCACCCACTCGAAGCTAATGGTAATGACTTGTAGCCGTTAGGAGTTAGATTTTGAAAAGTTGTCAAGAAAGGTTGACCCCTTTGACTTGTATCATGTAAAGTTGCTTTGTGCCTTGCTTGATTGTTTGAAGACTACTCCATGTGTCACTATCTTTCTTGGAAAAAAAATTTCTTTTGAACATCAAGCTTGCAATATTATCAATTATTGTTAAACTTTTTCAACCAAGTCAAAACCTCAAGTGCAAATATTTGTTTGCATTTTTTGCTAAGGGGAGTTTCATAAATTGACTTGATCTAAATGGTTTCCTTGATCTATTGACTACACTTAAATTTGTTCACTTGGCATCTCTCTTTCTTTATCTACATTTCTATTTGGGATTTTTTCGTAGCTCTTTACTTGAGTCACTAGTGTTGTAACCTGCTTGGAAAATTTGTTTGACAAGTCACTCATTCATTTCTACCTCTCTTTGACATGTGAACAATCTACCTCTCTAGTTTGGACATCAAGTTATCTTGTGTCACCTTATTAGTTTCCTCTAGTCTCCTTCATGCTTTATTATCTATCTACCACTATGGTATTCAAAGCTTGTGCTACCAAACCTCAACCAAATCTAGATGATCATGATATCCTCCATGCCACTAAAGAGTTTCAAGATCTATATGTTCAATACAAAGAGCTAGAAGAGACAAATAATCTTTCTTACCTTCATCTCTCTAAGCACATGATAGAAATCAATTCTAAACTTGAGAAAAGGTTAGAGGAGAATATTGCATTCTTAAATTAATCTCCCTTAAGACCTTTACATACACACAGGTCATCTTCTTCAAGGTCTACATATTCTATGCCAAGACATCAAATATCTTCATCTTCTAAATCTAAAGACCTCTTTAGAGAACAAGCAAGTGATACCTCCTTTGAGCCTATGCCAAACTTTCATTATGGAACAAGATAGTGATGAAGACATGGATGCATTCTATTCACTTAAGAAACAACAAAATTCTCATGGAGAAATTTTTGAGAGAACTTTTACTCCATTGGAAGATTCTCATGATAACATCTTGCAAACACTTCTTGATAATGAATCCATCACATTACTAGACAACTCTAGACCTTATGAACCCAAAATCAAAGATCCATGGTGGAGAAATTATCATTATTGCCACTTCCATGGAAGAAATTTCATAAAACTAAAAATTATATAGTGTTGAAACATAAAATTGAATATTTCATTTATGATGGGATTGTTGATACCTCTAATGACTCATGTGTCACAAGATCATGCTGATGAACCTATGTCAAGTGATGATTTCCTTGACACCTTCACTTCTTATAACACTAATGAACCTCCTAAAGTGCCAAAGCTTTCAAAAATGCCTCCACCAAACAAAGAACCTATTTCTTTCCATGTAGACCATGCATACCCTCAAGGGCTACAACTAAAAGAAAATCAAGCTAACCTTCACTTGTCTGCAAACCTTTTCCATGCTACTAAGACTAAAGATCCTCAACATTCATGCAATACTATGATTACTATTCCCACTTTAGCTAATCCTACATTATTGCTTTAAGATTCTATCATGCACACCTCACATTTTCCCTTGTCCTTAGAAGGTGCTCCATATCAAGATGACTCTGAAAAGGAAAAATATATAAATAAAGATCAAGATCAAACACCTTTTCATCTCATCCAAAATTTCACCTTTCTATATCTTGTGTGTTACCCACCTCCTGCATATGATGAGGATACCATTTCCACTACCTCCATTGAGCTTACTGAAACTTATGGGAAAAGTGATCTTTCTATGCTATATAAAGAAAGCTGTCAAGATCAAAGTGTCCCCTCATGTTCTACTTCTCCATATCCACTTCAAAACTATGCTCAAGATTCAAACACTCCTATCATAGGTCTTTCTTCTATAAAAGGTACTCATGAGTCTATTGATGACTTTGGTCATGCTACTCACTCTAAAGATGTTGAAATCCCTAGTCACTATCCCTTTGCATTTCATAATTCTATCCTTGGTCCTTATCCATCTAATCTAAAGTCTTCAAACCTTCTCCTACACTTTCTACTTCTAGCTCTCCAAAGTATCTCTTGAAAGACTTTAATATTGAACATAAATCTAAGTTGACATTCAATATTCCAAAGGCTTCCACTCCATTTTCTTCCAAACATCTTTCTCAAAAGCTTACAAATATTCCACTCAATCTTCTTCTAACATTGTCCTACCAGCTCATACATCTAAACCTCGATCCATTTCCTCCATGATTCCTCCATAATTTGGAAACCCTCCAAGGTGTGTTTAAATGTTGATCTTTCCCACTTTGTCACCTACCCTTATGCAATGTTTTCAAAGCTACACTTACCTACTATCCATACTCATACAATCCTTCCAAGGAATGAACTCTTATCCTACTATCATCTCACTTCCTTCACCCTATCAACATCATTGAGCATACTTATCTATGGTCTTGGCTTATCATAACTTATCTTTCCTTTAGGAACACTATCTAGCTTGAAAATAGTTGACCTATTTCTAAAAATAAAATAAAAATAGAAAAGAAGATAAAAAATGTGCCTTGGTGAAAACCATTATCTTATCCATGAGATTCCCTATTTTACTTTCTCATTCACTCATAGTCTTCATATCCATCTTCATATCATGTCATTATGCATGTGCTATCTTGCTTATTGGCTTTAATTGTGTATCCTACATGATATCTTCTTTCATGGATTTCATGGCTTATCCCAAATGTGCTTCATACAACTTTTCAATATGAAAGTCTTTCAAAAAATTATACAATATTATGACTCTTTATGCTTTCAAATGCTATGATTGGTTGCAAAATGGAAGAAATCAAGTATTCTAATTGTTCATCCATACTTTCAAGATTTTTCTTATTTGATTAGTTTGATAAAAATAGTTTTAATAATCATAATGTCAGCTTTATGTCAAATAAGGAAAAAACCAAATTTGTAATAAGATATCTGCATGCAATTATCTTTCATATAGTTATAAATGCTCTTAAAATTGTCTTTATAGCCTTCTATCACATGCAAATATGATTTGCAAGAACTTGTTCAATATCTTCCTCTTATAATTCCCTACAAATAACCTACCAAAATACAAAAACCATATACAAAAAAAGTACACATTTTACATCATAATACATCATAAATTTTAGAAATTATCCGCAACACCACCCCCCTCCAACTCTTCATGATGTACCTACATTCCAATATCATAAAAAAATTAGTAACTTATTGTATTA
Organism: Cupressus sempervirens; assembly: GCA_028749045.1. Taxonomy (NCBI): domain Eukaryota; kingdom Viridiplantae; phylum Streptophyta; class Pinopsida; order Cupressales; family Cupressaceae; genus Cupressus; species Cupressus sempervirens. The sequence goes on from CM053783.1 coordinate 222,630,648, forward strand.
AACAAGATAATCATCAATTCATTAAATCATTATAAAGAAAATAACATAAGAAGTATATATATCTAGTCGAGTATTCCAATAGGGTCCTCTCTCTATTTTAGGGTCTCCAATAGGGCTTCATGATCAGCATTAGCAATAGTAAAAAGTTCTTTTACTTTTGGTCTTCCTTGATGCTTCAATAACTTTATATTTTTTGCTATAATAAGATGCGAATATATGAGAATTACTTTGTTCTTCTAATAGTCTTCGAATGCAGGAATTTCGTTCCTTCTAAGCATGTATGTCCACAGCCATGTTCCAGCAACAACCACTGAACCAGTAGGATATGTGAATCCATCACCATCTGTGATTGGTTGTGCAAGTTTTTGTTTGCCTCTTACACAATGTGCTAACCAATAATCAAATTTCTCATCATTCCCCTATGGTGCAACCAATGCAAAGACATGTCCTGGCTGAAGTAGATCTGATAGATGGTTATGCTCAAGTGAACTTTCCATGTCATCATTTTTGATAGAGGGTATGATAGACAATGGAGTAAGATAATGTGGAGCCCATGTGTCCACCCACTCACTTGACTCATAGTGATCCCAATCACACTAAAAACAAGTACGACAAAAACAAGCTAGTTGTCATGTCCAAATGGTCCATGTACTAGAATCAGAGCTCCAAAATGAATGCATTTTTGATGAGTCTCTCACTGTAGCACAATTTTATCTATCACCTATGGACCCTTCCTCAACCAACCAAAAGAACCTGTGTACCACTGAATCAAGAGTCCCCCCCTGTGATAATGCTAAACTACACCAATCAACAATGCTACGAGCATCAAGAAGCTCTGTTGTTGAAATCTTCAGTTGCTCCTTAACTAGACCTCTCTTCACACATGCCCCTGCTCCATCATGTTCCCCTTTTCCATGGCTGGACTCAAAAAAACTCCAAATATGAGGCACCCCTCTCTCTACGTGCATCCTACACAACCAATAAAACATGCAAGCATTTTTTAATTGACCTGTACAGTTATCTGACCAAATGATATGTCTATCCATAGCAATTGCATGCTCATATAAGAAATCAAAAAAATTCTAAAAAAAATGTTGCACAAACTCGTGAGAGTGAGATCTATCATCACTCATAAAAAAATGATACTCTCTAATAATCTTTTGATTATCTTCCGCGCTATCAGGGGCATGTCTATATGTTATGTGAACAAAAATTGCAATTTGAATGGAGTTGTGATACTAAGATTGTGTCTCATTTTGAGGTTGCAATGTGTAGTTCTCAGCAAAATCAACAACTGATATAATAGTGCCAATGGGAAAAGTCTCCTTACACATTCTAAATTGTTGATCCAATCATTGAGACCTATGACTATGTCTTGCATACTTGTAAAAAAGATTTGCCTTGAAATCTGAAATAAAATTAGCCACATTGATATCTTTTTCAACCAATTCACATCTAGATCTCTCACTCCCACTCTTCAATGTGTATTTCACCATTTCATATACCCTTTTTTTCAGTATTGTCTTTCCAAGATCTTGTTCGCACCCCTCATGAAAACATGTGTCAAACTTGGATAAGCCACCACATTCTGAACACTTCTCATTTAAGCAAGCATTTCTATAAAAGGAACAACCATCAACTCGACAACATAAGAGTTGATCTAGAAAGTCTCTTGATGATTTTGGAAGCCCACTAGCCCCACAATCCTCCAACATTTCTTTACTATGCAAAGTAGAACGGATGGAGCGTAATAGTTCATGGTGCATAGAAAACTCAACATGATATTTGTAACAACATGTATTTTGAATTTTGAGTGGCACACAATAAAATGGCTTCAAAGATTCAAAAGCCCTATGTGATATATGAAGACTTGGATGACTCTCTCTAAATTGTTTGAACAACATAGTTTGACTTACCTCTAAATGGTGTTTAGGATGTGGCGTGCGGTCTCTGATGCCAATTCTCAACTTTAATACATCTTTAGCATTGGGTGATACTCGTGAGTTAGAGTGCCAAAATTGTGTAATTTCTTCCTTCACATCGTCAGATAGCTTCTTATCAAAATGTGGAAGTGTCCCACCAAATGCCCATGTTTCATTTTGAAGAGGATCATCAATTTTCTCTTGTCGACTAAGTGCTCTTCTCAAAGTAGTATGATTTAGATTCAAATCAATACAAGTTTGTCTCATATATCTACCCTTTCTCAAATGATGACTTACCAAAGAGGTTGTAATGACCCTTTGAGTAGCTCTATTATCCTCCTCTCTACTATTTTTTCCAATGCTATTGAGAGCACTGAAAAGATTCTTCATGATAATGGCATTTCTTTTCAACTTTTTATTGACATGAATCTTCAATTTGGAAAGCACAGGTCTCATCTTTTGCATCTTTAATAAGTGCATGAAAAGCTGACATTGCTCTACCACTGTCTTGTTTCCGAAAAAAATCAGATATAGTCTTGAAGCCCATAACCGAATGGTTCTTTCTGATTTTTTTCCTTCCAAACAAGTAATAATTGTTTCATCAATTTCAATTATCCATTTTTGTGTTTTAGAACCTTCATGTCAATTATAATTAGGAGATATGTAAGGTTCTTGTGCATTAGGTTCTTGTGCATTGTCATCTTCGACATGGTCAATTATGCAATTTGGATTATGACTAGTTGGCATTTCTTCTTCAAAATTTTCATTCTCCAAATTTTCAATTTCAGCATTATCGTTTTCAATAGGTACATTTTCATTCTCCAACTGTACATATTCATTATCGGACTCTATGATTTCACCTTTGTTTAATTCATCATCAACTTGACTGATATTTAGCATACCTTGTCTTTCTCTTCAGTGTTCCATTTTGTCCCTTTCCCTATATGCCGCAATGTCTTCATTGGATATCTTCCTTTTGCGTTTATCCTTTCGACGACTGCTGCTCCCCATTTAGATGACAAATTAAAACACCTAAGGTTATATTTTTGAAATTTTTTTGATTAGTTGAGCCCTAAAAAGCAACTTTTTCCAAAACCCATGAAAATAGAAGTGAAAAGTGATGTTGTCGGGTCTGCAGGGATAGGGAATTATTGGGAATTAGTGCCAGTAAAATCGGATATCCAATCCAAAATCAAATATTCGATTATGTAAAAAGAATTTTTGGGGGGAAAACTTGCTATAATTTCCCTCCTTTGCCATAATTATATTAATATTATGAAAATCATTGGAGGGAAACCGACTTTGGTTTATTACTAAGCTAATAATATAGTAATATTAATATATAATAGTATCAATAGTATAATAGTATTAATATATAATAGTATTAATATATAGAAATATTAATATATAGTATTAATATATAGAAATATTAATATATAGTATTAATATAGCTATAGTATCAATATTATTATTATACCCATAATAGTATTAATATTATTACTATAGATATAATAGTGTAACTATTTAGTGTTTATTTATATTATTATTACTATTATGCTACAATATAGTATTAATATATATATTATTATAGCTATAATAGTATTATTATTATTACTATAGATATAATAAATACTAATATTTAATTTTTATTTATATTATTATTATTATTATCATAAAATAGTATAAATAGTATATATATATCCTTTCATTTAGTAACTCATATTAATACGAACGATTCGAATATGTCCCTATGGGTCCTAGGACCCCTAAGGACATATGTCATCGATTAAAGGGTCAAAGGGGGACATAGGTCATCCTTTGACCCATATGAACGATTCAAATATGACCCTATGGGTCATAGGACCCCTAGGGACATATATCATCATTTAATGGGTCAAAGGGGGACATAGATCACCGTATGACCCCTTTTGACCCATATGAACGATTCGAATATGTCCGTAGGGGTCCTAGGACCCCTAAGGACATATGTCATCATTTAATGGGTCAAAGGGGGTCATAGGTCACCCCATGACCTCCTTTGACCTATATTAACAATTTGAATATGTCCCTAGGGGTTCTAGGACCCCTAGGGACATATGTCGTCATTTAATGAGTCAAAGGGGGTCATAGGTCACCTATGACACCTTTGACCCATATGAACAATTTTAATATGTCCTTAGGGGTCCTAGGACTCCTAAGGACATATTTGAATCGTTCATACGGGTCAAAGGGGGTCATAGGTCACCCTATGACCCCCTTTGACCCATATGAACAATTCGAAATGTCCCTAGGGGTTCTAGGACCCCTAGAGACATATGTCATCATTTAATGGGTCAAAGGGGGTCATAGGTTACCCTATGACCCCCTTTGACCCATATAAACGATTCGAAAATGTCCTTTGTCGTTTAATAGGTCAAAGGGGGTCATAGGTCCTTTGACCTATATAAATGATTCAAATATGTCCCTAAGGGTTATAGGACCCCCAGAGACATATGTCATCGTTTAATGGGTCAAAGGGGCTCATAGGTCACCCTATGACCCCCTTTGACCCATATGAACAATTTCAATATGTCCCTAGGGGTTCTAGGACCCCTAGAGACATATGTTATCGTTTAATGGGTCAAAGGGGGTCATAGGTCAATTATGACCCCTTTGACCAATATGAATGATTCGAATATGTCCCTAGGGGTCCTAGGACCCCTAGAGACATATTTGAATCGTTCATATGGGTCAAAGGGGGTCATAGGTCACCCTCTGACCCCCTTTGACCCATATGAACAATTCAAAATGTCCCTAGGGATTATAGGACCCTTAGCGACATATGTCGTCGTTTAATGGGTCAAAGGGGGTCATAAGTCAAGTATGACGCCTTTGACCCATATGAATGAATATGTTCTTAGGGGTCCGAGGACCACTAGCGACATATGTCATTGTTTAATGGGTCAAAGAGGGTTATAGGTCACCCTATGACCCCCTTTGACCCATATTACCCATTCGAATAGGTCCTTAGGGGTTCTAGGACCCTAAAGACATATGTCGTTGTTTAATGGGTCAAAGAGAGTCATATGTCACCCTATGACCCCCTTTGACCCATATTACCCATTTGAATATGTCCCTAGGGGTCCTAGGACCCCTAAGGACATATGTCGTCATTTAATGGGTCAAAGGGACCTATGACCCCCTTTGACCCATATTACCCATTCGAATATGTCCCTAGGGGTTCTAGGACCCCTAGAGACATATGTCGTCATTTAATGGGTCAAAGGGGGTCATAGGTCACCCTATGACCCCCTTTGACCCATATGGATAATTCAAATATGTCCCTCGGGGTCCTAGGACTCGTAGGGGCATATGTCATCGTTTAATGGGTCAAAAGGGATCATAGGTAACCCTATGACCCCCTTTGACCCATATGAACAATTCGAATATGTCCCTATGGGTACTAAGACCCCTAGGGACATATGTCATCGTTTAATGGGTCAAACGGGGTCATAGGTCACCCTATGACCCCCTTTGACCCATAGCAATGATTTGAATATGCCCCTAGGGGTCCTAGGACCCCTAGGGACATATGTCGTCATTTAATGCGTCAAATGGGGTCATAGGTCACCCTATGACCCCCTCTAACTCATATGGCTCATTTTCCTATGACCCCCTTTGACCCATAGGAATGATTCGAATATGTCCTTAAGCGTCTTAGGACCCCTAGGGACATATGTCATTGTTTAATGGGTCAAAGGAAGTCATAGGTCACCCTATGACCCCCTTTCACCCATAGGAACAATTCGAATATGTACCTAGGGGTCCTAGGACCCCTAAGGACATATATCGTCGTTTAATGGGTCAAAGGGGGTCATAAGTCACCCTATGACCCCCTTTGACCCATATGGCCCATTTGAATATGTCACTAGGGGTCCTAGGACCCTTAGGGACATATGTCGTCGATTAAAGGGTCAAAGGGGGTCATAGGTCACAATATGATCCCCTTTGACCCATAGGAACGATTTGAATATGTCCCTAGTGGACTTAGGACCCCTAGGGACATATGTCATCGTTTAATGGGTCAAAAGAGGTCATAGGTCACCCTATGGCCCCCTTTGACCCATATGAACGATTTGAATATGTCTTTAGGGGTCCTAGGACCCCTAGGGACATATGTCGTCGTTTAATTGGTCAAAGGCAGTCATAGGTCACCATATGACCCACTTTGACCCATATGAACGATCTGAATATGTCCCTAGGGGTCCTAGGACCCTTAGGGACATATGTCATCGTTTAATGGGTCAAAGGAACTTTGACCCATATGAATGATTTGAATATGTCCCTAGGGGTCGTAGGACCTCTAGGGACATATGTCGTACTTCAATGGATAAAAAGGGGTCATAGGTCACCCTATGAACCCCTTTGACCCATATGGCCCATTCGAATATGTCCATAGGGGTCCTAGGACCCCTAGGGACATATGTTGTCGTTTCATGGGTCAAAGGGGGTCATAAGCCACCCTATGTCTCCCTTTGACACATATGAATGATTCGAATATGTCTGTAGGGGTCCCATGACCCCTAGGGACATATGTTGTCATTTAATGGGTCAAAGGGAGTCATAGGTCACCCTATGACCCCCTTTGACCCATAGTAATGATTCGAACATGTCCCTAGGATTCCTACGACCCCTAGGGACATATGTCATCGTTTAATGGGTCAATAGGGGTCATAGGTCACCCTATGACCACCTTTGACCCATATGAATGATTCGAATATGTCTTTAGTGGTACTAGAATCCCTAAGGACATATGTCATCGTTTAAAAGGTCAAAGGTGGTCATAAGTCACCCAATGACCCCCTTTGACCCATATGGCCCATTCGAATATGTCTCTATGGGTCCTAGGACCCTTAGGGACATATGTCATCGTTTAATGGGTCAAAGGCGGTCATAAGTCACCCTATCACCCCTTCTGACCAATTTGAACAATTTGAATATGTCCTTAGGGATCCTATGACCCCTAGGAGTATATGTCACCATTTAAGGGGTCAACGGGAGTCATAGGTCACCCTATGACCCCCTTTGACCCATATGAACTATTCGAATATGTCCCTAGGGGTTGTAGGACCACTAGAGACATATGTCATTGTTTAGTGGGTCAAAGGGGGTCATAGGTCACCCTATGACCCCCTTTGACCCATATGAACAATTCAAAATGTCCCTAAGGGTTCTAGGACTCCTAGAGACATATGTCACAATTTAATAGGTCAAAGGGGGTTATAGGTCACCCTATGACCACCTTTGACCCATATGAGCAATTCAAATATGTCTGTAGGTGTCCCATAACCCCTAGGGACATATGTCATCATTTAAAGGGTCAAAGGGAGTCATAGGTCACCCTATGACCCCCTTTGACTCATACGAATGATTCGAATATGTCCCTAGGATCCCTAACACCCCTAGGACATATGTCATCATTTAATGGACCAAAGGGGGTCATAGGTCACCCTGTGACCACCTTTGACCCATATGAACAATTTGAATATGTCCTTAGTGGTACTAGAACCCTTAGGAACATATGTTATCATTTAATGTGTCAAAAGAGGTCATAAGTCACCCTATGACCCTCTTTCACCCATATATCCTATTCGAATATGTCCCTAGGGGTCCTAGGACCCCTAGGGACATATGTCATCGTAAAATAGGTCAAAGCGGGTCATAACTCACCCTATGATCCCTTCTAACCAATTTGAACAATTTGAATATGTCCTTAGGGGTCTTATGACCCCTAGAGATATATGTCATCGTTTAATATGTCAAAGGGACTCATAGGTCACCCTATGACCCCCTTTGACCCATATGACCAATTTGAATATGTCTCTAGGGGTTCTAGGACCTCTAAAGACATATGTCATCATTTAATGGGTCAAAGGGTGTCATAGGTCACCTTATGACCCCCTTTGGCCCATATGAACGATTAGAATATGTCCTTAGGGGTCCCAGGACCCCTAAGGACATATGTCATTGTTTAATGGGTCAAAAGGGCTCGTAGGTCACCCTATGACCCCCTTTGACCCATATGAACGATTTGAATCTGTCCCTAAGGGTTATAGGACCCCCAGAAACATATGTCATCGTTTAATTGGGCAAAGAGGGACATAGGTCACCCTATGACCCCCTTTGACCCATATGAACAATTTGAATATGTCCATAGGGGTTCTAAGACCCCTAGAGACATATGTCGTCGTTTAATGGGTCAAAGGGGGTCATAAGTCAACTATGACCTCTTTTGACCCATATGAACAATTTGAAATGTCCTTAGGGGTTCTGGGACCCCTACAGACATATATCATCGTTTAAAGGGTTAAAAGGGGTCATAGGTCACCTATGACCCCCTTGACCAATATGAACGATTCAAATATGATTGTAGGGGTCCCATGACCCGTAGGGACATATGTCGTCATTTAATGCATCAAAGGGAGTCATAAGTCACCCTATGACCCCCTTTGACCCATAAGAATGATTCAAATATGTCCCTAGGATTCTTAGGACCCCTAGGGACATATGTCATCGTTTAATGGATCAAAAGGGGTCATAGGTCACCCTATGACCACCTTTGACCCATATGAACGATTCGACTATGTCCTTAGTGGTATTAGAACCCCTAGGGACATATGTCATCGTTTAATGGACCAAAGAGGTTCATCAGTCACCCTATGACCCCCTTTGACCCATATGGCCCATTGGAATATGTCCCTAGGGGTCCTAGGATCCCTAGGGACATATGTCGTTGTTTAATGGGTCAAATGGGGTAATAAGTCACCCTATGACCCCCTCTGAACAATTTGAATAATTTGAATATGTCCTTAGGGGTCTTGTGACCCCTAGGGATATATGTCATCATTTAATGGGTCAAAGGGAGTCATAGGTCACCCTATGTCCCCCTTTGACCCATATGAACAATTCGACTGTCCCTAGGGGTTCTAGAACCCCTAGAGACATATGTCTTCGTTTAATGGGTCATAGGGGGTCATAGGTCACCCTATGACCCCTTTTGACCCATATGAACGATTTGAATATGTCCTTATGGGTCTCAGGACCCCTAAGGACGTATGTCATTGTTTAATGGGTCAAAGGGGTTCATAGGACACCTAATGACCCGCTTTGACCCATATGAACGATTTGCATATGTCCCTAGGAGTTATAAGAACCCCAGAGACATATGTCATCGTTTAATGGGTCAAAGAGGGTAATAGGTCACCCTATTAACCCCTTTGACCCATATAAACAATTTGAATATGTCCCTAGGGGTTCTAGGACCTCTAGCAACATATGTCGTCGTTTAATGGGTCAAAGGGGGTCATAGGCCAACTATGACCCCCTTGATCCATATGAATGATTTGAATATGTCCCTAGGGGTCCTAGGACCCCTAGAGACATATTTGAATCGTTCATATGGGTCAAAAAGGGTTATAGGTCACCCTATGACACCCTTTGACCCATATGAACAATTCGAAATGTACCTAGGGGTTCTAAGACCCCTAGAGACATATGTCATCGTTTAATGGGTCAAAAGGGGTCATAGGCCACCTATGACCCCCTTAACCCATATGAATGATTCAAATATGTCTATAGGGGTCCCATGACCCCTAGGGACATTTGTCGTCGTTTAATAGGTCAAAGGGAGTCATGGGTCACCTTATGACCCCCTGTGACCCAGAGGAACGATTCGAATATGTCCCAACAATTCCTACAACCCCTAGGGACATATGTCATCGTTTAATGGGTCAAAGAGGGTCATAAGTCACTGTGTGACCCCCTCTCACCAATTTGAACAATTTGAATATGTCCTTAGGGGTCTTATGACCCCTAGGGATATATGTCATCGTTTAATAGGTCAAAGAGAGTCATAGGTCACCCTACGAACCCCTTTGACCCATATGAACAATTTGAATATCTCTGTAGGGATTCTAGGACCCCTAGCGACATATGTCATCATTTAGTGGGTCAAAGGGGGGACATAGGTCACCTTATGACCCCCTTTGACCCATATGAATGATTCGAATATATCTCTAGGGGTTATGGTACCCCCAGAAACATATGTAATCATTTAATGGGTCAAAAGTGGTCATAGGTCACAGTATTACCCCTTTTGACCCATATGAACAATTTGAATATGTCCCTAGGGGTTTTAGGACCCCTAACGACATATGTCATCATTTAATGGGTCAAAAGAAGGACATAGGTCACCTTATGACCCACTTTGACCCATATGAACGATTCGAATATGTCCTTAGGACCCCTAAGGACATATGTCGTTATTTAATAGGTCAAAAGGGGTCATAGGTCACCTTATGACCCCCTTTGACCCATATGAACCATTCGAATATGTCTCTAGGGGTTATAGGACCTCCAGATACATATGTCATCATTTAACAAGTCAAAGAGGGTCATAGGTTACCCTATCACCCCTTTTGACTCATATGAACAATTTGAATATGTCCCTAAGGGTTCTAGGACCCCTAGAGACATATGTCGTCGTTTAATGGGTCAAAGAGGGTTATAGGTCAACTATGACCCCCTTGACCCATATGAATGAATTGAATATGTCTATAGGTGTTCTAGGACCCCTAGAGACATATGTCATCATTTAATGGGTCAAAGGGGGTCACAGGTGACCTATGAACCGCTTGACCCATATGAACGAATATGTTCTTAGGGGTTCGAGGACCCTTCACGACATATGTTGTTATTTAATGGGTCCAAGAGTCAGAGGTCAACCTATGACCCCCTTTGACTCATATTACCCATTCGAATATGTCCCTAGGGGTTCTAGGACTCGTAGAGACATATGTAGTCATTTAATGGGTCAAATTGAGTCATAGGTCACCCTATGACCCCCTTTGACCCATATTACCCATTTGAATATGTCCCTACGGGTTCTAGGACTCCTAGAGACATATGTCATTATTTAATGGGTCAAAGGGGGTCATAGGTCACCCTATGACCCCCTTTCACCTATATGAATGATTCAAATATGTCCTTTGGGGTCCTAAGACCCGTAGAGACATATGTCATCGTTTAATGGGTTAAACAGGGTCATAGATCAACCTATGACCCCCTTTGACCCATAAGAATGATTCGAATATGTCTCTATGGGTCTTAGGACCCCTAGGGACATATGTCATCAATTAATAGGTCAAAAGGGGTCATAAGTCACCCTATGACCCCGTTTGACCCATAAGAACGATTTGAATATGTCCCTAGGGGTCCTAGGACCCTTAGGGACATATGTCGTCGTTGAATGGGTCAAAGGGGGTCATAGGTCACCCTATGACCCCTTTTGACCCATAAGAACGATTCGAATGTGTCCCTAGGGGTCCTAGGACCCTTAGGGACATATGTCATCGTTTAATGGGTCAAATGTGGTCATAGGTCACACTATGACCCCCTTTGACCCATAAGAATGATTCGAATAGGTCCTTAAGGGTACTAGGACCCCTAGGGACATCTGTCATCGTTTAATTGGTCAAAGGAGGTCATAAGTCACCCTATGACACCCTTTGACCCATATGGCCCATTTGAATATGTCACTAGGGGTCCTAGGACCCCTACGGCATATGTCATCGATTAATGGGTCAAAGGAGGTCATAGGTCACCCTGTGACCCACTTTGACCCATAGGAACGATTCGAATATGTCCCCCAGGGATCCTAAGACACCTAAGGACATATGTAGTCATTTAATGGGTTAAAGGGCGTACCCATATGAATGATTCAAATATGTCCCTAGGGGTCCTAAGACCCCTAGAGACATATGTCGTTGTTTAATGGGTCAAAGGGGGTCATAGGTCACCCTATGACCCCCTTTGACCCATATGAATGATTTGAATATGTCCGACCCCTAGGGACATATGTCGTCTTTCAATGGGTCAAAGAGGGTCATAGGTCATGCTATGACTGACTTTGACCCATATGAACAATTCGAATATGTCCCTAGGGGTCGTAGGACCTCTACAGACATATGTCATCTTTCAATGGGTCAAAAGGGGTCATAGGTCACCCTGTGACCCCCTTTGACACATATGGCCCATTCGAACATGTCCCTAGGGGTCCTAGGACCCCTACAGACATGTCATTATTTAATGGACTGAAAGGACCTATGACCCCCTTTCACCCATATTATCCATTCGAATATGTCCTTACAAGTTTTAGGACCCCTAAAGACATATGTCATCATTTAATTAGTAAAATGGGATCATAGGTCACCCTAACACCCTTTTTGACCCATATGAATTATTCAAATATGTCCCTTGGAGTCCTAGGACACGTACGAACATATGTCATCATTTAATGGGTCAAAGGGGGTCATAGGTCAACCTATGACCCCCTTTGACCCATATGAATGATTCAAATATGTCTCTATGGGTCTTAGGACCCCTAGGGACATATGTCATCATTTAATGGGTCAAAAGGGGTCATAGGTCACCCTATGACCTCCTTTGACCCATTAGAATGATTCGAATATGTCCCTAAGGGTCTTAGAACCCTTAGGGACATATGTCGTCGTTTAATGGGTCAAAGGGGGTCACAGGTCACCCTATGACCCCCTTTGACCCATACGAATGATACGAATATGTTCCTAGGAGTCCTAAGACCCCTAGGGACATATGTCGTCATTTAATGGGTCAAATGGGGTCATAGGTCACACTATTACCCTCTTTGACCCATAGGAACAATTCGAATATGTCCCTAAGGGTCTTATGACCCCTAGGGACATATGTTGTCATTTAATGGGTCAAAGGGGGTCATAAGTCACCCTATGACCCCCTTTGACCCATATGACCCATTCAAATATGTCACTAGGGGTCCTAAGACCCTTGGGACATATGTCGTCGATTAATGGGTCAAAGGGGGTCATAGGTCACCTTGTGACCCCCTTTGACCCATAAGAATGATTCGAATATGTCCCTAGGGGTCCTAGGACCCCTAAGGAAATATGTCATCATTTAATGGGTCAAAGGGGGTACCCATATGAATGATTCGAATATGTCCCTAGGGGTCCTAGGACCCCTAGAGATATATGTCATCATTTAATGAGTCAAAGGAGGTCATAGCTCACCTTATGACCCCCTTTGACCCATATGAATGATTTGAATATGTTCGACCCCTATGGACATATGTCATCTTTTAATGGGTTAAAGTGGGTCATAGGTGACGCTATGACCCGCTTTGACCCATATGAACGATTCGAATATGTCCCTAGGGGTCGTAAGACCTCTAGGGACATATGTCGTCCTTCAATAGGTCAAAAGGGGTCATAGGTCACCCTATGACCCCCTTTTACACATATGGTCCATTCAAATATTTTTTTAAGTGTTGTAGGACCCCTAGGGACATATGTTATCGTTTAATGGGTCAACGGGGGTCATAGGTCACCCTATGTCTCCCTTTGACCCATATGAACGATTCAAATATGTTTGTAGGGGTCCCATGACCCCTATGGACATATGTCGTCATTTAATGGGGGGTCATAAGTCACCCTATGACCCCCTTTTTCTCATATTACCCATTCGAATATGTCTTTAGGGGTTCTAAGACCCTTATAGACATCTATCATCGTTTAATGAGTCAAAAAGAGTCATAGGTCACCCTATGACCCCGTTTTACCCATATTATCCATTCGAATATGTCCCTAAGGGTCTAAGAACCCCTAGGGACATATGTCGTCATTTAATAGGTCAAAGGGACCTATGACCCCCTTTGACTCATATTACCCATTCGAATATTTTCCTAGGGGTTATAGGATCCCTAGCAACATATGTTATTATTTAATGGTTCAAAAGTGGTCATAGGTCACCTTATGACTCTCTTTGACCCATATGAACGATTCAAATATGTCCATCGGAGTCCTAAGACCCGTAGAGACATATGTCATCGTTTAATGGGTCAAAGAGAGTCATAGGTCACCCTATGACTCCATTTGACCCATATGAACGATTCGAATATATCCTTATGGGCCCTAAGACCTCTAAGAACATATGTCATCATTTAGTGGGTCAAAGGGGGTCATGGGTCACCCTATTACCACCTTTGACCCATAGGACCGATTTGAATATGTCCCTAAGGGTCCTTGTACCCCTAGGGACATATGTTGTCGTTCAATGGGTCAAAGGGGGTTATAGGTCACCCTATGACCACCTTTGACCCTTAAGAACGATTCAAATATATCCTTAGGGCTCCTAGGACCTATAGGGACATATGTCGTCATTTAATCGGTCAAAAGGGGTCATAGGTTACCCTATGACCCCCTTTGATCCATAAGAACGATTTGAATATGTCCCTAGGGTCTTAGGGACATATGTCATCGTTTAATGGATCAAAGGGGTTCATAAGTACTCCTATGACCCCTTTTGACCCACATTGTCCATTCAAATATGTCACTAAGGTTCCTATGACCCCTAGGGACATATGTCGCCGATTAATGGGTCAAAATTGGTCATAGGTCACCCTATAACCCCCTTTGACCCATAGGAATGATTCGAATATGTTCCTAGGTTTCTTAGGACCCCAAGGGACATATGTTGTCGTTTAATGGGTCAAAAGAGGTTATAGGTCACCATATGACCCCCTTTGACCCATATGAATAGTTTAAAATGTCCTTATGAGTTCTAAGACCCATAGAGACATATGTCGTCATTTAATGGGTCAAAGGGTGTCATAGGTCACCTATGACCCCCTTTACCCATATGAATGAATATGTTCCTAGGGGTCCAAAGACCCTTAGCGACATATGTCATCCTTTAACGGGTCAAAGAGGGTCATAGGTCACCCTATGACCCCCTTTGACACATATTACCCATTTGAATATGTCCTTAAAGGTTTTAGGACCCCTAACGACATATGTTATCGTTTAATGGGTCAAAGAGAGTCATAGGTCATCCTATGACTTCGCTTGATTCATATTTTCCATTCGAATATGTCTCTAGGGGTCCTAGGACCCCTAGGGACATATGTCATCATTTAATGGGTCAAAGGGACCTATGACCCCCTTTGACCCATATTACCCATTTGAATATGTCGCTAGGGGTTCTAGGACCCCTAGAGACATATCATCATTTAATGGGTCAAAGGGAGTCATAGGTCGCCCTATGACTCCCTTTGACTCATATGAATGATTCAAATATGTCGCTCGGGGTCCTACGACCCGTAGGGACATATGTCATCGTTTAATGGGTCAAAGGGGGTCATAGGTCACCATATGACCCCTTTTGACCCATAGGAACGATTCGAATATGTGCCTAGGAGTCGTAGGACCTCTAGGGACATATGTCATCATTCAATAGATCAAAAGGGGTCATAGGTCACCCTATGACCCCCTTTGACCCATATGGCCCATTCGAATATATCTCTAGGACCGCTAGGGATATATGTTGTTGTTTAATGAGTCAAAGGGGGTCATAGGTCACCCTATGTCTCCCTTTGACCCATCTGAACGATTCAAATATGTCTGTAGGGGTCTCATGACCTCTAAGGACATATGTTGTCATTTAATGGGTCAAAAAGAGTCATAGGTCACCCTATGACCACCTTTGACCCATATGAACCATTCGAATATGTCCTTAGTGGTATTAGAATATTTAGAGACATATATCATCGTTTAATGGTTTAAAGGTGGTCATAAGTCACCCAATGACCCCCTTTGACCCATATGGCCCATTCAAATATGTCCCTAGGGGTCCTAGGACCCTTAGGAACATATGTCGTTGTTTAATGGGTCAAAAGAGGTCATAAGTCACACTATGACCCCCTCTGACCAATTTGAAAAATTTGAATATGTCCTTAGGGGTCTTATGACCCCTAAAGATATATGTTTTCATTTAATGGGTCAAAAGGAGTCATAGGTCACCCTACGACCCCCTTTGATCCATATGAACAATTCAAAATGTCCCTAGGGGTTCTAGGACCCCTAGCGACATATGTCATTGTTTAATGGGTCAAAAGAGGTCATAGAGCAACCTATGGCCCCCTTTGACCCATATGAATGATTCGAATATGTATGTATGGGTCCCATGACCCCTAAGGACATATGTCATCGTTTAATAGTTCAAATGGAGTCATAGGTCACCCTATGACCCCCTTTGACCCATACGAACGATTCGAATTGTCCCTAGGATTCTTAAGACCCCTAGGGACATATGTCGTCATTTAGTGGGTCAAATGGGGTCATAGGTCACCTTATGACCACCTCTGACCAATTTGAACAATTTGAATATGTCCTTAGGGGTCTTATGACCCCTAGGGATATATGTCATAATTTAATGGGTCAAAGGGGGTCATAGGTCACCCTATGGCCTACTTTGACCCATATGAACAATTTGCATATGTCCCTAGGGGTTCTAGGACCCCTAGAGACATATGTCATCGTTTAATAGGTCAAAGGGGATCATAAGTCACCTTATGGCCCCTTTTGACCCATATGAACGATTCGAATATGTCTTTTGGGATCTTAGGATCCCTAAGGACATATGTTGTTGTTTAATGGGTCAAAGGCAGCCATAGGTCACCCTATGAACCCCTTTGACTCATATGAACGATTTGAATATGCCTGTAGGGGTTATAGGACCCTCAAAGACATATGTTGTTGTTTAATAGGTCAAAAAGGGTCATAGGTCACCCTGTGAGCCGCTTTGACCCATATGAACAATTTGAATATGTCCCTAGGGGTTCTAGGACCCCTTTAGACCTATGTCATCGTTTAATGGGTCAAAGGGGGTCATAGGTCACCCATGTGAACAATTTGAATATGTCCCTAGGGGTCCTAGGACCCCTAGGGACAGATTCAAATCGTTCACATCGGTGATCTATGACCCCCTTTGACCCATATGAACAATTCAAAATGTCCTTAGAGGTACTAAGACCCCTAGAGACATATGTGATCATTTAATGGGTCAAAAGGGGTCATAGGTCCCCTATGACCCCATTGACCCATATGAACGATTCAAATATGTCTGTAGGGGTCCCATAACACCTAGGGACATATGTCATCATTTAATGCGTTAAAGGGAGTCATAGGTCACCCTATGACCCCCTTTAACCCATAAGAACGATTCGAATATTTCCCTAAGATTTCTAAGACCCTTAGGGACATATGTCAACGTTTAATGGGTCAAAAGGGTTCATAGGTCACAATACGACCACCTTTGACCCATATGAATGATTCAAATGTGTCTTTAGTGGTACTTGAACCCCTAGGGACGTATGTCATCTTTTAATGGGTCAAAGGGGATCATAAGTCACCCTATGATCGCATTTGACCCATATGGCCAATTCGAATATGTCCCTAGGGGACTTAGGACCCCTAGGGACATATATTGTCATTTAATGGGTCAAAGGGTGTCATAAGTTACCCTATGACGCTCTCTGACCAATTTGAACAATTTAAATATTTCTTTAGGTGTCTCATGACCCCTAGGGATATATGTCATCATTTAATAGGTCAAAGAGAGTCATAGGTCACCCTATAACCCCCTTTGACCCATATGAATGATTCGAATATGTCCTTAGGGGTTCTAGGACCCCTAGAGACATATGTCATCATTTAATGGGTGAAAGGGGGGACATAGGTCACTCTATGACCCCCTTTGACCCATATGAATGATTCGAATATGTCCTCAGGTGTCTCAGGACCCCTCAGGATATATGTCGTTGTTTAATGGGTCAAAGAGGGTCATAGGTCACCCTATGACCCCCTTTGACCCATATGAACCATTCGAATATGTCTCTAGGGGTTATAGGACCCCTAGAGACATGTCATTTTTTAATAGGTCAAAGGGGGTCATAGGTCACCCTATAACTCCATTTGACCGATACGAACAATTCAAATATGTCCATATGGGTTCTAGGACCCCTAGAGATATATGTCATCGTTTAATGGGTCAAAGGAGGTCATAGGTCAACTATGACCCCTTTGACCCATATGAACGATTTGAATATGTCCCTGGGTGTCCTAGGACCCCTAGAGACATGTCATCATTTAATTTGTCAAAGGGTGTCATAGGTCACCTATGACCCCCTTGACCCATATGAACGAATATGTTCCTAAGGGTCCGAGGACCCCTAGTGACATATGTCGTCATTTAATGGGTCCAAGAGGGTCATAGGTCACCCTATGACCCCCTTTGACCCATATTACCCATTCGAATATGTCCCTTGGGGTTTTAGGACCCTTAACGACATATGTCATCGTTTAATGGATCAAAGATAGTCATAGGTCACCCTATGACCTCCTTTGACACATATTACCCATTCGAATATGTCCCTAAGGGTTCTAGGACCCCTAGGGACATATGTCATCGTTTAATGGGTCAAAGGGGGTCATAGGTCATGCTATGACCCCTTTTGACCCATATGAACGATTTGAATATGTCCTTAGGGGTCGTAGGACCTCTAGGGACATATGTCGTTTGAGACATATGGCCTATTAGAATATTTTTATAAGCGTCCTAAGTGCCCTAGGGAGATATGTTGTCGTTTAATGCATCAAAGTGGGTCATAGGTCATCCTATGTCTCACTTTGACCCATATGAACAATTCAAATATGTCGTTAAGGTTACTATGACCCCTATGGACATATGTCGTTGTTTAATGGGTCAAAAGGAGTCATAGGTCACCCTATGACCCCCTTTGACCCATAGGAACGATTCGAATATGTCCCTCAAATTTTTAAGACCCCTAAGGACATATTTCATTGTTTAATGGGTCAAAGGGGGTCATAGGTCAACCTATGACCACCTTTGACCCATATGAACGATTCGAATATGTCCTTAGTGGTACTAGAACCCCTAGGGATATATGTCATCATTTAATGGGTTAAAGGGAGTCATAAATGACCCTATGACCCCCTTTGACCCATATGGCCCATTCAAATATGTCCCTAAGGGTCCTAGGACCCCTAGGGACATATGTCATCATTTAATGAGTCAAAGGGGGTCATAAGTCACCCTATGACCCCCTCTAACCAATTTGAACAATTTGAATATATCCTTAGAGGTCTTATGACCCTTAGGGATATATGTCATCATCTAATGGATCAAAGGGAGTCATAGGTCACCCTATGACCCCTTTTGACCCATATGAACAATTCGAATATGTCACTAGCGGTTCTAAGACACATAGAGAAATATGTCATCGTTTAATGAGTCAAAACAGGTCATAGGTCACTCTATAGCCCCCTTTGACCCATATGAATGATTTGAATATGTCTGTAGGGGTCCCATGACCCCTAGGGACATATGTCATCATTTAATGGGTCAAAGGGAGTCATAGGTCACCTTATGACCCCCTTTGACCCATACGAATGATTCGAATTGTCCTTAGAATTCCTAAGACTCCTAGGGACATATGTCAACATTTAATGAGTCAAATGAGATCATAAGTCACCTTATGACCACCTCTAACCAATTTGAACAATTTAAATATGTCCTTAGGGGTCTTCTGACCCTTAGGGATATATGTTGTCATTTAATGGATCAAAGGGGGTCATAGGTCATCCTATGACCTACTTTGACCCATATGAACAATTTGCATATGTCCTTAGGGGTTCTAGGACCCCTACAGACATATGTCATCGTTTAATGGGTCAAAGCGGATCATAAGTCATCCTATGACTCCTTTTGACCCATATGAACGATTCGAATATGTCTTTGGGTGTCCTAGGACCCCTAAGAACATATGTCGTTGTTTAATGGGTCAAAGGGGGTCATAGGTCACCCTATGACCCCCTTTAACCCATATGAATGATTTGAATATGTTCGTCATAGTTATAAGACCTCCAGAGACATATGTCATCATTTAATAGGTCAAAAAGGGTCATAGGTCACCCTGTGACCCCCTTTGACCAATATGAACAATTCGAAATGTCCTTAAGGGTTCTAAGACCCCTAGAGACATATGTGATCATTTAATAGGTCAAAAGGGGTAATAGGTCACCTATGACCCCCTTGACCCATATGAGCGATTCGAATATGTCTATAGGGGTCCCATGACACCTAGTGACATATGTCATCATTTAATGGGTCAAAGGGAGTCATAGGTCACCCTATGACCCCATTTAACCCATAAGAATGATTCAAATTGTCCTTAGGATTCCTAGGACCACTAGGGACATATATCGATGTTTAATGGCTCAAAGGGGTTCATAGGTCACTATATGACCACCTTTGACCCATATGAACGATTCGAATATGTCCTTAGTGGTACTAGAAACCCTAAGGAAATATGTCATCTTTTAATAGGTCAAAGGGAGTCATAGGTCACCCTATAACCCCCTTTGACCCATATAAATAATTTGAATATGTCCCTAGGGGTCTAGGACCCCTAAAGACATATGTCATCATTTAATGGGTGAAAGGGGGGACACAGGTCACCCTATGACCCCCTTTGACCCATATGAATGATTCGAATATGTCCTTAGGGGTCCCAGGACCCCTCAGGATATATGTTGTTGTTTAATGGGTCAAAACTTTTGACCCATATGAATCATTCGAATATGTCTATAGGGGTTATAGGACCCCCAAATACATATGTCATCTTTTAATGGGTCAAAAGGGGTCACAGGTCACCTTATAACCCCCTTTGACCCATATGAACAATTCGAATATGTCCCTATGGGTTCTAGGATCCCTAGAGACATATGTCATCATTTAATTTGTCAAAGGGGGTCATAGGTCACCTATAACCTCCTTGACCCATATGAAAGAATATGTTCCTAAGGATCCAAGGACCCCTAGTGACATATGTCATCGTTTAATAGGTCCAAGAGGGTCATATGTCACCCTATGACCTCCATAGACCCATATTACCCATTCAAATATGTCCCTAAGAGTTTTAGGACCTCTAGCGACATATGTCTTCGTTTAATGGATCAAAGAGAGTCATAGGTCACCCTATGACCCCCTTTGACCCATATTACCCATTCGAATACGTGTCATCGTTTAATGGGTCAAAGGGGGTCATAGGTCATGCTATGATTCCCTTTGACCCATATGAACAATTTGAATATGTCCTTAGGGGTCGTAGGACCTCCAAGGACATATGTCATCTTTCAATGGGTCAAAAGGGGTCATAGGTCACCCTATGACCCCCTTTGACACATATGGCGTATTTGAATATTTTCCTACGGGTCCTAAGAGCCCTAGGGACATATGTTGTAATTTAATGCATCAAAGGGGCTCATAGGTCATCCTATGTCTCCCTTTGACCCATATGAACGATTCAAGTATGTTGGTAGGGGTCCCATGACCCCTATGGACATATGTCATTTTTTAATGGGTTAAAGGGAGTCATAGGTCACCCTATGACCCCCTTTGACCCATAGGAACAATTCGAATATGTCCCTAGGATTCTTAGGACCCTCAAGGACATATTTCATCATTTAATGGGTCAAAGGGGGTCATAGGTCACCCTATGACCACCTTTGACCCATATGAACGATTCGAATATGTCCTTAGTGGTACTAGAACCCCTAGGGACATATGTCATCGTTTAATGGGTTAAAGGGAGTCATAAGTCACCCTCTGACTACCTTTGACCCATATGGCCCATTCGAATATGTCCCTAAGGGTCCTAGGACCCTTAGGAACATATGTCGTCATTTAATGAGTCAAAAAGGGTCATAAGTTACCCTATGACCCCCTGTGACCAATTTGAACAATTTGAATATGTCCTTAGGGGTCTTATGACCCTTAGGGATATATGTCATCATTTAATGGGTCAAAGGGAGTCATAGGTCACCCTGTGACCCCTTTTGACCCATATGAACAATTCGAATATGTCCCTAGCGGTTCAATGACCCTTAGAGAAATATGTCATCGTTTAATGGGTCAAAGGGGGTCATATGTCACCCTATGACCCCCTTTGACCCATATGAACAATTTGAAATGTCCCTAGGGGTTCTAGGACCCCTAGAGACATATGTCATCGTTCAATGGGTCAAAAAGGGTCATAGGTCACCCTATGACCCCCTTTGACCAATATGAATGTTTCGAATATGTTTGTAGGGGTCCCATGACCCCTAGGCACATATGTCATCATTTAATGAGTCAAAGGGAGTCATAGGTCACCCTATGACCCCCTTTGACTCATAAGAACGATTGGAATATGTCCCTAGGATTCTTAGGACCTCTAGGGACATATGTCGTCATTTAATGGGTCAAAGGGGGTCATAGGTCAACCTATGACCACCTTTGACTCATATGAACGATTTGAATATGTCTTTAATGGTACTAGAACCCCTAAGGACATATTTTATCGTTTAATGTGTCAAACAGGGTCATAAGTCACCCTATGACCCCCTTTGACTCATATGGCCCATTCGAATATGTCCTTAGGGGTCTTAAGAACCTTAGGGACATATGTCGTCGTTTACTGGGTCAAAGGGGGTCAGAAGTCACCCTATGACCCCGTCTGACCAATTTGAAGAATTTGAATATGTCCTTAGGGGTCTTATGACCTCTAAAGATATATGTCATCATTTAATGGGTCAGAGTGAGTCATAGGTCACCCTACAACCCCCTTTGACCCATATGAACAATTCAAATATGTCCCTAGGGGTTCTAGGACCACTAGAGACATATGCCGTCATTCAATAGGTCAAAAGGCTTCATAGGTCACCCTATGACCCCCTTTGACCCATATGAACGATTCGAATATGTCCTTAGGGGTCCTAAGACCCCTAAAGACATATGTCATTGTTTAATGGGTCAAAGAGGGTCATAGGTCACCCTATGACCCACTTTGACTCATATGAACGATTCGAATATGTCCCTAGGAGTTATAGGACACCAAAAGATATATGTCATCGTTTAATGGGTCAAAGAGAGTCATAGGTCACCTTATGTCCCCCTTTGACTCATATGAACAATTCGAATATGTCTCTAGGGGTTCTAGGAACCCTAGAGACATATGTCGTCATTTAATGGGTCAAAGCGGGTCATAGGTCAACTATGACCCCTTTGACCCATATGAACGATTTGAATATGTCCCTAGGGGTCATAGGTCCCCTAAAAACATATTCAAATCATTTATATGGGTCAAAGGGGGTCATAGGTCACCCTATGAATCCTTTTGACCCATATGAACAATTCGAAATGTCCCTAAGGGTTCTAGGACTATAGAGACATATGTCATTGTTTAATGGGTCAAAAGAGGTCATAGGTCACCTATGACCCCCTTGACCCATATGAACGAATATGTTCCTAGGGGTCCCAGGACCCCTTGCGACATATGTTGTCATTTAATGGGTCCAAGAGGGTCAGAGGTCACCCTATGACCCCGTTTGACCCATATTACCCATTCGAATATGTCCCTAGAGGTTCTAAGACCCCTATAGACATATGTAGTCATTTAATGGGTCAAAGAGAGTCATAGGTCACCCTATGACCCCCTTTGACCCATATTACCCATTTGAATATGTCTCTAGGGGTCCTAAGACCTCTAGAGACATATGTCAACATTTAATGGGTCAAAGGGACCTATAACCTCCTTTCACCATATTATCCATTCGAATATGTCCCTACGGGTTCTAGGACCCCTAAAGACATATGTCATCATTTAATGGGTCAACCTATGACCCCCTTTGACCCATATGAATGATTCAAATATGTCCCTTGGGGTCCTAAGACTCGTAGGGAGATATGTCATCGTTTAATGGGTCAAAGGGGGTCATAGGTCAACCTATAACCCCCTTTAACCCATATGAATGATTTGAATATGTCTTTATGGGTCTTAGGACCCCTAAGGACAAATGACATCAATTAATGGGTCAAAAGGGGTCATAGGTCACCCTATGACCCCCTTTGACCTATAAGAACGATTCAAATATGTCACTAGGGGTCTTTGGACACCTACGACATATGTCGTCAATTAATGGGTCAAAGGGGCTCATAGGTCACCCTGTGACCCCATTTGACCCATAGGAACAATTTGAATATGTCCTTAGGGGTCCTAGGACGCCTAGGGACATATGTCGTCATTTAATGGGTTAAAGGGGGTACCCATATGAACAATTCGAATATGTCCACCCCTAGGGACATATATTGTCGTTTAATGGGTCAAAGGGGTTCATAGGTCACCCTATGACCCCCCTTGACCCATATGAACGATTCGAATATGTCTGACCCCTAGGGACATGTGTCGTTGTTTAATGGGTGAAAGGTGGTTATAGGTCACCTTATGACCCCCTTTGACCCATATGAACGATTCAAATATCTTTGACCCCTAGGGACATATGTCATCTTTTAATGGGTCAAAGAGGGTCATAGGTCATGCTATGACCGACATTGATGACCTATGACCGACATTGACCCATATGAACGATTTGAATATGTCCCTAGGGGTCGTACGACCTCTATGGAAATATGTTGTCCTTCAATGGGTCAAAAGGGGTCATAGGTTACCCTATGACCCCCTTTGACACATGTGGCCCATTAGAATATTTTCCTAAAGGTCCTAAGACCCCTAGGGACATATGTTGTCATTTAATGGGTCAAAGGGAGTCATAAGTCACCCTATGTCTCTCTTTGAACCATATGAACGATTCGAATATGTTTGTAAGGGTCTCATGACCCCTAGGGACATATGTCATCATTTAATGGGTCAAAGGGAGTCATAGGTCACCCTATGACCCCCTTTGACTCATAAAAATGATTCGAATATGTCTCTAGGATTTCTATGACTCCTAGGGACATATGTTATTGTTTAATGAGTCAAAGGAGGTCATAGGGTGTGAACGATTCGAATTTGTCCTTAGTGGTACTAGAACCCTTAAGGATATATGTCATCGTTCAATGGGTCAAAGGGGGTCATAAGTGACCCTATGACCCCCTTTGACCCATATGGCCTATTCGAATATGTCCCTAGGGGTCCTAAGACCCCCAAAAACATCTGTCATCATTTAATAGGTCAAAAGGGGTCATAGGTCATAGTATTACCCCCTTTGACCCATATGAACAATTTGAATATGTCCCTAGGGGTTCTAGGACCCCTAGAGACATATGTCGTCATTTAATGGGTCAAAGGGCGGACATAAGTCACCCTATGACCTCCTTTGATCCATATGAATGATTCGAATATGTCCTTAGGGGTCCCAAGACCCTTAAGGACATATGTTGTTGTTTAATGGGTCAAAGGGGGTCATAGGTCACCCTATGACCCCCTTTGACCCATATGAACCATTCGAATATGTCTATAGGGGTTATAGGACCTCCAGAGACATATGTCGTCGTTTAATGGGTCAAAGGTGGTCATAGGTCACCCTATCACCCCCTTTGACCCATATGAACAATTCGAATATGTCCGTAGGGGTTCTAGGACCCCTAGAGACATATGTCATCGTTTAATGGGTCAAAGAGGGTGATAGGTCAACTATGACCCCCTTGACCCATATGAACGATTTGAATATGTCTATAGGTGTCCTAGGACCCCTAAAGACATATTCGAATCGTTCATATGGGTCAAAAGGGGTCATAGGTCATCCTATGACCCTCTTTGACCCATATGAACAATTCAAAATGTCCATAGGAGTTCTAGGACCCCTACAGACATATGTCATTATTTAATGGGTCAAAAGGGGTCATAGGTCACCTATAAGCCCCTTGACCCATATGAAGGAATATGTTCCTAGGGGTCCGAAGACCCCTCGTGATAAATGTCATCGTTTAATGGGTCCAAGAGGGTCATAGGTCCCTCTATGACCCCCTTTTACCCATATTACCCATTTGAATATATCCCTAGGGGTTTTAGGACCCCTAGAGACATATGTAGTCATTTAATGTGTCAAAGAGAGTCAGAGGTCACCGTATGACCCCCTTTGACCCATATTAGCCATTCGAATATGTCCTTAGGGGTCCTAGGACTCATAGAGACATATGTAATCATTTAATGGGTCAAAAGGACCTATGACCCCCTTTCACCCATATTATCCATTCGAATATGTCCTTTTGAGTTCTAAGACCCCTAAAGACATATGTCATCATTTAATGGATCAAACGGTTTTGACCCATATGAATTATTCAAATATGTCCCTTGGGGTCCTAGGACCCTTACAAACATATGTCATTATTTAATGGGTCAAAGGGGGGTCATAGGTCAACCTATGACACCCTTTGATCCATATGAATGATTCAAATATGTCTTTATGGGTCTTAGGACCCCTAGGGACATATGTCATCATTTAATGGGTCAAAAGTGGTCATAGGTCATCCTATGATCCCCTTTGTTCCATAGGAACGATTCGAATATGTCCCTAAGGGTTTTAGAACCCCTAGGGACATATGTCATCGTTTAATGGGTCAAAGGGGGTCATAGGTCACCATATGACCCCCTTTGACCCACAAGAACGATTCGAATATGTCCCTAGGGGTCCTAGGACCCTTAGGGACATATGTCATCGTTTAATGGGTCAAATGGGGTCATAGGTCACACTATAACCGCCTTTGACCTATAGGAACAATTCGAATATGTCTTTAGAGGTCATAGGACCCCTAGGAACATATGTCATCGTTTAATAGGTCAAAGGGGGTCATAGGTCAGCCTATGACCCCCTTTGACCCATATGAAAGATTCGAATATGTCGAACCCCTAGGCACATATGTCATCTTTTAATGGGTCAAAGGGGGTCATAGGTGATACTATGACCCACTTTGACCCATATGAATGATTTGAATATGTCCCTAGGGGTCGTAGGACCTTTAGGGACATATGTCATCCTTCAATGGGTCAAAAGGGGTCATAAGTCACCCTATGACACGCTTTGACACATATGGCCCATTCGAATATTTCCTTAAGTGTCTTAGGACCCCTAGGGACATATGTTGTTGTTTAATGGGTCAAAGGGGGTCATAGGTCACTCTATGTCTCCCTTTGACCCATATGAACGATTCGAATATGTCTGTAGGGGTCCCATGACCCCTATGGACATATGTCATCATTGAATGGAGGGTCATAAGTCACCCTATGACCTCCTTTGACCCATATGGCCCATTCGAATATGTTCCCAGGGATCCTGAAACTCCTAGGGATATATGTCATCATTTAATTGGTCAAAGGGGGTCATAAGTCACCCTATGACTCCCTCTGACCAATTTGAACAATTTGAATATGTCTTTAGGGGTCTTATGACCCCTAGGGATATATGTCATCATTTAATGGGTCAAAGGGAGTCATAGGTCACCCTATGACCCCCTTTGACCCATATGAACAATTTGAATATGTCCATAGCAGTTTTATGACCCCTAGAGAGATGTTTTCGTTTAATGGGTCAAAGGGAGTCATAGGTCACCTTATGACCCCCTTTGACCCATATGACCAATTCAAAATGGTCCTAAGGGTTTTAGGACCCTTAGTGACATATGTCATCGTTTAATGGGTCAAAGGGGGTCAAGGTCGCCTATGACCCTCTTGACCCATATGAACGAATATGTTCTTAGGGGTCTGAGGACCCCTAGTGACATATGTCATCATTTAATAGGTCAAAGAGGGTAATAGGTCACCCTATGACCCCCTTTGACCCATATTACCCAATCAAATATGTCCCTAGGGGTTCTAGGACCCCTAGAGACATATGTCGTCATTTAATGAGTCAAAAAGAGTCATATGTCACACTATGACCTCATTTTACCCATATTATCCATTTGAATATGTCCATAGGGGTCTTAGGAACCCTAGGGACATATGTTGTCATTTAATGGGTCAAAGGGACCTATGACCCCCTTTGACCCATATTATCCTTTCGAATATTTTTCTAGGGGTTCTAGGACCCCTAGCGACATATGTCATCGTTTAATGGGTCAAAAGTGGTCATAGGTCACCCTATGACCCTCTTTGACCCATATGAATGATTCAAATATGTCCCTCGGGGTCCTAAGACCCGTAGGGACATATGTCGTTGTTTAATAGGTCAAAGAGGGTCATAGGTCACCCTATAACTCCGTTTGACCCATATGAATGATTCAAATATGTCCCTCTGGGTCCTAAGACCCTTAGAAACATATGTCATCGTTTAGTGGGTCAAAGGGGGTCATTGGTCACCCTATTACCACCTTTGACCCATAGAAACGATTTGAATATGTCCCTAGGGGTCGTATTACCCCAAGGGACATATGTCATCGTTCAATAGGTCAAAGAGGGTTATAGGTCACCTTATGATCTCCTTTGACCCATAAGAACGATTCAAATATGTCCCTAGGGCTCTGAGGACCTCTAGGGACATATGTCGTCATTTAATGGGTCAAAGGGATCCATAAGAACGATTTGAATATGTCCCTAGGGGTCCTATGGACATATGTCATCGTTTAATGGGTCAAATGGGTTCATAAGTCACACTATGACCCCCTTTGACCCATATTGCCCATTCGAATATGTCACTAGGGGTCCTACGACCCCTAGGCACATATGTCGCCGATTAATGGGTCAAAGGGGGTCATAGGTTACCTTATAACCCCCTTTGACCCATAGGAATGATTTGAATATGTCCCTAGGTGTCTTAGGACCCCTAGGGACATATGTCATCGTTTAATGGGTCAAAAGGGGTTATATGTCACCATATAGCCCCTTTGACCCATATGAATAATTCAAAATGTCCTTAGGAGTTCTAAGACCCCTAGAGACATATGTCATTGTTTAATGGGTCAAAAGGTGTCATAAATCACCTATGAACCCCTTCACCCATATGAATGAATATGTTCCTAGGGGTCCAAAGATCCTTAGTGACATATGTTGTCTTTTAATGGGTCAAAGAGGGTCATAGGTCACCTTATGACCCCCTTTGACCAATATTATCCATTTGAATATGTCCCTAGGGGTTCTAGGACCCCTAACGACATATGTAATTGTTTAATGGGTCAAAGAGAGTCATAGGTCACCCTATGACTTAGTTTGAGCCATATTTCCTATTCAAATATGTCCATAAGGGTCCTAAGACCCCTAGGGACATATGTCTTCATTTAATGGGTCAAAGGGACCTATGACCTCTTTTGACCCATATTACCCATTCAAATATGTCGCTAATGGTTTTAGGACCCCTAGAGACATATGTCATCATTTAATGGGTCAAAGGGAGTCATAGGTCACCCTATGACCTCCTTTGACTCATATGAATGATTCAAATATGTCCCTCGGGGTCTTAGGATCGGTAGAGACATATGTCATCATTTAATGGGTCAAAGAGGGTCACAGGTCACCCTATGACCCCCTTTGACCCATATGAACGATTCGAATATGTGCCTAGGGGTCGTAGCACCTCTAGGGACATATGTCATCATTCAATTTATCAAAAGTGGTCATAGGTCACCCTATGACACCCTTTGACCCATATGGCCCATTCGAATATGTCTCTAAGGGTCCTAGGACCCCTAGGGTCATATGTTGTCATTTAATGAGTCAAAGCGGGTCATAGGTGACCTTATGTCTCCCTTTGATCTATATGAACGATTCGAATATGTCCTTAGTGGTATTAGAATCTTTAGGGACATATGTCATCGTTTAATGGTTTAAAGGTGGTCATAAGTCACCCAATGACCCTTTTTGACCCATATGGCCCATTCGAATATGTCCCTATGAGTCTTAGGACCCCTAGGAACATATGTTGTCATTTAATAGGTCAAAGGGGGTCATAAGTCACCCTATGACCCCCTCTGACCAATTTGAGCAATTTGAATGTCCTTAGGGGTCTTATGACCCCTAGGGATATATGTTTTCGTTTAATGGGTCAAAGGGAGTCATAGGTCACCCTATGACCCCCTTCGACTCATATGAACAATTCAAAATGTCCCTAGGGGTTCTAGGACCCCTAGAGACATATGTCATCATTTAATGGCCTAAAAGGGGTCATAGGTTACCCTATAACCCCCTTTGACCCATATGAACAATTTGAAATGTCCCTAGGGCTTTTAAGACCCCTAGCGACATGTCATCGTTTAATGGGTCAAAGGGGGTCATAGGTCACCCTATGGCCCTCTATGACCCATATGAACGATTCGAATATGTCTCTAGGGGTCCCATGACCCTAGGGACATATTTCATCGTTTAATGGGTCAAAGGGAGTCATAGGTCACCCTATGACCCCCTTTGACCCATACAAATGATTCGAATTGTCACTAGGATTCCTAAGACCCCTAGGAACATATGTCGTCGTTTAATGGGTCAAAGGGGGTCATAGGTCACCTTATGACCACCTATGACCAATTTGAACAATTTGAATATGTCCTTAGTGGTCTTATGACACCTAGGGATATATGTCATCATTTAATGAGTTAAAGGGAGTCATAGGTCACCCTATAACCCCCTTTGACCCATATAAACAATTCGAATATGTCCCTAGGGGTTCTAGGACCCCTAGAGACATATGTCATTATTTAATGAGTCAAATGGGGACACAGGTCACCCTATGACCCCCTTTGACCTATATGAATTATTTGAATATGTCCTTAGGTGTCTCGGGACTCCTCAGGATATATTTCATTATTTAATGTGTCAAACCTATGACTCATATGAACAATTCGAATGTCCCTAGGAGTTTTAGGACGCCTAGAGACATATGTCATCGTTTAATGGGTCAAAGGGGGTCATAGGTAACCCTATGACCCCCTTTGTCTATATGAACAATTCAAAATGTCCCTAAGGGTTCTAGGACCCCTAGAGACATATGTCATCGTTTAATGAGTCAAAGGTGGTCATAGGTCACCCTATGGCCCCCTTTGACCCACATGAACGATTTGAATATGTCTATAGGGGTCCCATGACCCCTAGGGACATGTGTCTTTGTTTAATGGGTCAAAGGGAGTAAAAGGTCACCCTATGATCCCCTTTGACCCATACGAACGATCCGAATTGTTCCTAAGATTCCTAAGACCCTTAGGGACATATGTCATCATTTAATGAGTCAAATGGGGTCATAGGTCACCTTATGACCACCTCTAATCAATTTGAACAATTTGAATATATCCTTAGGGGTTTTATGACCCCTGGAGATATATGTCGTCATTTAATGGGTCAAAGGGGGTCATAGGTCACCCTATGACCTGCTTTTGACCCATATGAATAATTTGCATATGCCCGTAGGGGTTCTAGGACCCCTAGAGACATATGTCATCGCTTAATGGGTCAAAGGGGGTCATAAGTCACCCTATGACCCCTTTTGACCCATATGAATGATTCGAATATGTCCTAGGGGGTCCCAAGACCTCTAAGGACATATATCGTTGTTTAATGGGTCAAAGGGGGTCATAGGTCACCTTATGACCCTCTTTGACCCATATGAACGATTTAGATATGTCCGTAGGGGTTATAGGACCCCCAGAGACATATGTCGTCGTTTAGTAGGTTAAAAAAGGTCATAGGTCACCTTGTGACCCCCTTTGACCCATATGAACAATTTGAATATATTCCTAGGAGTTCTAGGACCCCTAGAGACATATGTCATTATTTAATGGGTCAAATAAGATCATAGGTCACCCATATGAACGATTTGAATATGTCTCTAGGGGTCCTAGGACCCCTAGAGACATATTCGAATCATTCATATGGGTTACCTATAACCCCCTTTGACCCATATGAACAATTTGAAATGTCTTTAGGGGTTCTAAGACACCTAGAGAAATATGTGATCATTTAATGGGTCGAATGGGGTCATAGGTCACTTGTGACCACCTTGAAACATATGAAGGATTCGAATATGTCTGTAGGGGTCCCATGACACCTAGAGACATATGTCATCGTTTAGTGGGTCAAAGGGAGTCATAGGTAACCCTATGACCCTCTTTAACGTATAGGAACGATTCAAATATGTCCTTAAGATTCTTACGACCCCTAGGGACATATGTCAACGTTTAATGGGTCAAAGGGGTTCATAGGTCACAATATGACCACCTTTGACCCATATGAACAATTTGAATATGTCCTTAGTGGTACTAGAACCCCTAGGGACATATGTCATTTTTTAATGGGTCAAAGGGGCTCATAAGTCACCCTATGACCCCCTTTGACCCATATGGCCCATTTGAATATGTCATTAGGGGTCCTAGGACCCTTAGGGACATATGTCGTCGTTTAATGAGTCAAACAGCGTCATAAGTCACCCTATGAACCCCTCTG
Organism: Cupressus sempervirens; assembly: GCA_028749045.1. Lineage (NCBI taxonomy): Eukaryota > Viridiplantae > Streptophyta > Pinopsida > Cupressales > Cupressaceae > Cupressus > Cupressus sempervirens. The sequence goes on from CM053783.1 coordinate 222,662,700, forward strand.
ACTAATTTGAACAATTTGAATATTTCCTTAGGGGTCTTATGACCCCTAGGGGTATATGTCATCATTTAATGGGTCAAAGCGAGTCATAGGTCACCCTATAACTCCCTTTGATGCATATAAACAATTCGAATATGTCCCTAGGGGTTCTAGGACCCCTAGAGACATATGTCATTATTTAATGGGTGAAAGGGGGACATAGGTCACCCTATTACCCCCTTTGACCCTTATGAATGATTCAAATATGTCCTTAGGCGTCCCAGGACATCTAAGGATACATGTCATTGTTTAATGGGTCAAATTGGGTCATAGGTCACCCTGTGACCCCCTTTGACCCATATTAACCATTCGAATATGTCTCTAGGAGTTATAGGATCCCCAGAGACATATGTCGTCGTTTAATGGGTCAAAGGGGTTCATACGTCGCCCTATAACCCCCTTTGACTCATATGAACAATTTTAAAATGTCCTTATGGGTTTTAGGACCTCTAGAGACATATGTCATCGTTTAATGGGTCAAAGCGGGTCACAGGACAACTATGAGCCCTTTGACTCATATGAACGATTTGAATATGTCCCTAGGTGTCCTAGGACCCCTAGAGACATATTCGAATCATTCATATGGGTCAAAGGGGGTCATAGGGTGACCTATGACTCCCTTTGACCCATATGAACAATTCGAAATGTCCCTAGGGGTTCTAATACCCCTAGAGACATATGTTATCATTTAATTTATCAAAGGGGGTCATAGGTGACCTATGACCCCTTTGACCCATATGAACGAATATGTTCCTAAGGGTCTGAGGACCGCTCGTGACATATGTCATCGTTTAATGGGTCCAAGAGGGTCATAGGTCACCCTATGACCCCCTTTGACCGATATTACCCATTTGAATTTATCCCTACAAGTTTTAGGACCCCTAGCGACATATGTCGTCGTTTAATGGATCAAAGAGAGTCATAGGTCACCCTATGACCTCCTTTGACCCATATTACCCATTCGAATATGTCCCTAGGGGTCCTAGGACCCATAGGGACATATATAATCATTTAATTGGTCAAAGGCTATCATAGGTCATGCTATGACCCCCTTTGACCCAAATGAATGATTTAAATATGTCCTTAGGGGTCGTAGGACCTCTAGGGACATATGTCATCTTTCAATGAGTCAACAGGGGTCATAGGTCACCCTATGACCCCCTTCGACACATATTGCCTATTAAAATATTTTCCTAGGGGTCCTAAGAGCCCTAAGGACATATGTTGTCGTTTAATGCGTCAAAGGGGGTCATAGGTCATCCTATGTCTCTCTTTGACCTATTTGAACGATTCAAATATGTTGGTAGGGGTCCCATGACCGTTATGGACATATGTCATTGTTTAATGGGTCAAAGGAAGTCATAGGTCACCCTATGACCCCCTTTGACCCATAAGAACGATTCGAATATGTCCCTAAGATTCTTAGGACCCTTAGAGACATATGTCATCGTTTAATGGGTTAAAGGGGGTCATAGGTCACCTTATGACCACCTTTGACGCTATGACCACCTTTGACCCTTATAACCACCTTTGACCATAAGTCACCCTAAGACGCCCTCTAAGCAATTTGAAAATTTTTAATATATCCTTATTGGTCTTATGACCCCTAGGGATATATGTCATCATTTAATGGGTCAAAAGGAGTCATAGGTCACCCTATGACCCCTTTTGATCCATATGAACAATTCGAATATGTTCCTAGCGATTCTAGGACCATTAGAGAAATATGTCATCGTTTAATGGGTCAAAGGGGGTCATAAGTCACCCTATGACCCCCTTTGACCCATATGAACAATTTGAAATGTCCCTAGGGGTTCTAAGACCCTTAGAGACATATGTCGTTGTTTAATGGGTCAAAAGGGGTCATAGGTCACCCTATGACCCTCTTTGACCAATATGAACAATTTGAATATGTCTGTAGGGGTCCCATGACCCCTAGGCACATATGTCATCGTTTAATGAATCAAAGGGAGCCATAGGTCACCCTATGACACCATTTGACCAATAAGAATGATTGAAATATGTCCCTAAGATTCTTAGGACCCCTAGGGATATATGTCATCTTTTAATGAGTCAAAGACTCATAAGAATGGTTCAAATATGTCCTTAGTGGTACTAGAACCCTTAAGGACATATGTCATTGTTTAATGGGTCAAAGGGGGTCATAAGTCACCCTATGACCTCCTTTAACCCATATGGCCCATTCGAATATGTCCTTAGGGGTCTTAAGACCCCTAGGGACATATGTCATCGTTTAATGGGTCAAAGGGGGTCATAAGTCACCCTATGACACCGTCTGACCAATTTGAACAATTTGAATATGTCCTTAGGGGTCTTATGACCTTTGAGGATATATGTCATCATTTAATGGGTCAAAGGGAGTCATAGGTCACCCTATGACACCCTTTGACTCATATGAACAATTTGAATATGTCCCTAGGGGTTTTAGGACCACTAGAGACATATGTCATCATTTAGTGGGTCAACCAAGGTCATAGGTCACCCTATGACTCCCTTTGACCCATATGAACGATTCAAATATGTCCTTAGGTGTCCTAGGACCCTTAAAGACATATGTTGTTGTTTAATGGGTCAAAGAGGGTCATAGGTCATCCTATGACCCACTTTGACTCATATGAACAATTCGAATATGTCCCTAAGGGTTTAAGACCCCCAAAGACATATGTCATCATTTAATGGGTCAAAAAGAGTCATAGGTCACCCTATGACCCCCTTTGACTCATATGAACAATTCGAATATGTCCCTAGGGGTTCTAGGACCCCTCGAAACATATGTTGTCGTTTAATAGGTCAAAGGGGGTCATAGGTCAACTATGACCCCCTTGACCCATATGAACGATTTGAATATGTCCCTAGGGGTCCTAGGACCCCTACAAACATATTCAAATCATTTATATGGGTTAAAGGGGGTCATAGGTCACCCTATGACTCCTTTTGAGCCATATGAACAATTCGAAATGTTCCTAGGGGTTCTATGACCCCTAGAGACATATGTCATCATTTAATGGGTCAAAGGGGTTCATAGGTCACTTATGACCCCCTTGACCCATATGACCGATTTGAATATGTCCTTACGTGTCCTAAGACCCTTAAAGACATATGTCGTTGTTTAATGGGTCAAAGAGAGTCATAAGTCATCCTATGACCCATTTTGACCCATATGAACGATTCGAATATGTCTCTAGGGCTCATAGGACCCCCAAAGACATATGTCATCGTTTAATGGGTCAAAGAGAGTCATAAGTCACCCTATGACCCCCTTTGACCCATATCAACAATTCGAATATGTCCCTAGGGGTTCTAGGACCCATAGAGACATATGTCGTCATTTAATGGTTCAAAGGGGGTCATAGGTCAACTATGACCCCCTTGACCCATATGAACGATTTGAATATGTCCCTATGGGTCCTACGACCCCTAGAAACATATTCGAATCGTTTATATAGGTTAAAGGGGGTCATAGGTCACCCTATGACTCCTTTTGACCCATATGAACAATTTGAAATGTCCCTAGGGGTTCTAGGACCCATAGGGACATATGTCATCGTTTAATGGGTCAAAGGGGTTCATAGGTCACCTATGACCCCCTTGACCCATATGAACGATTCAAATATGTCAGTAGGGGTCCAATGACCCCTAAGAACATATGCAATTGTTTAATGGGTCAAAGGGAGCCATAGTTTACACTATGATCCCCTTTGACACATAAGAACGACTTGAATATGTCCATAGGATTTCTAAGACCCCTAGGGAGATATGTCATCGTTTAGTAGGTCAAATGGGGGCATAGGTCACCCTATGACCACCTTTGACCCATATGAACGATTCGAATATGTCCTTAGTGGTACTAGAATCTCTAGAGACATATGTCGTCATTTAATGGGTCAAAGGGAGTCATAGGTCACCTATGACCCCCTTGACCCATATGAATGAATATGTTCCTAGGGGTCCGAGGACCCCTCGCAACATATGTCTTCATTTAATGGGTCAAAGAGGGTCATAGGTCACCCTATGACCCCTTTTGACCCATATTACCCATTCGAATATGTCCCTAGGGGTTCTAAGACCCCTAGAGACATATGTTGTCATTTATTGGGTGAAAGAGAGTCATAAGTCACCTTATGACCCCGTTTGACCCATATTAACCATTCAAATATGTACCTAGGGGTTTTTGGACCACTAGGGACATATGTCATCATTTAATGGGTCAAAGGGAGTCATAAGGCAGCCTATGACCACCTTTGACCCATATGAACGATTCGAATATGTTCCTATGGGTCCTAAGACCCCTAGGGACATATGTCGTCATTTAATGGGTCAATGGAGGTCATAGGTCACCCTATGACCCCCTTTGACTAATAGAAACGATTCGAATGTCCCTAGGGGTCCTAGGACCCCTAGGGACATATGTCATCGTTTAATGGGTTAAAGGGGGTCATAGGTCACCCTATGACCCCTTTTGACCCATAAAAATGATTCAAATATGTCCCTAGGGGTTCTAGGACCACTAGGGACATATGTCATCATTTAATGGGTCAAAGGGGATCATAAGTCACCCTATGACCCCCTTTGACCCATATGGCCCATATGAATATATCACTAGGGGTCTTAGGACCCCTAGGAACATATGTCGTCGATTAATGGGTTAAAGGGGGTCACAGGTCACCCTATGAGCCTCTTTTACCCATATGAATGATTCGAATATGTCCCTAGGGGCCTTAGGACCCTTAGGGATGTATGTCATTATTTAATGGGTCAAAGGGGGTCATAGGTTACTCTATGACCCCCTTTGACCCATATGAACGATTTGAATATGTCCTTGTGGGTCCTAAGACACTTAGGGACATATGTCGTTGTTTAATAGGTCAAAGGGGGTGGTAGGTCACCCTATGACCCCCTTTGACCCATAAAAATGATTCGAATATATCACTAGGGGTTCTAGGACCCCTAAGGATATATGTCATCGTTTAATCGTTCGAAAGAGGTTATAAGTCACCCTATGACCCCCTCTGACCCATATGAATGATTCAAATATGTCCGTAGGGGACTTTGGACCCCTAGGGACATATGTCGTCGTTTAATGGGTCAAAGGGGGTCATAGGTCATGCTATGACACCCTTTGACCCATATGAATGATTCGAATATGTCCTTAAGGGTCGCAGGACCTCTAACGACATATGTTGTCGTTCAATGTGTCAAAAGCGATCATAGGTGACCATATGACACCCTTTAACTCATATGGCCCATTTGAATATGTCCCTAGGTGTCCTAGGACCCTTATGAACATATGTTGTCATTTAATGGGTCAAAGGGGGTCATAAGTCACCCTATGATCCCTTTTGACCCATATGGCCCATTCAAATATGTCACTAGGGGTCTTTGGACCCCTAGAGACATATGTCGTCGATTAATGGGTCGAAAGGGGTCATAGGTCACCCTATGACCCACTTTGACCCATAGAAATGATTTGAATATGTCCCTAGCGGTCCTAAGACCCCTAGAGATATATGTCATCGTTTAATGGGTCAAAGGGGGTCATAGGTCACCCTATGAACCAATTTGACCCATATGAATGATTTGAATATGTCCCTATGGGTCTTAGGACCCCTAGCAACATATGTCATCGTTTAATGGGTCAAAGGGGGTCATAGGTCACCCTATGACCCCCTTTTACCTATATGAACGATTCGAATATGTCCCTAGGGGTCCTAGGACCTATAGGGACATATGTCATCACTTAATGGGTCAAAGGGGGTCATAGGTCACTCTATGACCCCCTTTGACCCATATGAACGATTCGAATATGTCCCTGTGGGTCTTAGGACACTTAGGGACATATGTCATCGTTTAATGGGTCAAAGGGTGTGGTAGGTCACCCTATGACCCCCTTTGACCCATAAGAATGATTCGAATATATCCCTAGGGGTTCTAAGACCCTAAGGACATATGTTGTTGTTTAATGGGTCGAAGGGTGTGATAGGTCACTCTATGACCCCCTCTGACCCATGTGAATGATTTGAATATGTCCCTAGGGGTCCTAGGACCCCTAGGGCATATGTCGTCATTTAATGGGTCAAAGGGGGTCATAGTTCATGCTATGACCCCCTTTGACCCATATGAACGATTCGAATATGTACTTAAGGGTCGCAGGACCTCTAGTGACATATGTCATCGTTCAATGGATCAAAAGGGGTCATAGGTCAGCCTATGACCCCCTTTGACTCATATAGCCCATTCGAGTATGTCCCCATGTGTCCTAGGACCCCTAGAGACATATGTTGTCATTTAATGGGTCAAAGGGGGTAATAGGTCACCCTATGTCTCCCTTTGACCCATATGAATGATTCGAATATGTCTGTAGGGATCCCATGACCCCTAAGGACATATGTTGTCATTTAATGGGTCAAAGGGAGTCATAGGTCACCCTTTGATCCCCTTTGACCCAAAGAAACTATTCGAATATGTCCCTAAGATTCTTAGGACCCTTAGGGACATATGTCATCGTTTAATGGGTCAAAAGGGGTCATAGGTCACCCTATGATCGCCTTTGACACATATGAATGATTCAAATATGTCCTTAGGGGTACTAGAAATCTTTGGAACATGTGTCATCGTTTAATGTGTCAAAGGGGGTCATAAGTCACCCTATGACCCCCTTTGACCCATATGGCCCATTCAAATATGTCTCTAGGGGTCCTAGGACCCCTAGGGACATATGTCGTCGTTTAATGGGTTAAAAGGGGTCATAAGTCATCGTATGACCCCCTTTGACCAATTTGAATATTTTGAATATGTCCTTAAGGGTCTTATGACCCATAGGGATATATGTCGTCATTTAATGGGTCAAAAGGAGTCATAGGTCACCCTATGATCCCCTTTGACCCATATGAACAATTTGAATATGTCTTTAGGGGTTTTAGGACCTCTAGAGATATGTCATTGTTTAATGGGTCAAATAGGGCCATAGGTCACCCTATGACCCCCTTTGACCCACATAGATGATTCGAATATGTCCTTAGGGGTCCTAGGACCCCTAAGGACATATGTCGTTATTTAATGGGTCAAAGGGGTTTATAGGTCACCCTATGACCCCCTTTGACCCATATGAACGATTCGAATATGTCTCTAGGGGTTATAGGACCCCCAGAGACATATGTCATCGTTTAATGGGTGAAAACGGGTCATAGGTCACCCTATGACCTCCTTTGACCCATATGAAAAATTCGAGACATATTTCAATCGTTCATATGGGTAAAAGGGGGTCATTGGTCACCCTATGACCCCCTTTGACCCATATGAATAATTTTAAATGTCCCTAGGGGTTCTATGATCCCTAGAGACATATGTCGTCGTATAATGGGTCAAAGGGGGTCATAGGTCACCTATGACCTGCTTGACCCATATGAACGAATATGATCATAGGTGTCTGAGGACCCCTAGTGAATAATGTCATAGTTTAATGGGTCAAAGAGGGTCATAGGTCACCCTATAAACCCCTTTGACCCATATTACCCATTCGAATATGTCCCTAGGGGTTCTAGGACTCTTAGAGACATATGTCATCGTTTAATGGGTCAAAGAGAGTCATAGGTCACCCTATGACCCCGTTTGACCCATATTACACATATTACCCTATGACCCCATTTGACATATGTTGTCATTTAATGGGTTAAAGGGACCTATGACCTCCTTTGACCCATATTACCCATTTGAATATGTCCTTAATTATTCTAGGAGCCCTTGAGTCATATGTCATCGTTTAATGGGTCAAATGGGGTCATAGGTCACGCATTGACCCACTTTGACTCATATGAACGATTCAAGTATGCATCTCGGGGTCCTAGGACCCGTAAGGACATATGTCATCATTTAATGGTTTAAAAGGGCTCATAGGTCACCTTATGACCCCATTTGACCCATATGAACGATTTGAATATGTCCCTTTGGGTCCTAAGACCCCTAGGGACATATGTCGTCGTTTAATGGGTCAAAGGGGGTCATAGGTCACCTTATGACTCCCTTTGACCCATAGGAATGATTCGAATATGTCCTTAAGGGTCCTAGGACCCCTAGGGACATATGTCATCGTTTAATGGGTCAAAGAGGGTCATAGGTCACCCTATGACCCCCTTTGACCCATAAGAAGGATTTAAGTATGTTCCTAGGGGTACTAGGACCCTTAAGGACATATGCCATCATTTAATGGGTCAAAGGGGGTCATAAGTCACCCTATGACCCTAGTTGACACATATGGCCCATTCGAATATGTCACTAGGGGTCGTAGGACCCCTAGGGACATATGTCATTGATTAATGGGTCAAAGGGGGTCATAGGTCACCCTATGACCACCTTTGACCCATAGGAATGATTCAAATATGTCCCTAGGGGTCCTAGGACCCCTAGGGACATATGTCATCGTTTAATGGGTCAAAGAGGGTCATAGTCACCCTATGAGCCCCTTTGACTCATATGAATAATTCGAAATGTCCCTAGGGATTCTAGGGCCCCTAGAGACATATGTCGTCGTTTAATGGGTCAAAGGGTCTCATAGGTCACCTATGACCCCCTTGACTCATATGAACGAATATGTTCCTAGGGGTCCGAGGACCCCTAGCGATATGTGTTCATTAAATGGGTCAAAGAGAGTCATAGGTCACGCTATGACCCCCGTTGACCCATATTACCCATTCGAATATGTCCCTAAGGGTTTTAGGACCCCTAGCAACATATGTCATCGTTTAATGGGTCAAAAAGAGTCATAGGTCACCTTATGACCCCGTTTGACCCATATTACCCATTCAAATATGTCCCTAGGTGTCCTAGGACCCGTAGGGACATATATCATCATTTAATGGGTCAAAGGGACCTATGACCCCCTTTGACCCATATTACCCATTCGAATATGTCCCTAGGGGTTCTAGGACGCCTAGAGACATTTGTCATCATTTAATGGGTCAAAGGGGGTCATAAGTCACGCTATGACCTCATTTGACCCATATGAATGGCTCCAATATGTCCCTCAGGATCGTACGACCCGTAGGGACATATGTCATCATTCAATGGGTCAAAGACCTATGACCCATATGTACAATTCGAATATGTCCCTATGGGTCCTAGGACCCCTAGGGACATATGTTGTCATTTAATGGGCTAAAGGGGGTCATAGGTCACCCTATGTCTCCCGTTGACTCATACGAACGATTTGAATATGTCTGTAGGGGTCCCATGACCCATAGGGACATATGTCTTCATTTAATGGGTCAAAGGTAGTCATAGGTCACCCTATGACCCTATTTGACCCATAAGAACGATTCGAATCTATACTTAGGATTCTTAGGACCCCTAGGGACATATGTCATCGTTTAATGGATCAAAGTGGGTCATAGGTCACTCTATGACCACCTTTGACCCATATGAACGATTTGAATATGTCTTTAGGGGTACTAGAACCTCTAGGGACATATGTCATCGTTTAATGGGTCAAAGGGGGTCATAAGTCACCCTATGAGCCCCTTTGACCCATATGGCGCATTCAAGTATGTCCCTAGGGGTCCTAGGACCCCTAGGGACATATGTCATCATTTAATGGGTCAAAGGGGGTCATAAGTCACCCTATGACCCCCTTTGACCAATTTGAACAATTTGAATATGTTCTTAGGGGTCTTATGACCCTTAGGGATATATGTTGTCGTTTAATGGGTCAAAGGGAGTCATAGGTCACTCTATGACCCCCTTTGACCCATATGAACAATTCAAATATGTCCCTAGGGGTTTTAATACCCCTAGAGACATATGTCATCGTTTAATGGGTGAAAGGGGATCATAGGTCACCCTATGACCCCCTTTGACCCATATGAACTATTCGAATATGTCCTTAGGGGTCCCAGGACCTGTAAGGACATATGTCTTCGTTTAATGGGTCAAAGGGGGTCATAGGTCACCCTATGATCCGCTTTGACCCATATGAACGATTAGAATATGTTTTTAGTGGTTATAGGACCCCCAGAGACATATGTCATCGTTTAATGGGTCAAAGGGGGTCATAGGGTTAGACACATATGAACAATTTGACTATGTCCCTAGGGGTTCTAGGACCCTTAGAGACATATGTCGTCGTTTAATGGGTCAAATGGGGTCATAGGTCACCTATGACCCCCTTGACCCATATGAAGGATTTGAATATGTTCCTAGGGGTCCTAGGACCCCTAGAGACATATTCGAATCGTTTATATGGGTCAAAAGGGGTCATAGGTCACCCTATGACCCCCTTTGACCCATATGAACAATTCGAAATGTCCTTAGGGGTTCTAGGATCCCTAAAGACATATGTCATCGTTTAATTAGTCAAAAGGGGTCATAGGTTACCCATGACCTCCTTGACCCATATGAACGAATATGTTCTTAGGGGTTCGAGGACCCCTAGTGATGTATGTCATCATTTAATGGGTTAAATTGGGTCATAGGTCACGCTATGACCCCCTTTGACCCATATTACCCATTCGAATATGTCCCTAGGGGTTCTAGGACCCCTAGAGACATATGTTGTTGTTTAATGGGTCAAAGAGAGTCATAGGTCACCCTATGACCCCCTTTGACCCATATTACCCATTCGAATATGTCCCTAGGGGTCTTAGGACCCCTAGGGACATATGTTGTCATTTAATGGGTCAAAGGGACCTATGACCCCCTTTGACCCATATTACCCATTCGAATATGTCCCTAGGGGTTCTAGGACCCTTAGAGACATATGTCATCGTTTAATGGGTCAAAGGGGGTCATAGGTCACCCTATGACCCCCTTTGATCATATGAACTATTCAAATATGTCCCTAGGGGTCCTAAGACCCGTAGGGACATATATTGTTATTTAATGTGTGAAAAAGGGTCATAGGTCACCCTATGATCCCCTTTGACCCATATTAACCATTTTAATATGTCCCTAGGGCTCTTAAGACCCCTAAGGACATATGTCGTCATTTAATGCGTCAAAAGGGGTCAATGGCTGACCTATGACCCCCTTTGACTCATATATATTAATATGTATACATAATTAATATAATAGATATGTATATTATTAACATATATAATATACCTATGATGTTATTATATATATTAATAACATATATATATGTATTGATTTATTATATTTAATGAAAATATTATTTTATTATATATATATATATATTAATAGCATACATATTAATATATATAAATAATTATAATACATATTATATATTTATATTTAATATATTATGTTATTACATATATATATATTATTATTATACATATTAATATAATAATATAATACATATTATATTTAATAAAAATATTACTTTATTATATATATATTAATAACATACATATTAATATTATAATATATATATATATATATATATAAATTACGTTATTATATTTAGTAAAAATAATAATAATATAAATTATATTTATAGATTGTAATAATATTATATATATAAGTTTTTATTAAGTGAAAAAACTTATATATAATAAGCTATGATGTTTAAACCCAATTTTCCCTCCAAAATGGGTTGGGATTTTGAATTTGCCAATCGCAACATATCAGATATCAGATTAATAATCGGATATCCGATTAGGCTTGGTATTTACCAAGCCTACTTGGTCAACCCAAAAGACGTGTTTGAAGAGGGTTTTAGTGATACTCAGACTATGGGTAGCCACCTGACAATGTTATTTTGATAGAAATTGAATAAAACGAAAAGAGTTTTGTAATATCGCTCTCTAGATTCCATCAATATAATTTCTGTCAAATTCTGAGTTCGATAAGCATTCATTAGTTAATTATCAATGAAAAAAATTGTAAAGTGTTGATTTACATACTGATTGAAAAATAGCTATAACTTTCAAATGGTATAACATTTTTTAAATCTAAAAGTTGCTTCAGATTCTATACTTCGACTAGTATAAGAAAAAATAATAATTTAAATTTGGTAAAATTTTCTATTAGTTAGGGTGGTTAGACACTGGACTTTTTTTTTCCAAAAAATTTTTGGTAAAAAATTCATATTTAATTATTTATTTGGACTAAAAGTATCAAAAAATATGCGTCACATCCGGGCATGAGTCTACTTTTCATATCTATAATTATATTAAAAAAATATTATGGTTTGATTTTGATTAAGGTGGTTAGACATACACCTACTTTTTATTTTTGCCCTAAAATTTTCTTAGTACTGCATTAAAATTCAAACTTTTGACCAATTAATTTTTTTTCTCCTTATAAGGCCTAGTAGTTTAGAAACTACATTCAATTTCTTACAAATTAATTTTTTACAACTTTTTGATATAAAGTCCATAACCACTTCAAAATTATGTGTCAAGTTGACATAAACTTGATTTGCTAATTTTTCACTGCCACTTAAGGCCATAGTTTGGTACACCATGATCCTGCACATACCCAAATCTCTATTCTGTAAGACATCCTGATCTTTAGCTTAGGACCTTGAAACTTTCTCTGCAAGCACCAAAAGCTTTGATACCAATTTTTGAAAATATAAGAGGAGTAGCTGAGAGGGGAGGGGTGAATCAGTTACTACAAAAATAAATCCCAAATCCCTTTTGATGTCAGTAAAAAATGCAAACAAATAATTGAATACTGCTAAAGCTTGGTAAACACACTGAATACTATAACTTGATAGTAAATGGATTATCTTGGTAAAATATTAACTTATAAACCATTAGATGTTATCTGTGATTATCATTACTTTAACTTAGTTGCAAACACATAAAGAAAATGAACACATTTGACACTAGGATTTAACGTGGAAACCCAATTTGAGAAAAACTAACAATAGCAACTAGTTATTAATTTTCACTCTTCTAAAGTGAACCTTTTTAGAAGCCAACCTTGTTAAAGGTTACAAAACATACTATTAGGTGTGACCTAGTTAAAAAATTTAATCACCCTATTAGGAGTGGCCTAGTTAGAGGTCTTGAGAACAATTCAACGGAATTGCCACCTTGTTAGAGGATTTGTAAATAGTTGTTAAGCTAACTCTATTAAGAGATTTAATGTTGGAAATTTGATTGAAAAGATCATTGTTGAAGAATGGAGAAGATTGTTTACAAAGAGGGATATTTTTGATAAAGAATGTTTTCAATCATTGTTTTCACTGATGTCAAACCTACTATTTGTTGGAATGACAATTTATTATAAGATCTAAGCACTATCACTTAGTTGATTGATGAAGAGGATTTAATTAACAAGATGTAACAAAAGTACCTAAGGGAAAGTTTGATTTATGTTTTTGTAATGAAGTGCAAGGATTGGTTAAGACAATGATAAAATGATGTATTGATAATATACTTGAAGATACAAAAGTTGGTAACACTTAGAAAATTTAGAAGAACAAGTTGTAACAACACTGTCTGCAAAGCTTAACTATGTTCATTAGTGAGTTTTGAGCAAGCTAGTTCATATCAAGTAGATTTTTCAGTTAGTGCCAAGAAAATGCAAAATCTAGTGTGTGCCAAGTGATACAAAAGGAGCTGAAAAAATTTCAGGTGTCAAGCATCAAAAAACTTAGTGGATGCTAAGTGAATCCACTGTAGGTGACGAGCATTAGTAAAACATAGTTGGTGTTGAGTAACATCGTATGTGTTGAGCACAAGAATTTCAATAGTGCCAAGCTACTACATTATGTGAAAAGTCAAAGATTCGTCAGATCTAAGTCGACAAGTTTGTTACCTTGAAATTTGTGAACTAGATGGAGGATAAGGATGATGAGCTAGAGGCACAAAATTTTAGGTAAACTATTTATGAGCAAATTTAGGAGGATTCTTTATGATGTTTCTAGAAGAAACAAGATATGGGTTAGATTCATTGAATCCTACCTAATCCATTTAAATTGTAATTAAAGGAGAGAATAATAGAGTGAGAAAAGAATTCCAGACTTCTATTTAAGGAGTTATAGGACAAGAAGCTAGAGAGGCTGGGGTGCCAAAATGCAAAGTTGTTGAAGGATGTCAAGGAGGTATTGAGAAGGAAGAATAGAGCATAGAAACTCTGCTTCGATAAGGTGCCATATAAGAGATTGCAGTGGTATATCAAGAATAGAGACTCAAGGAGACAAAGATTGAAAGGAGGAAAACCTATTGGAGCTATAGAGACTGAAATCCTGAACAAAGATCTAAAATTTGCAAGTTAAGTTGTGAGTTGTATCAGGTCAAAAGCCCTTGTTGTTACTCTCTAACAATTTTGTCAGCTAGGGTAAAATCCTATAGGCTTAGGTTGGTTTAATAGTCATTTATAAATATTTTAACAGAGTGGCATTCCAAGTGAATGATCTAAAGTCCTCTAATAGGCCCACTTCTAATAAGGTGGTTAAATCCTCTAACTAGGTCACATTTAACAGAGTGCTATAGCCTTTAACAAGGCAAACCTTTCATAGGGCATTACTTTAGAAGAGTGAGAATTGAGTAGCATGTTACTGATGGGTTTCTCCTAAATTGGGTTTCTATGTAAATCACTATGTTATGTGTTGATCTTTCATGTGTCATGCTTGCATGTTGATTTTACAATAACTTGCTAAAATATGAGAGTTTAAGATTGGATGTATGAATAGTTTAATGGGCTCACTTTACTTGATGAAAAAGATTTTATTAGGACATTTGGACCTTAAATAACTGACTCACCCACCCCCCCCAGTTATTCTAAAGCATTTCTAACAATTGGCATTAGAGCCATTTTCTGATTTAGTTTAAAGGTACAGAAATAGGAAGATCAAGATGTCCAAAAGAGAAGTTCCCAAGCTCAATAGATATAACTTCACTGCATGGTATAAGTTAATGAAGCTACATCTCTGATCAATAAGTGATCATGCAAAAACTTCAATTGAAGTAGAACATGTTGATCTAGCTATACCTGCTATAGAAGATATGAAGAAAAAGAAAGAGCATAATCAGGCAATGTTAGAGATTGCCTGTACCCTCAACTATGCTGAATTTGATGACATCAAGGGATGTGACTCTGCATTCAAGATGTGGGAAGCCGTAACTAATATCTGTGGAGGAGATTAGAATGTTCAAAGAGCAAAAAGAGAAAGCCTCAAAGGAAATTTTGATAACATGAACATGGAAGAAGGTGAGAATTTTGCTCAATATGCCTCCAAAATGAAAGAATTGGTAAGTGAAATAAAAAGTTTGGGTGGTCATTTAGAAGATGATATTGTTAATAGAAAATATTTAAGAACCTTGCTCCCCATATATGCTATTAGAGTTTCAACCATACAAGAATTAAGATGTGTACTAGGAAACTAGCTAACTTTTGAAGGAATAGTGGGAAGACTTACTGTATTTGAGTTTTCCAATTTTGATAACTACAAACATGAGAATCTTGAATCTGTTTTCAAGGCCAAGTGATCATTGAAAGAGACTAAGGATGTAAAACCAAAGAAGAAGAAGAAAAAGGTAAAGTATGCATCTAGTGACAACAACACAGATGAAGAAGATGTGGAACAATTGGAAGCACTATTAGCTAGAAGATTTCATAGAGGTAAAGGTAAATTCAAAGGTAAGCTTCCTATCATTTGTTTTAATTGCAATGAAGTAGGACATATTGCTACAAGATGCACACAGAAGAGGAACTACAAAGATGACAACAAGAACAAGAATAGAAGAGAAAATGATGGCAGAGATTACAATGATAAAGGAAAAAAAGTGTTACATTGTTGAAGAAGATTTTGATGAAAATGATGATGAGGTAGTCTATATAGCCATGAAGGATGAGTCAGATGAAGATAAGGCAACAACATTGGTAACCTATGTGAACAAAAATTACAAATGGATCATAGATAGTGGATGCTCACATCAAATGACAAGAGATAAAAGTAAGTTTATTACCTTTACTTAGTATGATGGAAATAGTGTTAGATTTGGGAATGATGCTCCATGTCAAATAAAAAGAAATGGTTCTATTACCTTTACTTAGTATGATGGAAATAGTGTTAGATTTGGGAATGATGCTCCATGTCAAATCAAAAGAAATGGTTCAATTAAACTTATAGATAAAATTTCATGTGATAATGCATACTATGTTGAAGAATTGAACTATAATCTATTGAGTGTATCACAATTAGGAAATATAGGTTGCAAATTAGAATTTAGAAACAGAACTGCCAAAATCTATGACACTGATGAAAATCTGATAGGAAAAGGAGAAAAAACTAGGAGTAATTTTTTTAACCTAGATATGGAAGATGCAACCTATCTTATTGTAAAACTTGATGATGTGTGGCTTTGGCATAAAAGTTTATGTAATTTTAACCTTAATAACCTTAGTAGCATCAGCAAAAGGAAGAAATTCAAAGGTTTTCCTAAGCTAAAGAAGCCTAAAAATACCATGTGCAAACAATGTCAACTAGGAAAGATAACCAAGTCAAGTTTCAAAGGGAAAGTCTACACTTCCAAAGAAGTATTAGAACTAGTCCATACAAACTTATGTGGCCCAATAGAAGTGAAAATCTACCAAGGAGACAGATACATAATGTTGTTTGTGGATGAATACTCTAGGATAATAACTGCCACATTCTTAAAGACAAAATTTGATGCATTTCAAATGTTCAAGTGGTATTTGGCTAGGGTTGAAAAGGAAACAGGAAGGAGTCTAAAGTGCCTAAGATCAGATAGATGAGGAGAGTTTACATCAAAGAAGTTTGAGACATTTTGTAATGAAAAATAAATTAAAAGACAAACATCAACACCTAGAACTACCCCACCGAATGGCATTGCAGAAAAAAGGAATAGATTAGTGATAGACTGTGTCAAAACCTTGATGATGGAAAAAAATGTTGCTCTAAAGTACTGGAGAGAATTTTTAAGTACAACTATCTACACCCTAAATTGAGTACAAGTCAAGAAAGGTACTAATGCAACACCTTTTGAATTATGGGATGGTCAGTCACCTAATGTAAAACATTTCAAAGTGTTTGGTTGTAAATGCTATATTCTTAGAGATTCTAGAAATGGAAAGTTTGATGCAAAGAGTGATGAAGGCATATTCCTTGGATACTCCACTACAAGTAAAGCATATAAGTGTTTGAATACTAACACTAACAAAATTGTGGAGAGTGCAAATGTAAATTTTGATGAGCATGCAGAAGTCCAAGTTGATGAATCCAGGAAACTAGAAGATTATAGATCTTTTGTATACTTCTATGAAGGAATGCCTACTAAAGATGAAGCTACCAATCAAGTTGGGAATAAAAAAAAAAATTTCAGTATTAGTCGAGTCACAACTAGTGAATACCCAGTTGCATTCAGAAGCTGAGTTACAGAGTGAAGAAAATACACATTCTAATTCTAAAGTTAGTACACATGAAAGAGATGTGCATAGTGACTCTAAAGCTAAAGGATCAAACATACAAAGAAGGATAGAACCAAGAATATCTAAGTATGTGAGAAGACATCACCCTATAGAACAAATCATTGGTGACAACGAAGCTAGACCAATGACAAGGAGTAGACTAAGGAATGAATCATGTCTGCTAAGCAAGATTGAGCCCAAAATATTGAAAGAATCACTGCAAGATGATAATTGACATAAAACTATAGAAGAGGAGATAGATTAGATTGAGAAGAACAAAAATTGGACCTTAGTCCTAAGACCATCTAATAAAAATGTGATTAGTACCAAATGGGTATATAGAAATGAGCTTGATAAAAATGGTGATATTACAAGAAATCAGGCTACACTAGTTTGCAAAGGCTATGCCTAAGAAGAAGAATTGGACTATGGGGAAACATTTGCCCCTATTGTAAGAATGGAAGAAGTGAGAACACTACTTGCATATGCTACTTATAAAGGTTTCAAAGTTTACCAAATGAATGTAAAATCTTCTTTTCTAAATGGTATACTAGAAGAGGAAGTCTACTTAGAACAAATAGAGGGATTTTTTGATGACAACAATAAGGATATGGTTTGAAAACTACATAAAGCACTCTATGGTTTGAAACAAGCACCTAGAGCATGGTATGAGAGACTGCACAAATATCTTGTGAAGATTGGATTTGAGAGAATAGATGACAATAGTAATTTGCACATCAAGGAAAAAAAAGGTAAAGATATTTTAATATTTGAAATCTTTGTTGATGACATAATATTTGGAGGAAAAGATGTCTTATGCAAAGATTTTTCTAATCAAATATAAGATGAGTTTGAGATGTCAATGTTTGGAGAAAACAAATTCTTTATTGGATTACAAGTACATCAACTGAAGCATGGACTATTTGTGACCCAATCAAAATATGTCAAGGAGATACTCTAGACTTTTGGCTTAGAAGATTCAAAACCAGTTAGTACACCAATGGTAGCAAGACATAAGTTATCCAAGAATGATGAATCAACTAAAATAAATCAAAGAATGTATAGATCAATAATTAGAAAATTGTTGTATATTGTGCATAGTAGAGTAGACATTGCATTAGCTATTGGAATAGTGGCAAGATTTTTTGCTAACCCAAGAGAAAATCATCTGATGGTAGTAAAAAGAATATTGAGGTACCTAAAATGAACTTATGACTTTGGCTTATACTACAAGAGGAGTGAAAAGTTTGAATTGAAAGCCTACACTGATACAAACTAGGGAGGTAATATTCATAATAGAAAAAGCACTAGTGGAGGAGCACTTTTCTTAGGTAAAAGATTGGTTACTTGGACTAGCAAAAAGCAAAGTTGTACCTCACAGTCTATAGCAGAAGTTGAGTGTGTTGCTACTGCTATCAACTGCACCAATATCGTATGGATCAAACATCTATTTCAAGGTATGAAGGAAGAGGTAACTGAACCTGTAATACTCTATTGTGATAACAAAAGTGCCATCAACATATCTAAGAATCCTATGATGCATGCCAAAATAAAACATATTGCAATTAAGTATCACTATATGAGAAAATTGGTGGAAGATAAGAAAGTAAGGATGGAATATGTCAGCTCAAAGGAACAAGTTTTTGAATTCTTCACAAAAGCACTACCTAAAGATGCATTTGAATATCTTATAGGTAAGTTAGGGGTGATACCCTTATCCAAGGTTGTTTGAGCAATAGCAAGATTTCCCTACATCAAATGAGTTGAATGATGAAATGTTACAGATTGATGTAGAGGATACTTACTTTAGGATTTCACCTAAAGTAATTAAAGTGCTAAATTTCCACATGAGTCACAAGTAAGGTGATAGAGGGAGAAATTGGAATGCCTACAAATGCTACACTTGCATGTTAGGATGTTGAAATAGTATGTCTTTGGCATTATTGTCAAAGAGGGAGAAATTGTAGAAATTGATCAAATCTATAGAATCAGATGGAAAAACTGAGAAATAGTAGAAATTGATCAATTCATACGAAGGGAGAAATGAAGAAACAAAAATATAAGAGGGAGAAATAGTATTTAAGTAAAGAAGAACTAATCAAAGTAGCAAGCTATAGAAAATGAGTGATACAAAAACAAACACACAGAAGATTATTTTTAGAAAGGAAAGAGAAAGGAAAAGGACATGAAAATAATAGCTAATAGGGAGAAGTAGAAGCAAAGAAATCAAGATAGTAGATCAGAGAGGGAGATGTGAAAGTTGATGAAAATAGAATTGGTAATAAAATTTCTTTTTTGACATTTGATTTACTATTTTAAACTAGTTAGCATTTTGATAACTTGGTTGATTAGTTTGGTTTGCCATCATTCCAAAGAGGGAAATTGTTGGAAATCTAATTGAAAAGATCATTATTGAAGAATGAAGAAGATTGTATACAAAGAGGGAGATTGTTGATAAAGAATGTTTTCAATCATTATTTTGTCACTGATGTCAAACCTACTATTTGCTAGAATGACAATTGCTTATAAGATCTGAGCACTATCGCTTAGTTCATTGATGAAGAGGATTTAATCAATAAGATGTAACAAAAGTACCTAATGGGAAGGTTGAGTTATGGTTTTGTAATGAAGTGCAAAGATTAGTTAAGAAAATGATAAAATAACGTATTGATAATATACTTGAAGATACAAAGGTTGGCCACACTTAGAAACTTTAGAAGAACAAGTTGTAACAAGGTTGTCTACAAAGCTTAACTAAGTTCATTAGTGAGTGCTGAGCAAGCTAGTTCATGCTGAGTAGATTTTTAGTTAGTGTCGAGCAAATACAAAATCTAGTGTGTGTCAAGTGATACAAAAGTAGTTGAGAAAAGTTCAGGTGTTGAGCATCAGAAAACTTACTGGATGCTGAGTGAATCCACAGTAGGTGTCGAGCATCATTAAAATGTAGTTGGTGCCAAGTAACATAGTATGTGCTGAGCACCAGAATTTCAATAGTGTTGAGCTACTGCATTATGTGAAAAGTCAAAGATTTTCTAGATTTGAGCTGACAAGTTTGTTACCTTGAATTTTGTGAATCATCTAGAGGATAAGGATAATGAGCTAGAGGCACAAAATTTTAGGAAAATTGATTCTTCATGATGTTTCTAGAAGAAACAAGATATGGGTTAGATTCACTGAATCCTACCTAATCCACTTGAACTAAAATTAAAGGAGGGAAGAATTGAGTGGGAAAAGAATTCCAAACTTCTATTTAAGGAGTCATAGGCCAAGAAGATAGAGAGGTTGGGGTGCCAAAATGTGAAGTTGTTGAAGGATGTCAAGGAGGAGGTATTGAGAAGGAAGAACAAAGCACAAAAAATTTTCTTTGATAAGTGACCATATAAGAGATTGCACTAGTATATCGAGCATGGAGACTCAAGGAGACAAAGCTTGAAAGGAGGACAAGCTGTTAGAGCTATAGGGACCAAAAGCTAGGAAATATTATGAGCTAAATAGAGATTTAAAATCTACAAGTTAAGTTGTGAGTTGTATCAGGTCAAAAGCCCTTGTTGTTACTCTCTAACAATTATGTCAGCTAGGGTAAAATCCTATGGACTTAGGTTGGTTTAACAACCATTTGTAAATCCTTTAATAGGGTGACATTCTAAGTAAATGTTCTAAAGTTCTCTAATCAGGCCCAATTTTAACCTAGTGGTTAAATCCTTTAACCAGGTCACATTTAATAGTGTGTTGTAGCCTTTAATAGGGCAGGCCTTTCACAGGGAATCACTTCAGAAGAGTGAGAATTGAGTAGAATGTTACTGGAGGTTTTTCCCAAATTGGGTTTCCACATAAATCATTGTGTTATGTGTTGATCTTTCATGTGACATGCTTGCATGTTGATTTTACAGTAACTTGCTAAAATAGGAGAGTTTAAGCTTGGATGTATGAATAGTTTAGTGGGCTCACTTTACTTGATGAAAAGGTTTTATTAGGAAATTTGGACCTTGAATAACTAATTCACCCTCCCACCCCTCTCAGTTATTCTAAAGCATTTCTAACGTTTAGTTCACTGCTACAATGGTTAGAGAGTAACATTGAGTTCAATTGATTTGAATGCAACTTGATTGCTGATTTTAGATCTCTATTTAGGCTTGTACTTGATCCTTCCTAATTGAATATGGATTTGTTGCATGACAACGATATTCTACTTATCCTTCAAATTCACTTCTTCTTCTTACCAATAGATCTTCAATCACATCATCATAATTTGTACATTCTCTTGCACTTAGTTGCACACTTTTATCCACACATTGAAATCACAACTTGACCTTATACTTTGTCAAGTTGACTCAAATACAACTTAAAATAATCAATATCCATCACCTTAGTTGGCTAGAATCAATAAATGACAAAATAGGAAAATCCTTTGCTAGCTGACCCTACTTGGTAGAGACTAACTCTAAAGTGATTTAATTTGTTAACCAATAGAAGCTCGGTTAACATTGCAATCTTACAAAAATTCTTTGGCAACCGAGTAAGCTTGGTTAGCACTGGTTCCATCCAACTTTCCTTTGTTACCTAAGTGATCTTAGTTAACACTCTTTATACAACTTTTCTTTTGACACTTGAGTGAACTTGGTAGACACTACCTTCTGAAATAGGCAAATATAGGAACACTCAGTAGACACTGGGAATTATCTTCACTACCTGACTGAGCTCACCATATAATAATTGATAATGATTATGAAATTTTTGTAACATCAAATAAAATATACAATTAATCAATTGTATCCAATAGGAGTAAAGGAAGGAGATCCTAAAGTAGAGGTTTGATGAGGTCACTAGGTTTTTTATGAGGGTTATGCACTCAATGGCCTCCACCCTGCACAAACCACATGCAGAGAATGAGGGCTTTTCTTCTATAGTGGGAGTGGATACTATAGGTTTTCTTTACAAGTTATTGGTAGATGATTGGCTCTAACTATAGCAGGATAAACTAGAGGGAAGAGAAAGAAAAAGGGGAATTAATTCCCCCTTTAGTTTAAGTTTAGTTTTTTCTTATGCTTACTGTTATAGCACTCAATCCATGAGGGTTCTATTAATGGAACTTTTATGGACTCATGTTGTATAATATTTGTATATTGTCCATAATTTTCTTTCTCATAGTTGTTACTCTTTAGTGTAGGGTTTTTAGAAATTGAAAAGGGGGGTTGGTTAATTTTATTTTCCTAATTGTTAGTTATTGTACAACTTGATAATATTCAAGTCAGCCCCCATTTTTTGACTTCTTTCAATTTCAAAAATAAATTGTAATAAAGAATTGCCAATATAAATTTTAATTGAAAATGAACAACAAAATTTCAAATAAATAAAAAAGATAGTTATATAAAAGAATAGTTAGCTTGGCAAAGGAAAACATACAAAATATAGTATTGTGTGAAGCATATTGATTGATAGCACTAAAGAGAAAAATATATAAAATCACTCCAAAAGAGAAATAAAATAATTGTAAAATTAAATAATATAAAAATACAAAAAAATAATAATGAATGAAACATTCTTTACTACAAAAATTATTTACAATTTGTGCCTTTTGTTCACAAATTAGAAGAAATTACAAACCCATGAATAGGAGACAAGATTCAAAATGAATGTAAACCCTTTGTTGTGTTTTATTCATTTTCCTTGTAAAAAAATACATGAAAGATGTACAAAAATGACTCACAAATCACCTAACAAATGAGAATTATCTGTATAAAACTTAATGCTGCTCATTACAAGAGAAATTGTTGAAGGGAAATGGTGTCATAGTGATGAGAACACATCAAGACTTGAACCTTGGTTTCACAAATATGAGAAAACTCTAGATTGGAACACACATGGTATCATAGTAGTGAGTCCTTTTTCTCCCAAAACTAGAACCTCTTAATGAGAAAGACAGAGAATGATATAGAGGAAAGAATTCTTAGATCTGCTCTATGTCTGACATGTGTCCAATTGGAAAACTTCCTATTGTAGATGCAAAACCTCTTTCTTCTTTCTACCCATGAGATCTGATATGGTTCTCATCATTATTTTGTAACAACCTTGAAATATCTCCTATTCAATGATGAGAACCATTCTATTTGCCAAAATATCTAAAAACATCTAGAATGTTGATAAAACCTTCATTTAACTGAATTAGTAGTGACAAAACTTGCCCATAACCACATTCATGTTGCCTTTTATGTTTATTTAGTTCATCACTTTACTAAAAATTGGATTTGAACTACCCCAACTACATGAAATTGGAAATTGGATATCTGAGAAAAATCCCTGTATAACTAAAACTAGTGACACCCTGTGCAAAATCAAACTCTAGAATCCAAAAGTTTTTCTTCTCTCAATTTTGGTGATATATAATACTCCTATATGAACTTATGAGGAACTTCTAGATACTTATTTTGAAAACTAGGCTCTAGTTAAGCTCTTCAGACAACATTATTGCAAATGTTAAAACTTTCCTAAAGTCTACACTATAGGATATAACTTCAAATTTATTTAAAATTTTGACTTGCTTGTGCTTTTCTAGGAGAAACATTTTTTAAAAATTAATTTAAAAATCGATTTGAAATTTCCCTCATTTTTCAATCTGGGTCAAAGCTGGCTGATTAGCCCTCACCACATGGAATGTTCTGGTTGGTTAAATCCTAACTACTACCTGACATTCAAAACATGGCTGCCACATGTCTGCCATGTGTCACTTGCTGGTTGGGTCACCATGTCACTTGCTAAGTCATCCTTGTGCCACATCATCATGACATAGCAACCACGTGACACATGTCACCTTCTACCACCTCAACTCCAGTCACATGTCCATCTTAGCTTCACCACATTAGTGTCATGTGTCACTTTCTGGTTGTCACCACCCTGTACCTTAGTAAGATTTGACTCAATCCACCTGCTACCATGCATTGCCACTTGTCTTTTTCTAAATGGTCACCGTAACTGATGAGTCTAAAAAATGCCTTTATTTTGTTATGTTTAAGATACTTTGTGATACTTCATTTATCCTTGTTTTAACACTTATAAGCCTATGTTTGATAAACCTTTGATGATTTATGGGGTAGAAAAACTATGTCATCTTTTGCCTAAATTATATCTAATATATAGTATTTCATATAAATATCCAAATGTGCGTTCTTATGCTTGAATTTAGTTTGATGGATGTTTATTTGCAAATATGTCTTATATCATAACTAAACTAATGATAAGGATTAAAGGATGAGAGGAAGAATCCAAAAGTTGGTTGCTGACAGCATTCAAGGAGAAATGAGCATCAAGGAACAACCACGAAAAGGAAGTTATAACCACTCCAGGAAACATGGCAGCGAATAAGGAGGAGCTTTTACGAGCCATTACCTTCTCTGCATTTATGTTGTAACAAGTGGATGCCAAGATTTCATTGCTCCCTCCTCAATTGCATTATCCTTCCTTTTTGCTTTCAGTTGTTCTCCTACATTCTCTCCTATGGACTTAACTTAGGATAGTTACTTTTTTGTTATGTAATAAAGAGTAGATTCCCTATATATGTCGGTATCGACTCTTGTGTGTGAAGTTTTAGTTTTTGGTTTTTGATAAGTTTTATCGAGTAAGAGAGAACACTGATTCATAGTTTTTTGCAGTTGTGTTTTACAATTCTGAATCATGTAATGACTGATTAATGAAATGAATTAGTTCTCTTTAGCTTCTATCCTATGTTGGTAGATTAGAGAAGCCAACCAAGGGGGCCCACTTAGAAGGTGGATTAGATTAGGATAGAATAGATTCATTTTACTAGCATTAGTAGTATTTTAAGTAAGACGCAACTAGTTAATTCCTTCCTGTAGCATCACACTTCATGAACGTTCCTGCAGCATCTGCGAGAATAGTCTAGTGGATGAGTCAAGATGGAATCTTTGTTATCTTGTCATTGTATTTTCAACATTCATAGATTCGGTAGTTTCCTTTCCACAGTAGTAGTGTAGTTTCTTTCCTTTGTATTTTTACTTTCCTGCAGCATAAGCATAATGACTCATCAAGTTACCTAGTGCATATACTGTGCCGACCATTTCAAGTATACGTCCTTGGGTTGAAAATTAAATGCACCTCATGGTAGGGGAAAGTAGTCCTTAGCTTGAATAGATTATTCCTAAGCCAGGCCTAGTGCATGACTATGGAACACCTATTGTGAGGCGGGTTCATTTTTGGCGCTGTTGCCGGGGATGGTGTCAAGCTAGGAACATTTTTGAGTCATAGTTTTTAGATTAAGTTCTTTTTACCAGTGTGAAAATTTTAGTTGCATGCATCGAAGAGGAAGACGACGAGATGAATATGGCAGATTTCTTTCAAAAGGATCTGTTAATTTGAATGAAGAAGTTGAAGAAGAAGTTAAGTTGCCCTTTGAAGATGCAAGTCCTATTTTCCCCACAGTATCATCATCAAGAGCTGAATCCCTAGATATATCTAGTCTCCAACCTTTCACTAAAATATTGACCAGTCTTCTTGATAACACTACCTCGAATCCACCAGTTGTTAATCATCTAGTGCCTAACAATCCTTTTCAGCAGCAACCTCATAATCCAGTCCCACTAGTCATGGCACAACCCACTTTTCCATTTCCACTTCCAAGTCTCATAACCAATGCCAATCTCAAGAATATACCTCCCACTGCTCTTTCGAAATTCTATGGCCTTGCAACTGAAGACCCTGATACCTTCTTGTTTGAGTTCAACATCCTTTGTCATAGTTTCAACTACAACACTAATGCCCATAAGCTTAAATTATTTCCAACCACATTGAAAGAATCATCTTTATGATGGTTCATGGGCTTACGAGCCAATGCAGCTATGAATTGGGATGAAATGCAAGCCTTGTTTTTGGAAAAATATAAAGAATATTGCAAAGCATCTGGCACAAGAGGAGATGATATCTTTAGGATATCACAGAAGGAGGAAGAGACATTAGAAGACTATGTTTCTCAATTTTTATATACACTACAAAAGAATCCTCAACACACATTGTCTAAAGATTCCTAAAAACTAGTCTTTCTAAGAGGAGTGAATGAAGACTATTTGGAAGCATTGGACCTGATGGCCGGTGGAGATGTATATCAAGCTCAATGGGATGACCTCAAAAAGATATGTCAGAACTACTCAAGGTCAACCATGAAGAAAGGTCGAGGACCCTGTTCTATGGTTACAAAAGGAATTAGTCAAGGCATTTCAAAACTTGAAATATCCAATTTCTCCTCAGATTTTGAACAAGACATCAGTAATGATGTCGCTACACAGTTGGATACAATGACTGCAAAGAAGCAGCAAGTAGAGGCTGAGTTACAACTAGCTGAGTACTGTCCTCATTGCTCAAAGAAAAAGAAGGATTGCCACTGTAAATTGGTTGCAAGCATGGAGAACCAGCATCTTCCAACTAAATATGTAAAGATAGTTGGGGATGATGAGCAAGTATTCTTTGTTGCTCAACGCCGACCATGGGCTCAACGACAAGGTATGCCTCAAGACCCCTTGCAAAATTCAAATTCATATGGTAATCAATGGCAAAACCGTAATACCCAAGGTCCTCCACAAAACCAACCCAATTGGAATAATGCTGGGCAAAATAACCCACAATAGTCTTAATGGTTTCAAAATTTCCAACAACAATGGCCTAACGAGTAGAACCAATGGAAACCACCCCAAGGGAATTGGCAATCTCCAAACCAATGGAAGGGATCTCAACAATGGCCAAACCAAAATACTGGTGCTCCACAATTACCCCCTCTAGCTCAACAACCTACTTTAATGCCATGACCTGCAAATAGTGGACCTCAAAAGCAAACATAGCTACCTGCACAGCCTCAGCCAAATCCAAATAGCCAACCACAACAACCCATGTATAGTGCTGATACCCAATAGTACCTTGCTTATGCCCTAGATGTCACAGATATACATTTGAGATCTGGAACGACCTTACCAGCACCAAAGCCACCTCTTATAACTAAAGTATCAAACTCTCCTGCAGCATCAAAACCTTTGGTTGATGAACTTGTTGACCCAACTAATGTTACCATACCAATACCAGTTCAACCAGCAATAGAGCCTCCTTTTCCAGACCAACTAATACAAAAGGAACCTAAACAAAGCAAAGAACAACCCTTTGACATTGTTAATCAGTTGAAGAATATGCATGTCCAAATACCTTTGTTTCAAGCTATTAAGGACATTCCTGCTTATGGAAAAGCTATAAGGGAAGCTTGTCTAAAGAAAATTGGAAGGAAGAAGAAGGATCCTACCACAGTTCATGTTGTTGGACACTTAGCTGATATCATGTTAGGAAGAGTGATTTGACCAAAATATTCTAACCCAGTGAGACTAGTAGTAAGTGTCAGCATAAATGGTCAATTTGTTAAAAATGCCTTAATAGATTTGGGAGCTGCTATAAATGTGATGACTAAAGAAACCATGAAGAACTTACAAATAGAAGGATTAAGGCCCACACCAACTATTCTGTAGCTTTCAGATAGTTCCACTGTCATTCCTGATGGAATGATAGAAAATATTGTTGTGACTTTAGATTCCCTAGAATATCCTGCAGACTTCATGATTTTGTCCCCTAAAGTAAACCTATATGGCTATCCTGTCATTCTAGGTAGACCATGGTTGGCCACAACTGATGCAAACATAAATTGCAGATCAGGGAATATGACCATATCAAATGGCCAAGCAACCAAGCAATTTGATCTATATCCTCCTGCACAACCATTACTAGATTTGAGTACATCTTTTTGGCCAGATTTAGGAGATGAAGAAGAAGAGATAAATTCCATAGTACAACTTATGATGTTACATAGGAAATCTTTTCTAAAGTTGCAAGAAGAAGATTCAGTAATCCAGAGCATCCTTACCAACACTTGTGTGGTAGGAAAAGATGTGTCTGAAAGCTCTGTATTAGAATTGATTACATATGAAGAATGTGATACAAGTTGTACTTTACTTAAGGAACCTGAAAATCTTTGTTCACTACTTCCTTGTGAATTAGAAGGAAGCCCAATCTCTAAAATTGCTATGGTAGAATCCATTATTCCTATTGAACTGAGTAAAGGCCATAAACTGCATGTTAACCCCCAATTGACATCTGTACAGATGGAACAATTAAAAGAATTTCTTCAGAAGCATGAGAAGACTTTTTCTTGGGATTATGGTGATATGAAAGGATTAAGCCCTATACTGTGTACCCATAGGATATACATTAATGAAGGTTGTCTACCACTTCATCAACCTCAGAGGAGGATAAATCCAAGCCTTAGAGAAATAGTCAAAACAGAATTGTAGAAACTGCTTGATGCTAGCTTTATCTATCTTATATCTGATAGTAAATGGGTATCACCACTGGTTATAGTACCTAAGAAAGGATAAAAATGGAGAATTTTTGTAGATTATAGGGAGTTGAATAAGGCTACTAAAAAGGATCATTTTCCTTTACCCTTCATAGATCAAGTTTTGGATACACTAGCTGGAAAGAAGTACTTCTCTTTTTTAGATGGATACAGTGGCTATAATCAAATCAGTATTACTCCTAAAGACCAAGACAAAACTACATTTACCTATCCATGGGGTGCTTTTGCATACTTTGTTTGACCATTTGGTCTTTGTAACGCTCCTGCAATGTTTCAACGGGCTGTAATTAGTATTTTTGCTGATATATCACATGATTGTATGGAAATCTATATGGATGACTTTACAACATTTGGAGTTACTTTTGAAGAAGCAATGATAAATCTTGAAAAAGTTTTGGTAAGATGTCAAGAACATAATTTAGCACTAAATAGTGAAAAGTGTTTCATGCTCATGCAAGAGGGTGTGGTACTCAGTCATTTCATATCTACTGCAGGTATACAAGTAGACCTAGCTAAAATTGAGGTAATTCAAACATTAACCATACCAACTAAATTAAAAGATATCAAATCTTTTCTGAGACATGCTGGATATTATAGGCATTTTATAAAAGACTTCAGTAAAATAGCCAGTCCCTTGTACAAGTTGCTCACCAAAGAAGCTGAATTCAATTGGACACCTGAGTGTGATAAAGCTTTTCTATAGCTTAAGAAAATTTTGACCACAACCCCAATTTTACAAGGCCTTGATTCGAACCTACCTTTTCACATATATACAGATGCTTCTGATTATGCTATAGGTGTAGTTTTAGCACAGAAACACTCAAATCTTGAGAATGCCATTTATTATATCAGTAAGAGTCTTCATGGTCCAAAACTGAGTTACACAGTGACTGAAAAAGAATTGTTAACAGTAGTCTATGCTCTAAATAAATTTTGGCATTACATCACAGGTTATCCTATCTATGTTCATACTGATCATGCAACAATCAAATATCTCATGAACAAACCTGCTATAACTAGTAGGTTAGCAAGATGGTTACTATTGTTACAAGAATTTGACATAACCATAGTGGATAAGCCTAGAAAAATAAATGTCGTAGCTGATTATTTGTCAAGAATCAATCATCATGATACTGACACTACCATGGTAGATGATGCATTTCCAGATGAACATTTGTTTCATATTGCTGTTAAAATTCAATGGTATGTAGATATTGCTAACTACATTGCAGCTAATAAGATACCAGTGCATTTTTCTTATAAGGAGAGAAAGCTGCTCATATAGAAAAGCTTCCATTTCTCATGGATAGACAATTTTTTGTTCTATACTAGACCTGATCAAGTTATGCGCAGATGTGTAAGAGGAGATGAGACATATGATATTTTGCATGCATGTCATAATGATCCCTATGGAGGACATTTTGCAGCCAAAAGAACAGCTTTCAAAATCTTAGCCACTGGTTACTATTGGCCTACCCTTCATAAAGATGCAATCAATTATACAAGGAAGTGTGACCAATGACAAAGAATGGGTCGCCCAACCAAAACAGTTGAAATGCCTTTGAATCCTCAAGTGGTGTTAACACCATTTGACAAATGGGGAATGGACTTCATCGGTCCTATTGATCCTCCATCGAATGGGAAGTCTTATATTCTGGTTTTTACTAACTACCTAACCAAATGGGTTGAGGTTAAGGCTATGAAGCATGCCCGTGATGAAAAAGTTTCCGAATTCCTGTATGAAGAGATTTTTACACACTATGGAGTTCCTAAAGAATTGGTTACTGATCAAGGCACACAGTTTACTTCCAACTTGATTTCAGAGTTGATGAAACAATATAACATCAAGCATTGCAGATCCAATCCTTATCATCCACAAGCCAATGGACAAGTAGAAGTTACCAACCATGAGCTGGAAAATATTCTAACTAAAATAGTCCATTTGCATCATCGAGATTGGACCAGCCGGTTACAAGAAGCTGTTTGGGCTTATAGAACAACTTGGAAAACCACTATCGAATTCACACCATTTGAGCTTTTGTATGGGAAAGTGGCAATTCTTCCAATTGAATTTGAACACAAGACTTTAAGAAAAACCTTGACCTTAGATATTGATCTTCCTATACCACAAAGAGAGAGCCTCCTGCATCTTAATTCTTTGGATGAAATGCGCAAGACCGCTTTAGAACACACCAAACTGGTGCAAAAATAGAGAAAATACTGGCATGATTCTTATATCCTCAACAAACAGTTCAAAGCTGGTGACTGGGCATTATTGTATGATTCTTGCTTTAAGGATATGCCAGGGAAGCTGCAGGCACGATGGTTAGGACCATATAAAATCATCCATGTCTTTGACAATGGAATAGTTCAACTAGCAACAATTGATGATGTGCCTTTCAAAATGTTGATCAATAGTCATCGACTTAAACTTTACAAACAACCTTAGAAAAAAAGCTGAATTCATGCAATAGTTCGAACAACCATATCCAACAACAACTCAAGTATCTCTTCCTGTAGCAGAAGGTGAAAACCCTCCGCTTGCTCCTCTTGCACATTAATTCTAATTTGCATGTCCTTAATAATAACTTTATGTTCACATAAAGTCCATTTTATTTTCATGATATTTCTTTCCATTCATATCTTAATCTTCCATCCACCCACCCCACTCCATTTCTTAATCTTCTATCCAATCACTTTCTACATAATTAAGTTTTTCTATTTTCAATCAAATCTACACATGCTGATGGATGCTACCATTTACATTATTTCTGCCACCTTTTTTTTGGAGCATGTGACAATCCACTTGGTAGGTATAAATTTTTTCAAACTATTATTCATTTATAAGTTTGTAGATTTTGTTAATTATATATAATACTGCATAGTCTCTATAATTACGACATATTCCAGTCCCTAACCCATACTAGTCTGAAAAGTGAGGACACTTGTCATAAATTTAGCAAGGGGCAGGGGAGTGTCATACTATCCAATGATATGCCTGATTAACTGTGATGATTTTCTAAAATCTTCGCATTACTCTTTAATTAATGAGAACTTTTTGCCATAAGTATGCCATGTCAAGTGTTGTACTCCCACTTTCTAAATGAATTTTTTGTGCTAAGCCATGATATGACCTATTTTTAAAATTTTGGCATTTGAGACCATGTTTTTGGATGATTCCCATGCAAATTCATGATTTACTTTTACCTAAAGTTTAATTATGGCACATAACAATTGGTTATGGCAATTAATGTTCCCAAAAAGAAGCAGTGAAGCATCTGAGAAATAACGTAGAGTTTTGAAATTTGCATTCAGAAAGGGAGAGAGAAACGGAGTAGCAGAAGAAGTATCAAGAAATGGGAGGAGGTTTACAGAGAAAAGAGTCGGTTGAGTACATTTTGTTGCTCTCTGACGTAGAAGCAGTAAGAAGATTCAATGCATGCAGTTGGTTAGGTTATTGTTTGAATTTAACAGCATATGATAAAGAAGTAGCTGTAGAATTCACCAGGACATTTGATGAAGGTGAAGCTTTTGTGTGGGGTTTGATACTAATTGCAATAGAAGAGTGAATTGCAGAAGTAACAGGGTTACCTCTTGTCAGAGAGCATTATCCGAGCTCACATGACGCTAGGTCAGCAAGGGCCCAATTCACTACCCCACATGACCCTCCATTGGATGTTACAAAATAGGGGTGCAAGAGATTGTCTTTGCTGCCTCCATACCCTGACCTAGAAATGCATGTCATCAGGTATTTTACTTGTGAATGCATATTTTCTCACTTACATGCACACCATTTTAAGTTGCTTAGTTGTATAAGGCACAATATTGCTGTGAATCTCCCAATTTTTTTGTATAATATGCTCTATATTAGTGCGGAAGAGACTCAAAAAGGGAAAAATAATTCTATCACTCACCATGCCTTGATTAAGTTGTTAATAGAAAGGTCTCTTAGGGATGTATCCCCATTGACATGGGATGAATTTTTGAAATTTAAAACCTTACAACCCAAACTTGACCCTAGTGAACAACAGGGTGAGAAAAACATAGTTCCCAGTAGTGAGCCTGCAGAACAAAATATTGAGGGAGTTGAAATAGAAAACACACAAGGGATTGAACCGAAAGTTGCTTCCACTCAAGAGAATGTTCCTCCACCTAAACATGACATCCCTAAACCCACTACTAGTCAAGCTAAAAGGAAATGGAAGTCACTAGAAGAAATCACTGTTCAACAAAAACCTAGTCCTGCAATTAAGCAACAGAAAAAAATAAAGAAGGTTCCTGCAGCAGTGATACCGAAATAGAAAAGTAGGCAAAAGACAGTAGTACAAGAAGAGACTCCTTTGTGGAGAAGCCCTAGAATGAGAGGGAAGATTTTTAAAGATCCTATATTATCTAAAGCACCTGCTCCAGAGTCTCCTATGCAGATAATTTCTGACCATTCTCCCCTTCACACTGAGATGATAGAAGCTTCTAGTAATCCTCCTGCAACATGTGAGCAAGAAATTAATAAAACCTTGATGGATTTACTAGGTGTTTCAAGCCATGAGAATGAATTAGTTCCTGAATGTCATGATTCAAATACTGCCTTAGTCCCATATAAGTCAAGATGGATCAATAGTTTGGCAGAACATCTATGGCGGGAATAGAAAAAGAAAAAGGATTATGAAGAGGATAATAGTGCCATCACCTTACAAAAACTCCTTTTCCAATTATATGGACAACATTTATTTGCTGAAGCACTATGGAAAGAGGAGAAGAAAAGAATGAGCAAGATCATAACATCACAAAATGAGGAGATTGAAGAATTGAAAGAACAACTAGAAAGATAGAAACAGTGCATGGAACATGCACTTAAATTAGCTAATCAAGCTCTTGCTTGCAGACCACCTCCTTGAGTATATGCTTTTTGTTTGGAAGAACAATATCTTTTGTTTCACTTGATGTTAACCCTCAAAATTGTAAATGCAAAATTCAAAACTGCACAAGAGTTTTATGGGCTGTATCAAACCTTACCACCATGGCAGCAAAATCTATTGTGTGAGTTGTATATTCATAATTTTGTCATTCCTGTAGAAACTTAGTGGAATCCTTTGCTCTATATAGGAGATGTGCATTTGAAATCTTTAATGTCATGGATGTCTAATGAGGCGAATTATGACAGACAACTGGTTAATTACAGAGATGAGGAGAGAACAAAACCTTTACCCTTAAGGGAAGAAAGTAAACAACCAGAAGAAATGCTTTGAGACTGGTTTACATTAACGTATGGAAAAAGTAATCCATAAATTAGAAAGAAGGTATTTGCTGCAAGAGCCAAAGTGTATGCTGAATATGAAAACTTTCCCTACTTTTCATTCTAGAGAGCTATGACCAGAGTAAGAGGTAGATGGGCACGGTTACCTGATTCTCTCAAGAAATCAGAGCCACACAATCCTATCAATTTGGAAGTAGCACTATATAGAGTTCCAAAATATTTAGAACTAGGAAAGCAACTAAGGCCAGAGCTATGGTGTCCTTTGACCATGCAACCTCCAATGCTTTTATGGCCCCTGTATGATATTGATGTTGACAAACTTGATAAGTTGCATGAAGACCATAGGCGAAAAGTATGGGAAAGGACTAGAGGATTCTATTACACCTTCAAGAGCAACAGAAAGAGAAAGATAGAAGTTGGGGAGCTCAGATCTTTGACAAAGAAGTGTAATGCTTGAGGACAAGCATTAGTTTAGCAGGGGGCAGATGATGAGTCTAAAAAATGCCTTTATTTTGTTATGTTTAAGATACTTTGTGATACTTCATTTATCCTTGTTTTAACACTTATAAGCCTATGTTTGATAAATCTTTGATGATTTATGGGGTAGAAAAACTATGTCATCTTTTGCCTAAATTATATCTAATATGCAATATTTCATATAAATATCCAAATGTGCATTCTTATGCTTGAATTTAGTTTGATGGATGTTTATTTGCAAATATGTCTTATATCATAACTAACCTAATGATAAGGATTAAAGGATGAGCAGAAGAATCCAAAAGTTGGTTGCCGACAGCATTCAAGGAGAAACAAGCATCAAGGAACAACCGCGAAAAGGAAGTTATAACCACTCCAGGAAACATGGCAGCGAATAAGGAGGAGCTTTTACGAGCCATTACCTTCTCTGCATTTACGTTGTAACAAGAAAATGCCAAAATTTCATTGCTCCCTCCTCAATTCCGTTATCCTTCCTTTCCGCTTTTAGTTGTTCTCCTACATTCTCTCCTGCGTACTTAACTTAGGATAGTTACTTTTTTGTTATGTAATAAAGAGTAGATTCCCTATATATGTTGGGATCGACTCCTGTGTTTGAAGTTTTAGTTTTTGGTTTTTGATAAGTTTTATCGAGTAAGAGAGAACACTGATTCACAGTTTGTTGCAGTTGTGTTTTACAATTCTGAATCATGTAATGACTGTTTAATGAAATGAATTAGTTCTCTTTAGCTTCTATCCTGCGTTGGTAGATTAGAGAAGCCAACCAAGGGGGCCCACTTGGAAGGTGGATTAGATTAGGATAGAATAGATTCATTTTACTAGCATTAGTAGTATTTTAAGTAAGACATAGCTAGTTAATTCCTTCCTGTAGCATCACACTTCATGAACATTCCTGTGGCATCTGTGAGAACAGTCTAGTGGATGAGTCAAGATGGAATCTCTGTTATCTTGTCATTGTGTTTTCAACATTCATAGATTTAGTAGTTTCCTTTCCACAGTAGTAGTGTAGTTTCCTTCCTTTTTATTTTTACTTTCCTGCAGCATAAGCATAATGACTCATCAAGGTACCTAGTGCACATACTGTGCCAACCATTTCAAGTATATGTCCTTGGGTTGACAATCTAAATGCACCTCATGGTAGGGGAAAAGTAGTCCTTAGCTTGAATAGATTATTCCTAAGCCAGGCCTAACCCATGACTATGGAACACCTATTGTGAGGTGGGTTCAATAACTATTAGCTAGGTCCACACATCTTGCTAGATTTTTGGTTTTTCAGTAGGTCACCATATCACTTGCCAGAAAACATCCTATTTTTTGGTTACAACATAGCAACCACTGGAATATGGTGACCTTCTCCAACGGGCTTCCACATCAGCATTGATATTAGCATCTTGGTTGGCATGTTCATTCAAAAGTTCTTTACTTCATTATCTAGCTGGTTGATGTACATAGGTCCCACAAAGCACTTGCTCTATCTTTTAAAATGCACTGTCTTAATACAACTAACCAGTTGTGTGGTGGAGTATTTAAACATTATAAAGTATCTTTGCACTAGCAATGTGGGAGTAAATCCTTTGTTTATTTTTGCCTCTGATTGTGTTTTCCTCTACCATATGTAGCTACTCTAAGAATTTTTTGATTGATTTTTTGTTCTTCATGTTTGCTGCCTTCTCTTTCATGCCATGGTCCTTTCAATTGCCTCTGCCACTTCTCCTTGATGCTTAACAAATATGGAGATTTTTTCTGCTATAACATCTGCTCATCATGGAGATTACTGACAGAAAATGAGGTGAATTTCCACCTCACAACTACTCACTCCCACTAGACTCTAAGGCCATTGCTAGAAAAAAACTTGAGTATTAAAAAGGATTACAGTTATAACTATTCTAGTTGAAAATGTTGTGGTTTGTGTTCATGAATGGGAAGAACAAGAAGACATTGAAGTCTTCAACAAGTGCAAGGATTCAATTAGGTATGATAGTGAACCAAGGCATTCTCAAGTTGGTAGCTTTCTTCCTCCATTTCGTTGCCTATAATGTCCTTTTACTTCACGTGGGAGAGTGCTCTATTTTTTTATGAGCCATTCTTTGCTTAATACCTTGACCTTCCTTGACCAACCTCATCTTGCAATATACTGGCATCCTTGTTTGCATGAGTCAATGCCTCCTTTGTAGCTTCCTCCTTCATGCTTACTAGTGCTTTGTCTATCATATAGCGAGTGCGTTGGTGAGTGAAAGTGATCTCCCTTGTATTGAAGACTACCTCCACATTGGTGTCCCTCTACTTTTGGCTATTTTGAAAACAAACCAAAAATTATTTCAATTTTTGATCTATTCGTTGATGCATGCACTTTCTTTTACTTCTTCTTTAATTCAAAATAAGGATACAACATAGCCCATAAGTCAAAATGCGATATTGGACAATAATAATAGGGCTCTTGAACTAGACCTACACCAGCTGCACCAAACTTGCATCTTAGAGTACCAATGAGGAGATCACCTACGAGCATTAGCAATAAGCCATCTTAGTAAGTTATCATTTTGTACAGAAGATCATCTAAGAGCAGTGTCTTATAATAGTGGGGGTATTGATAAATCTTCTATCGAGAAGCTAGACTAAATTTCTTATTTTTTTCCTAAATGTCTATGTTCTTATGATTACACAAGTGATTTATTGATTTCCCAACATTATAACTCTTCAGTGCATCAAGATCAATAGGCAATCTGCCAAGAATGTGGAGCAATGTTATTATAAGTTCTTCAAGAAATTTATCACTCTCCTTTGTTAATCAACAACTTTGAAAGGTTTATAATGATTAAAATCATTAAAATCATTTCTTTAAAAAAAACACTACCTCATCAATTTTTTGAGTTTACACCTCATAATCTCATGACATTCAAAGGATGGATGTTTTATATTACTTCTTTTATTATATGCACCTTTATTTTATTTAATTGTGCATATCTTTTCCCTTTTAAAACATCTTCTATTTGCCTCAAAGCCTGTCAATCCTAGCAGAATTAGTCAGGCCCCAAAATGGGTCTAGCTAAATTTTTTTTCATTTTTCGAAAAACTAATATACCAAACTAATCCAATGAAACTCTAATATTTATTTGAAGCAAATTTGACCATTGGCAATCAAATTTAAAACTCATTTCACATCTTATTCGCAAATTGTCAATTTTGCATTAAGAGGTCTTTTGATCAGCTTTGAAAACTGACCAAAACACCTAATCAGGCTCTGAAATATGACCCACTGATTCTTTGTTTCACATACTTACATTGTGTCAAATCTTGTCTCATGATGAATTCTTAGTCAAAAGATATCGACTATCAAAGTTACCCTTTCAGAATTGAATGCAAGAAATCATGTTAGAAAACAATAAACTACATTCAGATTTGGCTCTAAAAGCTAGGAAAACTGACACTTGAGGAAAGAAAAACTAGGGAATTTTTTCACTATCATGAGGATAATATGAATATAAAATTAGGGCTCATGATGAATAACTAGATAAAAATGGTGAGCAGTCAAAGTAGGCTATTCAGAATTTGCAGACTAAAAGCACTGGCAAAAAAGTCATTTTTGCAAATGGAATGGACTTGGGAAAGTGTGTAGATGGATTTGTCAAGACTTGAAAATTGACACACTTAAATTATTTTCAAAGGGAAACATAGTGGTATAATCCATTCAATCTCACCTATCATGGATTTCAAGATATGACATCATGAACAGGGGTTCTAACAAATCTCTACTTCTTGACACCAATAAAAGTTAGAAATTGTACTTGGAATTGCGTTTGAAAACTAATCAACTGAATTCATTATAAGATAATTGAAGAATAGCAATTATTTGACCTCTAAAATGAAATTTAAAAGGAATTTTGGCATTTTGGTCAATTGGGTCAAAGTTATAACAAGTCAAACAGGGCTTCCCAGAATTCTGAACAATTCACATCAATATGACATCAATAAATCACTAACTTTGAGGGATTCAAAACCTAGTCAAACAAATTTGAAAAAACTCAAAATATGAAACATAGGCTCTCTAGTATGGACACCAAACACTCCCAAAGTGGAGAGTCATGAAACATTATTGGGTGCAAGATATTCAATTACAAAGAAGGCCTCCAGTCACTATTTGAATCTTAGGCAAAAATGCAGAATTGGACATTGCTCAAAACAAGACTTCACAGAATGACTCAGAATGGTAGTTTATCTTCATGAAACACATAGACTTACTCAATGTAAGGTGTTAGAAATATTAAACACCTCTTAGGCTTCAAATGGATGGTTGGGTGCACGTGCATCAAAAAGTGCTTAACGACTTAAAATTTTCAATGGTACTCAAATCAAGAAGGTAATTTTGAGTCCCGAAAGGACAATCAACCAAGCACTAACCCAAACTAACTAGAACAAAAGGAATCACAAAAATCTAGATTTTTTTACTTACAATCCAAGTAGACAACATAAAGCATAATCATTTGTATGTGGATGATGGCTAGGATGGGACTAAAATATTGTGTCTTATATTCATTTTCAACTCTCATTGAATACGCTAATACACACTTAGAACTATCAAATTAGGTAGAATTGATGTCTACTACCTGCAACCACATCAGAGAAGCAAAGCATGTGTGTACATATACATGCATATGCATATACATGTGTGTATATGTATCATGATAAAATATAACGCATAATAAAGGAAAAATGAGACATTATGTAGGCCTCAAAAGTGATTATCATGAAATCATCTCTTATCATATAAGTATTTTTTTATTAAGGCTAAAACATGTCTTTTTATAGGGGACTGAAAACCCCCAATCATTTTACATATCACAATAAAAGTTAAGACCAAAATGAAGCAATATTCTAATCAAAAGACACACCTAAAGCCACAACTAGTAGAACTTAGAAAAAGCCAACACCAAAAACAACAACATGAAAAAATGTACAACCTAACTAAAGAAAACAATCAAAAGGAGACAATAGTAAAGTGGAAGGAACTAGGCTAATTCTTCTACCTTATTTTTTAGCTCCTATTGAATACATTTTATCTTCTCCTTGAGCTCGTTGATGTCTTTCTAGTCGGTCTTAGTCTCTTTCTTCTGCTTCTTCTTAGTTTTGGAAACGCTACATTTTCCAAGACATACCTCCACATATTCCTTCTCAACATCATCTAAGTCAAGCATGAGCTTCACCTCTTTTCTCTAATTTGTGTGACTCAACACCTTGTTGATACACTTGACCATCGTATCCAACAAATCCTAGCATTTTTTTAGTGCATTTTTAGTTACTTTTTCCATTTTTTTGAGCTTCTTCCTCATCTCTTCTATTATCTCCATGTTCCCCTTCTGCTTCACCATCTTCTCTTTCTATCCTTGCTCATCCATTTTCCCTTCTAATTCTATATATTTTAAATTCAGCATTTTTATGGAGTGAAAGGTCCATTTATCCAACCTTAGCAAGTACAAAGAAACCACTTTAATAGTTTGTAGAACACCATGAAGAGGATCAACATCAAGGTCATTGATGTCACATTCTATCAACATAACATTGAAATCATCTTTATCCACCACTTGCAACATAGGAATTCTCACCTTTCTCTTCTATTTTTCCTCCCAAAAGGCTTTATCCCTTTAAATCTCAAACTATTTCATGTTGCAAGATAAGAACTCAGTCTCTTTCCCTTCAATATCTCTTGAGGAGATATATACATGAAAATCAATTGATTCTTCATAATCAACAAAACTAATGACTTCTCTAGTTTCTTCACATCTAGTTAATTCTAAAGGTGCAAATTTTCTTTAATATTTGTAGCCACATGGCTATTTAACTCATCCTAAGTTATCTGAATTTCTTTTTCTTTTACCATCAGATACGTTATCTCATTTTGAGCTGAATATAGAGAGGGGTGGGAACCCTTGATATTTCTATCTCCAAACAGTCTTTCCACTAACTCAAAATTTTCTTCTTCTTTCAAGTTATTCACTGTCATCTCTACTCCCCCTGCCCTTCAATCTCACCTATTTTTTCTTAATACTTACTTTATTCTTCATTTTCAGAGATTAGTTCAGCATATTTAAGTGTAGCCTTTATCCTTTTGTTGGTAATAGGGAAATCTAGTTCTAATTCCCCCAAAATCCTTTACCTTTCCCCACTTTTACTACAAACTTGATTATATCATATAAGTGTATTACTCTAGATCAACATAAATAATAGCATAAGTGTAGCAGTGATCAAAATGTTAGTAGTCTCTTCTTAGTAAATTAGTAAATCATTACATTAAAGATAATCACCAACTTAAAAAATAGAGGAACATAAACATTGATCTTATAATACCAACATATCCATCAAAATATATAACTTCATATGTCACTAATATCACCTTGCAATTAAATAACTTATAATTTAAGTTTCACTGTTACACTTAAGAAGAGATTGCTAAATAAAATTGTATTTATTCAATTTTTTTATTAGATTATATAAAAAGGATATAAAGGAATGTTTCTAAGTAACATTTAAATAATATTACATTTCAAACTTGTTTTTTACATTCAGAAAAAGTTGTTGATCTCAAATTGGTTTTGATAAACGAGTGTCTATACACTTAAGTAATTTACTTAGTTCATGCTGAACAAGTAACATATACCGAGCATAACATATAAGATAGTGT
This sequence comes from Cupressus sempervirens, assembly GCA_028749045.1. NCBI lineage: Eukaryota > Viridiplantae > Streptophyta > Pinopsida > Cupressales > Cupressaceae > Cupressus > Cupressus sempervirens. The sequence goes on from CM053783.1 coordinate 222,703,914, forward strand.
ATGCCGAGTAACCAGTGAGTGTTAAGCTACTCAAGTGCTGAGTCACTTAGATGCCAAGAAGATAGTATGTGCTGAGTGATTCAAGTGTTGAGCAAGCAGTGCATGTTGATTCATTCAGATGCTGAGTGACATCATTAAAGTTACAATTAGTGAAGAGCACCAAGGACTTCAGATGCTGAGTAATATAGTTTTGAAATAATTGTTTGTATTGGCGCAAACTACTATGTAAACCATTTTTGTCCTAACTTAAGTATTTTTTAATGATCTTTGTTGATAAGGATGAATTCTAATTGTGAATCCCTATGCATGACACAAATCTAATTACAAAAAGGGAAGGTTCAAGTGAAAATATGGGTGAATCACTATTGTTGATTCATACCTAACCCTAAATTAGCTTAGTATTTTAAGGAAGATAAACCCTAAACTTTAAGAGGAATGCTAAGGAGAATTAAAGAGAGTTTGCATACACAAATAGAGCATTCATGGTGATTAAGGTGTTATGAATTGAGTTACATTCCAAAATTAGTTAAAGGAGAGAAAAGTAAAGGAATCAAAGGAAAATAGGGGTACATTTGATTAGAAAAGATCAAGTACACATCAGTATAGAGGTGATCTCACATCAAGAAATAGAGTGCTAACCAAAGGATCATTGCTGAGACAGTTTAAGAGGAGAAACAGTTAAATCTCTTAACAAAGTAGTTTTAACAGGTTGTTGTAAATCCTTTAACAAGATGCTTACTTCATTTTAATTTAAAGTCCTCTTACTAGGCACACTTTTAGTAGGGTGTTTAAATCCTTTAATATGTTAATATCTAACAATCATGTAAGCTTTTAACAGGGAAAACCTTTCATAGGGTAGATCATACTTCATAGTCAAACATTGTAACCTTAATTGGATACACTTTATTACTACAGTAGTGAAGATTTGTGGGTGTCATCCCCACCGCAGTTTTAACTTCTCCTTAGAAGGTTTCTAGATAGCCAAATATCTTGTGTCATACATGTGTTGAATATTTTCTTTCATGCTATGGATGTATATGCTTAATTTGGTATTTCAATTTATATGCATAGACTTTGAGATGGATGTGTGATGAATAATTTTAGAGGTTAAAAGTTTTAAGTGTTGATTCACCCCCCACTTTAGAGTTTACTTCCCTATTTTATTTCCAACAATTGGTATCAGAGCACATTCTCTAAAAGAAAAGTTTTTCATCTTTGAGGAAAGGTGTTGGAGATGGAAGTCTACAAATTGGGAAAGAATATTCAGAATTAGACAATTAAAATACAACTTTCCCTACATCAGTTGAATGAAGCAAGAGATTAGTTAAAGAGATCATTGATGAGAAGAAGGGAAATTTTTATTCAAGAGAATGACACAAAATACAAAGATATTAACACTACTAAATTATTTGCAACTAGAAAATCCAATGAATTTGATGTAGCAGTTGTACATCTGATGGAAAAAAATAAAACCCTAACTGAAGAGGTCAAAAATCTAAAGAGAGAACAAGAGATCCAATCGATATTGCTATGTAAGGTGACCAAGTAGAAAAAGAAAGATGACGAAGAAAAAGTCATGATTGGAGATGACAAAAGGATTTTGACCAATAGACTAGAAGAGAAAACATTAAAGGTAACTAGGATTGCTAACATGCAATTGGAAAATTTGAGTCAAATGCTGATTGCAAATCATGAACTAAATGCAAAGGATATTGAGATCACAACACTAAAGTTGTAGAATGAACAACTAAGAAATCATCTAAAAAGGAGTTTGCTGATAGTTTCAACAAACCTAGTGAAGTCATCAAATACTTTAAATAATTGATGAGATCCCCTAGATCTAATAGTGATACTATTGGATTGAAACAAACTAGTACTAAAGGAGAATCATCCAAAAGTGGAAAAGAAAGAAGTAACATAGGTAAGAACTCCAAACCTACTTTTCATAATTGTGGTAAGATAGGTCATACTGCTAATGCTTGTAGGAGAAAGATTGCAAATTAGAATCCTAAGTAGAAGTTCATGGGTCATTGCGATAAATGCAACAAACAAGGACATTAGGAACATGAATGTAGAACCAAGACCATAAGCTCACCAAGATTTGAATGATACTACTATAAATTTTAGAAGTATGGACATAGAGCACATGACTAAAATCCAAGCCTAAATGGTCATCAAACAAGTAGACAAAGGTAAAGCACAAATAAAACTCTTATAATCGGGATTATAATACAAGGTATAGTTTTCACTACTATCAGGAGTATGGACATGTTGAAAATTGCATAAGAACACATTTTAGAAGTGATAATAATAGATGGTTGAGTCAAACAACATGTTTTAACTATTTCAAGACTAGTCACATAAACACAAATTGTCCAACAAGGTCAAAGCCACCAAACAGTGAGTTCAAAAAAGGTAAAGGTAGATGTTGAGAATGTCATAGATGAAATGAACAAGACATGGAAGAGAAAGGAAGATTGTAGCACATCAAGTGTAGAAGGGATCAGGTGATCACATCTTCTCCAATTAAGAAATCAAGAGGTAAGTGGGATTGATATCTAAAAGGATATACTTTACATCAATTCCAATGATTTAGTTCTTAAAAGATTACATATACATATAGAAAGGTATAAAGTGTTGTTATGAATCAAGAAGAAATCTTTCAGTTTTGTTAGTTTTCATGTTACTACCAAGCATGAAAAGTTTCATGGAAGCCGAGTGAGTTGAAATCTTTATTGAATTTGAGCTTATAGTTGTGTAAGCACTAAACATTAATTACAAGGTTTTAAGGTCTATATGATTGATTTATACTCATTTGACATCATTTGAATTTTAAGGAGAGCATGAAGAGCTAAAGATGAATTGGAGAAATTGTCCTAAGCATTTTCAAATGAATTCAATAGAAGCTCAATTCCATCACTGCAAATTCACAAAGGTATTTATTGTATGCCAAGCTATGTAGTTTGATTTTTTAGAAAACCTACTTTTATGAAATTTCATGGAAGCCGAGTGAGTTGAAATCTTTATTGAATCTGAGCTTATAGTTATGTAAGCACTAAGCATTAATTATAAGGTTTTAAGGTCTATATGATTGATTTATACTCATTTGACATCATTTGAATTTGAAGGAGAGCATATAGAGCTAAAGATGAATTGGAGAAATTGTCCTAAGAATTTTCAAATGAGTTCAAAAGAAGCTCAATTCCATCACTGTAGATTTACAAAGGTATTTATTGTGTGCCAACTTATGTAGTTTGATATTTTGGAAAACCTATTTTTATGAAATGGCATCTAGTTCTTCAATAGCCAAGGTTGTAGAGGGAAATGAATTTTTGAATGTGCAATTGATAAGAAATGAGAGTAAACAACCTAATTTTAGAGTTATTCTAGACATAGCTTATAAACAAGATCCATCTAGTGCATTGTTAGTTATACCACCACAAGTCTTAATGATTCAATATGTTAGATGTTACTATAAATGTAAGATTGGAAGCATAGGAGACATGGAAATTAGGGAGACATATGGGAAATTGTGTAAAAATGGAATGTTGAATGATGAATTCAAAATTATTGAGAAGAAAGGGTTAACCCATGCCCTAGATTTCTCTAATGTCTTCAAGAAAGAATAGATAAAGATAGTTTTGAGTAGGATACATGATAATTCTATATGGATAAAGAGTAAACTGGTGAAAATCACCTAGAAATTTGTGCATAAAGGGTATTTGTTGTGGTTTCACAATGCATGTCCCATTTCACTTAGAAATGAGGACCCCCTGGTTTATTTTTTAGCTTTCCAGATCCCTATTCCAAGGTTTGAGTCTTTTTAATGGTTTTTTCTAGTGCTTTGGTTTAGTCTGGCTCTTTGTTGAAAAACCCAATTACTAGAAAATGGAGATTTTTAGGGGAAAAAATTTATTGTAGAGGGTACACTAGTGCACCTAGAATAGTCTTATAGGTGTGCTAGTGCACTAGTCACATAAAGAAAAATTACATTCCTCTTGGAAGTGCACACCTGCGCACCTACATAGGTGTGCACCTCCAAGAGGTGCACTCAATCCCAAGCCTTTAAAGCCCAAGACCCCACCCCTTTCCTCACTTCACTTCTTTCCTATGAGTCTCTAACAAGTGCACCTCACACCTATTGAGGTGCACTATCACTCCATCACCTGCACACACAACACCAACATCTTTAAAACATTGAAGGTAAAGGTGTGCAAGGTCTGCACCTTTTTTTTCAAAACTTTAATAAAGAATTTAAATAAAAACTAAAACTAAACTAAGCCATTACCTATATAAGGTGTGTACATGTGAACCTTGTGAAAGACAAAACTCCCATATGCAAGTATTGAAAAGGGTGTGCACTTAGCTCACCCCACAAGGTGCGCTAAATGTGCACCCCTTTCGAGACTTCTTTTCTTTAGCACATTATAAGGATGTAAACCTAGCACACCTCATGAGGTGCATTAGGTGCTTACCCTTAGTTTGAAAGTTTTTCTAGGAGAAGCCACACCTAGCACACCTCTAAGGTGCACAAGGTGCACCAATTTTTTTTTATCTTATAGAGGTTTAAGGAAGATTTTTAGGTGTTTAGTTTTAGTTTTTGGGTTATGTTTCTATTGCAATTAGGGTTTGTTTGAGTTAATTTTTCTACCTCTAGACTAATGGATACTAGTTCTAGGAAGATTAAATTCTTCATCCTCATCTTCTCTCACTGAAAAGATGTCTCCAAAATCAATAGTCATGCTTCTAGGATGAATACTCAAAAATCTAGGATACTAACTAGGTCATATCGACTGGAATGTGTTCCTAGTTTTATGCAACAAACCAACCAAGAGGCCTCCTATGGTATATGCATTTATTATATTAGGGCTAGTTAATGCAATGTTACACCTGGTATCAATACAGTATTTAGAGTTCATTATGGAATTAATAGAGAACTATGTTTCAAAGGAAAGGGTTGTGAAAAGTATAACTGGAGAGATCATCCTAGATTTGAGACCTAAGAATATAGAGAAGGTGTTCCATCTTCTGAGAGAAGATTAGTACATTAGGTTAACATATCATCAAGTAGAAAGGTGGTATAGAGATCACGGAGAGGAAGTGTCATAAATCATTCAATCCTCATATCTCATCGATAAGACTCCTCTTGGATAAAAAGAAGGAAAAGTAGATATAACAAGGGACTATATGAAAGATGATATCGAACATTCTATAGTGCTCCTGAGTAGAGTTACAAGATTACCAATAGCCAGACACTTGAGTATATGGATGGTACACTTCATTGAGACCATCAAAAAAACAAAGATGCCAATTGATTGGGCTTCAAATCTTAGTAAGAATTTAGATGAGTAACTAGTGGTGGTCAAGAAAACCAAAGGTTCTGTATGACACCCTATTTAGTGTACCTGTTAGCTACAAGAGCAACAAATTATTTGAGATTATTCAAAAGGGGCAACTTGCAAGATGTAAATGCATGGCCTTATGTGGTATACCCCTAGTTGGTAAGAAAAAAGCTTTTAGAGCACAGTAAGGAGTACAAAATAGTGAATGATGCCCTCATTTTCATAACTATCTAGTTCATTGAGGGAAATTATGTGAGAAGGATGTCAGATGAGGTAGTGGCAAAGATTATAGAAATTAGTGCCTATTAGATCCAATTTAAGACATTCACCTATTTGAGTTTAGTAGGTACAACTATTATTCCAAAGAAGCTCCCTAGGTATCTGTGTGACACACTTATATTGTTGTAGATTGCATGACAACACTTGTTTGTATATGTGAGAGTAAGGAAGCAACATAAGAAGACCTCAGTATGACCCATCACTATAGGTCCATTTAGTGTTAGTCAAAAGTATGATATCACAAATTTTGAATATAAGTTGGATCAATATCCCTTGGAGGATTATAACTCTCCTCATTGCTATTTTGATAACATTGATAGAGTTCAGTACTTGGTGAGGAAACAATTTCAACATGAAGATGCCATAGAGGATTATTGGATGAATATAGTGGATGAATATGAAACTTAAATAAGGGATTATTGTAGGATGACTCTCTATTAAGTAGGCAGTGCCATGAAAATAAAGGTCCCATTAAAGATCATGTAGCAAGACATTGAAGAGGTCCTAGATCCCTTGTATAATAGAGATAAGATATCTGATCGACCTACTATGAATGCATAAATTGTTAGAGATGAAAACATAAATATTAATCATTGGGCAAGGCATGCCATCCAATTAACCAAGGATTGGATCAAGAGATCATTCAAGCTAGATTGAAATCCATAAACTGTAGTTGTCTAAGCTACATCCTACCCACTAAAAGGTAGAGGAGCCAATGTGAAAGTACCAACATTCATAGCTCAATCTCTAGTGAGGCCAAAAATAGTGCATCAACTTGATAGAGAAGTTGCATACTTCAGGGCATAGAAGGGTAAAAATAAAAGGAAAATAACTTCTCCTCAACAAGCCAAGCCTAGAGAAGAGGCAACTCAAGCACCAAAATACCAAGGGACAAAGAATGTACAAGGAGCAGAGAATGTACAAGGGGCATAAAATGTAGAAGTTATCCAAACTTAGGGTAGTCTGCTAGTGCTACTGCTTGAACAAGGGTAAGGAGATGAAATAGAAGCATAGGAAATGTCTCCACCTACACAAGAGGAAAAAGCATCCCCATTAGTTCCAAAGAGAAGAAAGATAAAAACTTTTTTTAGAAGGACAAGGAGATAAAAAGTGATAAGAAAGGTTATTCCTTTTCCATTAGTTCCAAAAGTTATTCCAAAAGAGGAAGAAGAGGATGATGAAGATGAAGAAGTTAACCTTCCCTTGAGTAAAAGGACTCATCTTGCTAGGGCTATAGATGTTGAATGGAGAAGAAGTTCCACTGTAACACCAACATCCATTCCTACACAACCTATTGAGGTTACAACTTTGCAAGATGAATTACAACAATGGATTGATGAGCAAGAGGATGAAGGGGCTGATGTCCTTAAGATGTTAGATTTTGATTTCAAGCTGATATGCACTGAGTTGTTAGGAGACAAGATAAGGGATACCCCAAAAAATGAACCTCCTTAAAAGTATTGGAGTAAATTTCTGCCTCTGTCACCAGGAACCTTAATTTCTCTACCATCACCAAATCAAGATTCATTTTTTTGGGATAAGGCTTTAGTTACTCGTCTTCCTCTAGGTAATGAAGAACAGGTGCAAGCTGAATAGGAAGAAGAGCCACAAAAAATACCTACCAATGAAGTGTCATAGGGAGGGAAAATATATGAGGAACCTCAATAGACTTCCCAAGATATAGAGGTGAGGACTATGGACTCAATAGACATAGAAATGCCCGATCTAGATCTCTTACAAAAGGAGAAGACTCCAAAGATGAGCGATAAGGGATAAAACATAGAGGTATAAGATCCTTCTTCATCTAATGATAAATCTCCAATGGAAGATGCTCCAAGATGGTTGAGAAAAGAGGTGATGGTTAGATACAAAAGATAGTTGTATTTTGCTGAGGAAGAAGGAATGGGAGAATTAATTGAAGCTCTCAAGAAAATTGAGCCACCTATAGGTGATGCACAAACACTGGCCTTTATTATGGATAAATCAAAATCAATAATTGTTCACCCATGTTTCTATCCCTCCTCCACATATAGATATTGAGGATTTGACCCCAAAAGATTATCAAATCAAGGAGGTCTTTCTTGGAAAACCTAGTGTGGATATTGCCAAATTGATGGTTACTACAAGAATCAAAAAAGTGTTTAGGCACTTAGAATAGGATGAGTGTGAGTTGTTAAACCTTTGGAAGAAGAATGAAATCCTAAGAGGTTATTTGAATGAAGTAGTTGTTCCATTGGATCCTAAAAATCCTAAGGATCCTCTAAATGCAATACTTGATAAGAGGGATAAGGACATTGCACAATTAGATCCATTTTTTAAAGTTTGTCAACCATGGCAAGAAAGTTTTAAAGAAAAAGGTGTACAGATCATACAAGGAAATCTTAAACTACTACAACACATGTAGAATAATGTAGATAAGCTAGTTTCTATATTGAACTATGATTTTGAATTAATGAATGAAGTACATAACTAGGGTAAAGACCTACAAGAATTATAGTCAATAAAGGGTTAGAGGTATTAAATGTTGATAGATGTATATATTGCAAATGAATTAGTTAAAATAGATGATAGGATAGATAAGATTGCAGATGGTAATAAATAAATGGAAACATTACATGCAAATGTTCATAAGCTCAAGGATCAAACTCCAGAGAAAATTTTGGAAGTAGAGAGACATTACAGTGATGCTTGCTTGGACATTTTTGAAGATGATTCAAGAGATAAACTACTGAATATGCAAGTAGTTTTTGAACAAATTTAAAAGACTTGTGAAGAAGCTTCCACTAATGAGGATATCAAATAGGCATTTAAGATTGAAGCAGTATTGCTTTAATGGCTTTCTTCTTCTTATTTTCTCTTGCTTTCTTTGTTTTAAGACATGTAAAGGCTCATGCATCCATTAAATGATATAAATAAGTATGGAGTCCTACTTAACACTAGTTAGAGAGTTAGTTTGTAAATTAATAGATTTGTTTTATTAGTTTAAAAGCATATGTTTGCATAAAGAAATCTCTCACTCTTAACATAGATTTAGGAGATGATTTCTTATAAATTTACGAATGTAATATGTATTATGGGCCATTATTTTGATGCAATAATATATCCTATAGGTGCTCTCATTTAGAGTGTAGTTATTCTTGCTTAAGTGTGTTATATTTTTGAAATGTATGTTCATGTAGTGTAATGGAGCCAATATTTTCCTTGCATTATTTTGATTGAGTAATCTTTTAATTCTAGTGTTTTCCATGTGTTTGCAAATTCTATTGATGTACTTAGTTTGAGAAGAGATCACCTCATTGTTCCTGCATAGATTTTTGTCTTGCATGAGTGCACTTTTCATGGCCTTGTGATCTGATGAAAAGTGAAACATCTTATAGTTACTAAATTCCCATCAATGATTGCATTGGTGGAATTAAGGAAGTGTTGCTCCTATTTTCATTGGTTACCTACCAATCTTTTCAAAGGCTTAATTCACAGATGTGTTATTTCTATAGCTTATGTCTATTAGGGATTTACTTTTTAAGTCATTTTCTTAAACTTCTTGTTACCCTATCTTTTTATTTGCTTTTACAAAAACTTGGTTAATTTAGGAATTCATATAGTTGCATTGTTAGATTGCATTTATTAAAAAATAGAAATCTATATTTCTTTTATGTGGTTATTCTTTTGAGATAGCAAGCACATTCAAAATCTTATTTGAAAATGGTTAGAACTAGCAAATGTCTCCTCTGAACAAACACATTTATCTTCTACTAAGCAGATTCTAGTAGGTCACAAGATTACCTAAAACATTGGAGTTGATTTCATATTAGCTTTGAACAAGAGAGGAGTTTGAAAGGATTCTAGTTGTTAAGCATCATGCAAAATGACAACTCAATAGTATCCAACCCTAGATTGGCCCAAGATAATGAGAAGTGAAGCAAAAGGGGTGATTGAACAGAATACTAGGGGTGTATAGAATAAATTAGGGATGAAAATAGATATAATCATAGATCTCTTAATTGCTTTTGTATTGACGATTATAACACATAAAACTATCAATCCAACAGGCTTAATAGTGTTGCATGTATTGCAGTGGACATGGGATACAAGATAATGAAGAAAGATCACACTTATGATCTTGTTGAGTTGCAGTTACAAAAATTGACTAAGAATTTGGGAGCCATAGGGAAGACCAAAAGTGCACAATGCAAATTTGGATCTATTCTTGTATTTATATTATTTTATCTATATAATACATTTCCTACTTTTGGTAGAGTTGCATGGAAGGTAAACATACCTATTTTAGTGCAAATAGGTGAATTCATTGAGTAACTGGGTGATAATTTTGAGTCATTTGAATGACAAGCTACTTTGAAGACTTCAAGCAAAAAATGAAGAAAAGAATACAAATACCAGTTTCACTAGTGGAGAAACATTCTGATGATGTTTGTTTCCTAGTTGACATTGACTATACATATGTCCAAGGAGTAGTTCCTAGAGTTAGATGGTTAAGACCATTGGGATGTCAAATTAACATTGATGAAGCCTCTACAGTAGTAACAAGAAGTTGACAAGGAGGCTACAACTTTTGGGAACTATGATGTGGCTAAGTCAAAAATCACAATGGACTTGAAGACTGCTTCAGTCATTAGGAAGAATAATAAGATGGTAAAGAAACTAAAAGATAAATTTGGTAAAGGGGCAAAAGAAGAAGAAGAAGATGATGATGAAGAAGAAGAAGAAGAAGAGAATGCACCTATCCAAGCACCACTTGCCATCACCCAAGGTCAAGGAGAGGACCAACAAGAAGAGGAAGTAGAAATTGTAGGAGGTGTGAAGGGAGAAGAATCTAGTGAAGTGCCTACAACTACTAAAAAGAAGAAAAGAAAAGCTAAAGAACCAGTAGTAAACAAACCAAAGAAGGTTGCAAAACCTACTCAGCCTATAGTACTTGCAACAAGGGCTAGCACAAGGGCCATTGCACAAAAGGCTAAGGAGGTAGCCAAGCCAAAGGAGAAGAGAGCTAGTCATGCTAGTAAGGGTGAAGAATCTTAGAAGAGACCAAGGAGAAAACATGTTGCTCTAGTTGAATCTGATGAAGAGAAGACTAAATCTGATGACAACAACCATTTTTAAGTGGTAAGTCATAATTATTCTTTAGATTTAGATAATATATGTGAGAATATTAGAAATAATGTTGATTTATCTAGATTCTTTGACATTGAATTTGAAAATCTTGGGAAGATTGAAAGGAATTAAGTTGAAGGGATAGTGTATGCCATGATGGAAATATTTAAAAAGGCTCCTGTTGAACTTGCCAACTCCATACCCAAAAGTTTGTATGAGAGAGTTGAGAAGAAGTGACACTATATTTTGGATATTAAAAATAATAATAAGAGAAACAACACTTGCCTAGGTAATGTCAAAACTAAGTAAGGATGCAAGGGAAAAATCCATCAAGCAACATATAGGAAAATTTACACCAAATACAAGGAATTCAGTATATTGTAGAATAACATTGAGGATGTTGTACAAAAGACTACTTTAATGTGGAAATCACTATATGGTTTTACAACAACCTAGGAAATATTGTATGCATCTATTGAGGTAGGTGAGGAAAAAGAAGAAGAAAAAGAAGAAGGCACTAAACAAGATAAAATTAAGGGAGGCAAAAACATGAACATAGACACATAGACAATGACTGAGGATGATTAGCCAACAAAATAGATTGTATCAGATACACTAGTTTCAAGTGCTAGTCATCCACATGAGGTGAAAAAAGAAGATGATACTGTAAAGATAAAGGATATTTCTAATATTGTCACTTAGAACATCAATCCCCTCATTGAGGATGACTTGAAGAAGATACTAGTGGAATCCACCACCCAGGCCAAACTTTGTGAGAATCCTATATTGGTGAATGTTGATGAGATTGAGAAGGTAGACAAGGTATCTACAAAGGAGGAAGTTCAAAAAAAAATTACACATTAAGCCCCTCCTCAATGCACCATGATACAACCTACATTACCCCTTGTGGTATATCAAAGAAAGGAAACAACTACTTCTACCATTAGTAAATTGGCACGAAGTACTCTAGTCTCAATCACTATAGAGGAAAGTGTACATGACAGGGCTAAGGTAGTTGGAGAGCATAAAGATGAGACAAAGAAGACTGAAGGAACATAAGTTCAAATAGGTCAGATAGATACTCCTACACCTACAACACAAAATCAAGGTGTTATTGGCAATACAAAGAAAGAGAAGGATGCATTTGAAGAGTCAAGTTTGACAAAAAATCTGGAGGAGCAATTAGCAATACAAGAATTCGCAACATTACTGGAATCAACCACTCCTCCTAGTCAAGCACTTCAGAGGCTAAGCATAGAAGTTATACCATTATAATCCTCAAGGCCGTGTCTAAGAACATCCAATGAAGTTGAAGTTACATCATTTGTTGATGTAAATATGGATGATGTAATTGAGTTTCCCAAGTTTAATTATGAAAATACTACTATTGGGAAAATGGGCATACTCCAAAGATCCCTAGCAAAGAAGAAGAATCAAGAATTTCTCAGAGAGGAACATATTTAGAAGCAAGCTTTGATTGATATCAAATAATTTTTTATTGATGCATTCAGTCTTCTGGCTCTAGAGGAAAACAAGCAAATAATAGAATAGTTAACTAGCTTAGTGGAGAGATAAATGACACAGACCTAGATTATTATGTAAAACTACTTGAAAGGTGTGAGAGAAAGTTCCAACATAAGGTTGATGAAAAGATATCAAGTTCTATTGCACTGACATAGGTTGAATTAGCAACCAAAATAGAATACTAGAGAATATTTCTCTTTTTATACCAAATTGAATAATACGACACTCTTCACAAGAAAATTTAGGAGTTGTTTCCTAAAATTGGAGAGCATTATGCAAACATCTGGCATAACTCTACCAAATTCTTGACCCCAAAGTGACAAACACTTCAACACCCTCATACAATCCCAAAGTGAGTTTGCAACATTACATGTAGATGAAGCCACCATTAGGGCTAAAATGATATGCATCCAGTCTACATTGACTCCACACATGGAGATACTGCACAAGGAACTAGCCTATGCTGAAACTCTCATGAGGAAAGATTCTCATCTTTCTACACATGAAGCTTTAGTACACCTTGTTTCCAAGCTAACCATCCAAATCAAGTCATTGGAGGTAGCTTGTAATAATAGGGATGCAACTCTAAATATTATACTAGAGATCCACAAACTATTTTAGGACACACATTATTAGTGTATAACCCTTTGACATAAGTGTCAAAAAGGGGAAGTAAGGAAAAAGGGGGATTAAGAGAAAAGGGGTAGTAATAATGACAAAGAGTATGGGGGAGACAGAGATAGAGATAAACAAACAAACAATCTACTTAGTAGGAGAAAGATTTTGATTTAGATAAAGAGTATAGCATAGAACAATGAACTTAGAGGAAGTTATGAAATTTTGAGATATGACTGATAAGTCGTGATGCAAAATTTTGATATTTTGAAATTTATGTATAGAAGCTGAATATATGGGTATGTGTAGGATCATGGTGTGCCAGATAGAGGTGATCTAAAAAATATATAGCTCTAAAATGCCTCAAACCATTTCAAAATCTATTCCAACTTTTTTCCCACCCATCCTGATACTAAATGAAAACAATTAATATCTTTGTAAGGTCTATTATATCTTTTGATACCAACCCTATATGGTCAACTTTAAAAACATCTTAAAAATGTGTTTTTGGCTTATTTTTATGTGATTTTTACTTCAAACATGTAGCTGACAACTTTTTTTTCACCAAAATATGATGAAATGAAAAGTGTTTCTTAAGAATGCTCTTATCTTTACATAAATGTAATGTTTGTCAAATTATGAGTTTAGTAAGTAATTATTACTTATTTTCTAATGGAGTTATGTATAAAGTGTTGACTAACACACTACTTGAAAAACAACTACAAATTTCAAATAGTAAAAAACTTTTTTTAAATCCAAAAGATGCACCA